>JAGFBZ010000535.1:0-387474 GCA_018398805.1 Hirundichthys speculiger
GTCTAAGGGAGCTGTCACTTCTGCACACGCCACGAGAAGTCACACCTACGTGTACAGCGGCCATGCCACATAACAAGAAGCTTTCTGTGAAAATGTAACCTCACTTTGAGGGAAGCTGACATCTCTGCACACTTCATGACAATGTAAGTCCATATCTTTACAACACGGTCTATCTAAAAAAATATAGGTTTTAAGTGTTTTATTTGTTGATGTTGTTGTTGGGTTTTGTAAAAGTGAATATTTGTCTCTGTATTAAGATTGCGGCTGTACAGTATATTGAAAATGTATCTGTACTGTGAAGTAAACTTGCACAATATAAGTATCACAAAAAGGAAAAAGGAAAAATGAAATGAGAGATGAGATCAGCCAGGCCCAGCTGTCGGCAGCTGTGGACGTCCCTGCAGCTTCGTTGATTTCTTCCGTTTCTGATTTGACTCTGGACTGTTTTTCTCCTGTGGGCCTCTCTGAGTTGACCTCAACTATCAGTAAAGCTAAACCATCTACATGCCTGTTGGATCCCATCCCAACTCGACTGTTCAAGGATGTTATGTCCTTTATTGGTATATCAATTTTGGATCAGATTAACCTATCTCTACAATTAGGATATGTGCCACAGGTTTTTAAAGTTGCAGTCATTAAACTTTTGCTCAAGAAACCATCCCTTGACCCGGACATCTTGGCAAACTATAGACCAATATCCAACCTTCCATTTATCTCTAAAAATTCTGGAAAAAATAGTTGCTAGCCAGTTAGGAGAACACCTGCATAGAAATGATCTATTTGAGGTCTTTCAGTCAGGGTTTAGAACTCATCATAGCATAGAAACTGCACTGATTAGAGTCTCCAACGACCTCCTCATGGCCTCAGACAATGGATTAGTTTCTGTCCTTGTTCTGCTGGACCTCAGTGCTGCTTTTGATACTGTAGATCACGGCCTTTTGCTGCATAGATTGGAGCACACTGTTGGAATTAAAGGGACAGCATTAGGCTGGTTTAAGTCATACCTATCTGACAGGTTCCAGTTCGTCCATGTTAATGACGTTTCTTCTACACAGACTAGGGTCTGCTATGGCGTCCCACAGGGTTCAGTTCTGGGACCAATCCTTTTCACTTTATACATGTTGCCCTTGGGAAAAAATTATCCAGAGCCATGGCATAAACTTTCATTGCTACGCTGATGATACACAGCTGTACTTATCTATGAAACCAGAGGAAACAAAACCTTTGGCTAAACTTCAAGGGTGTCTTAATGACATTAAGTCCTGGATGTCCTCTAACTTTTTGCTTCTAAATTCAGATAAAACAGAGGTTATTGTCTTTGGTCCCAAACACCTGAGGAATGGATTGACTGGATTTACGCTGGCTTCCAGCACAGCTGTGAAAAACCTTGGAGTCATTTTTGATCAGGATATGTCATTTAAGCAGCATATTAATCAGGTTTGCAAGACTGCCTTTTTTCATCTCTGAAATATTGCCAAGATTAGGAGCATCCTCTCCCAGGGTGATGCTTAAAAATTAATCCACGCGTTTGTTAGCTCTAGACTGGATTACTGTAATGCGTTGTTAGCAGGATGTCCGAAAAGCTCGCTGAATAGCCTCCAATTGATCCAGAACGCAGCAGCGAGGGTGCTGACAGGAATCCGCAAGCGAGATCACATCTCTCCCGTATTAGCCTCCCTCCATTGGCTTCCCGTGAAATTTAGAATTGAGTTTAAAATTCTGCTTCTCTCTCTGGGCCGCCCCGGTGGCGCAGTGGTTAGGGCAAGCGGCCCACAAACAGAGGCTACAGTCCTCGTGCAGCTGGTCGCGAGAGTTCGACTCCCGGCTCGTCGACCCTTTGCCGCGTGTCTTCCCCGTTCTCTCTGCCCCCCTTCCTGTCTCTCTACTTTCAAATAAAGGCCGCTAGTGCCAAAAAAATCTTTAAAAAAAAAAAAAAAAATTCTGCTTCTCGCATATAAGGCCCTTAATGGCCTAGCTCCGCGCTATTTACAAGACTTGATAGCATGTTATGCTCCTAATAGAGCTCTCCGCTCTCAGAGTGCAGGATTACTCGTCGTTCCTAGAATATCTAAAAGTAGGTTTGGAGGACGGGCCTTCTGCTACCAGGCACCTTTTTTATGGAACCAGCTACCAGTTTGGGTTAAGGAGGCTGATACCATCTCCATTTTTAAAACTAAATTGAAAACATTTCTGTTCAGTAAAGCCTACAATTAGTCTAAACTATGGTGTGTAGGGGCTAATAGTTATAACTATAGTTGTAGTAGTAAGACTTGAGTAGCTCGTCTTAATCACAGCTTCGTCATAGTTATGCTGCTATAGGCCTACGCTACAGGGGGACGCCAACATGATCTGCTGAGTGGTGTCTCCACTGCTCTTCTCCTTTTTCTTCCCTTTCTTCCTCCCTTCCTCCTCCTCCAGCTCATTTATAATTATTTGGGAGCACCCTGTTACTGAAACTGTGCTCCATTTTCTTTGCTTTCCTGTGTTTGTTGTGCTGTTTCTGCCCCCTTTTCTTTCTGTGTATTTGCAGGCCAGAGTTTCCTGGGTTTCATGCTGACTTGCAGTGCCATCCTCTGTCCATCCCGGGGTTCTCCTCCACTTGTGTTTGGGTGCCGACTGGCGTGGTGATCGGCGACCTGGTCCTCTGGCCATCTCATCCCAGTGCTGCTGCCTCCATCTGTTTATGTTTATATATCGCATCCTTTTGCTTGAAATCCTACCCTTCTCTTTTCTTAAACCCAAACCCCCTCCTCCTCCCCCCTCCTCCCTTTTTTCTCGCACACACCTCACCTACACCCCACCTGCACATTATTGATACTCAAGAGCCTATCATGACTCATTACGCTGACCACACGCCCAAGGGCCCTCCATAGCCCGTTTGCATTCACCCTACAACAATTCCACTACTTCTTTATTATTATTTTTTACTTTTTCTGTGCTACATCCTCTTTCTGTCCTCCATCTTCTCTCTGTCCTCCATCCTCTCTCTGTCCTCCATCCTCTCTCTGTCCTACATCCTCTCTCTGTCCTGTCTCCCCTCTTTTCTTTCTCTACCCGGCTGGCCTTCGGCAGGAAGGTCCCTCCATATGAGCCAGGTCCTGCTTAAGGTTTCTTCCTCTTAAAGTGGAGTTTTTCCTTGCCACTGTTTGGTATAAAGGTTTTTTTCTCCCTACGTGGGAGTTTTTTACTTGCCATTATCATTGATTGGATTTAATGATATAATCTTAGTTGATGATATTTGCTCGGGGGTCATGCTCTGGGTCTCTGTAAAGCGCCTAGAGACAATTGTCATTGAAACAGACGCTATATAAATAAAATTGAATTGAATTGAATTGAATTGAATTGAAAGAAAGAAAAACACAATAAATGCTTCTGGTATATTTCTTAGTGCCATGGACTCACACTATTTGACCATTCATATCATGTATGGTATGATGTATTGCCAGAATACCGTTCCTCAGTGAAACAACGCTGACAGACGGTCTTTGTCCGGTCTACCACACGTGTGTCAACCCCGTTATATTGCACTGGGAAACCGAAGTGCTCCCATAAGCACGATCTAAATCAGTGGCACGCGGGGATAGGCATTTGCCGATTGTGCTAGTAAAAGTGGCATATTATGCTAGTGGCAGTGCTTGTTTTTTTCCCAAATTATGCTCAAATTATGCTCGCTTTTCAAAATTATGCTCAAATTATGCTCGCAAACTTCACAACTCACAAGACAAGTTTGAAAATGTATTTTATTAACCCTGGCCTGACGTTCTGGGCCCGGTTGTTCAAAACCTGGGTAACTTTATCCGGTGGTTAGGCCTATACGTCGGATAAATCTGCTATCCAGCGGATAGTTATCCAGCGAACAAAAATAGGTTGCACAAAGCCTGGATAGTGTGGTGGATAACTATCCGCGGATAGCTTGCTGACCATCGCGTGTAGCAGAGCTTGACACAGTTTGCGCAAGGTTTTGCACTCAAATGGCCTCCAGTTACCATGGTAAAGTATGCAAATTTCGAGTAAACAACGAACTGTGCGTGCGCTAGCAGCGTGCGCTGGGTTTCAGAACAAATTCAATTCAATTCAATTCAATTTTATTTATATAGCGTCTGTTATAATGACAATTGTCTCTAGGCGCTTTACAGAGACCCAGAGCATGACCCCCGAGCAAATATCATCAACTAAGATTATATCATTAAATCCAATCAATGATAATGGCAGGTAAAAAAAACTCCCACGTAGGGAGAAAAAAAAACCTTTATACCAAACAGTGGCAAGGAAAAACTCCACTTTAAGAGGAAGAAACCTTGAGCAGGACCTGGCTCATATGGGGGGGACCTTCCTGCCGAAGGCCAGCCAGGCAGAGAAAGAAAAGAGGGGAGACAGGACAGAGAGAGGATGTAGGACAGAGAGAAGATGGAGGACAGAGAGAGGATGTAGGACAGAGAGAGGAGAGCACAGAAAAAGTAAAAAATAATAATAAAGAAGTAGTGGAATTGTTGTAGGGTGAATGCAAACGGGCTATGGAGGGCCCTTGGGCGTGTGGTCAGCGTAATGAGTCATGATAGGCTCTTGAGTATCAATAATGTGTGGGTGGGGTGTAGGTAAGGTGTGTGCGAGAAAAGGGGGAGGAGGGGGTTTGGGTTTAAGAAAAGAGAAGGGTAGGATTTCAAGCAAAAGGATGCGATATATAAACATAAACAGATGGAGGCAGCAGCACTGGGATGAGATGGCCAGAGGACCAGGTCGCCGATCACCACGCCAGTCGGCACCCAAACACAAGTGGAGGAGAACCCCGGGATGGACAGAGGATGGAACTGCAAGTCAGCATGAAACCCAGGAAACTCTGGCCTGCAAATACACAGAAAGAAAAGGGGGCAGAAACAGCACAACAAACACAGGAAAGCAAAGAAAATGGAGCACAGTTTCAGTAACAGGGTGCTCCCAAATAATTATAAATGAGCTGGAGGAGGAGGAAGGGAGGAAGAAAGGGAAGAAAAAGGAGAAGAGCAGTGGAGACACCACTCAGCAGATCATGTTGGTGTTCCCCTGTAGCGTAGGCCTATAGCAGCATAACTATGACGAAGCTGTGATTAAGACGAGCTACTCAAGTCTTACTACTACAACTATAGTTATAACTATTAGCCCCTACACACCATAGTTTAGACTAATTGTAGGCTTTACTGAACAGAAATGTTTTCAATTTAGTTTTAAATATGGAGATGGTATCAGCCTCCTTAACCCAAACTGGTAGCTGGTTCCATAAAAAAGGTGCCTGGTAGCAGAAGGCCCGTCCTTCAAACCTACTTTTAGATATTCTAGGAACGACGAGTAATCCTGCACTCTGAGAGCGGAGAGCTCTATTAGGAGCATAACATGCTATCAAGTCTTGTAAATAGCGCGGAGCTAGGCCATTAAGGGCCTTATATGCGAGAAGCAGAATTTTAAACTCAATTCTAAATTTCACGGGAAGCCAATGGAGGGAGGCTAACACGGGAGAGATGTGATCTCACTTGCGGATTCCTGTCAGCACCCTCGCTGCTGCGTTCTGGATCAATTGAAGGCTATTTAGCGAGCTTTTCGGACATCCTGCTAACAACGCATTACAGTAATTCAGTCTAGAGCTAACAAACACGTGGATTAATTTTTCGGCATCAGACTGGGAGAGGATGCTCCTAATCTTGGCAATATTTCGGGGATGAAAAAAGGCAGTCTTGCAAACCTGATTAATATGCTGCTTAAATGACATATCCTGATCAAAAATGACTCCAAGGTTTTTTCACAACTGTGCTGGAAGCCAGCGTAAACCCAGTCAATCCATTCCTCAGGTGTTTGGGACCAAAGACAATAACCTCTGTTTTATCCGAGTTTAGAAGCAAAAAGTTAGAGGACATCCAGGACTTAATGTCATTAAGACACCCTTGAAGTTTAGCCAAAGGTTTTGTTTCCTCTGGTTTCATAGATAAGTACAGCTGCGTATCATCAGCGTAGCAATGAAAGTTTATGCCATGGCTCTGGATAATTTTTCCCAAGGGCAGCATGTATAAAGTGAAAAGGATTGGTCCCAGAACTGAACCCTGTGGGACGCCATAGCAGACCCTAGTCTGTGTAGAAGAAACGTCATTAACATGGACGAACTGGAACCTGTCAGATAGGTATGACTTAAACCAGCCTAATGCTGTCCCTTTAATTCCAACAGTGTGCTCCAATCTATGCAGCAAAAGGCCGTGATCAACGGTATCAAAAGCAGCACTGAGGTCCAGCAGAACAAGGACAGAAACTAATCCATTGTCTGAGGCCATGAGGAGGTCGTTGGAGACTCTAATCAGTGCAGTTTCTGTGCTATGATGAGTTCTAAACCCTGACTGAAAGACCTCAAATAGATCATTTCTATGCAGGTGTTCTCCTAACTGGCTAGCAACTATTTTTTCCAGAATTTTAGAGATAAATGGAAGGTTGGATATTGGTCTATAGTTTGCCAAGATGTCCGGGCCAAGGGATGGTTTCTTTAGCAAAGGTTTAATGACTGCAACTTTAAAAACCTGTGGCACATATCCTAATTGTAGAGATAGGTTAATCTGATCCAAAATTGATATACCAATAAAGGACATAACATCCTTGAACAGTCGAGTTGGGATGGGATCCAACAGGCATGTAGATGGTTTAGCTTTACTAATAGTTGAGGTCAACTCATAGAGGCCCACAGGAGAAAAACAGTCCAGAGTCAAATCAGAAACGGAAGAAATCAACGAAGCTGCAGGGACGTCCACAGCTGCCGACAGCTGGGCCTGGCTGATCTCATCTCTAATTTTGATTATTACTAAAAAAAAGCTCATAAAGTCTTCACTACTGAGAGTAGCAGGAATGCATGGACCAACAGAGTTGTGACTCTTTGTCAGCCTGGCTACAGTGCTGAACAGAAAACGTGGGTTATGTTTGTTCTCTTCTATTAGCGAAGAATAATAAGATGTTCTAGCTCTGCGTAGGGCTCTTTTGTAGACTATTAAACTATCTCTCCAGGCACGATGGGAGTCCGCAGATTTACAGGAGTACCACCTCCTTTCCATTTTACGTGCATTCTGCTTCAGCATGCGAATATGTGAATTATACCAGGGAGCTGAGCTCCTAAGATAAGAAACCCTCGTCCTCAGAGGAGCGATCGCATCCAAGGCGGAATGTAACATATCGGCAGTATTGTTAACAAGGTAATCAATGTCTGCCGGAGTAAGATTCAGGTCGGTGCCCTCAGCTATTCTATCATATTTCACCATAGGGAGATGAGAGAGAATGACCTCCTTAAAATTATTCACAGCATCTTCAGAAAGACATCTGCTGTAATGACACGTTTCATTTCCTGTTTTAATGCCACAAATGCTGAACTCGAATGTAACTAAAAAGTGGTCCGAGAGAAGAGAATTCAGCAGCGACACTAACAAGTGATGAGTATCTATACCATAGGTGAGAACCAGATCCAGGATATGATTAAAGCAGTGAGTCGGTTCAAATAAAAACAAATACAGTGAAAACTAAAACATGCAGTTTCTGTCAAAGCCCTGATAATAAATTTAACATTGAATAATCTCGCTCGTTTCTGAACCCTGCAGTCCGGCTGTTCTCGCTTCCTTGTAAACTATCTGGATGTAAGTTCACTGCACTTGACTCGTTTGGCGTGGCGGCCGCCATTTTGAAACGAGCACCGGGAGAAAGACTAAGGAGTCTGGGACCGAGATACGGACTTCCGGTTCCGTTTCATCGAATTCCCGCGGTATCTCAACACAACTAAAAAGCAATCGCAAAATAAGAGTGGAACCAACTGTTAATAGTAATCTATCGTTTTTAGTAGCTGAGATCTTCGTTTTCTTGAATTATTCTAAAATTGTGCTATTAAGACAAGAAAATATACGGATTATGCTAGCAGTGCTACTTTTGGAAAAAAGAAAAAATCATGCTCAATTCCTCAGATTATGCCAGAAATTATGCTTCCACAATCGGCAAGAGCCTACGCGGGGAACGTCATTACTTTCCACATTTTTTCCACATTTTCACTTAAGAAAAAAAAAATTGGAAACATACAATGCATTATAAATACGTTTTAAAACGAAATGTGTAGCTTGAGATAATTAAAATTCTGTATTTTTAGAAAAAGTATTTGTTGCATATTCAGTTGCAGTGCAGCTGTAACAACTTTTGAGTGTTTATTTTGCTCAGTATGAGAGTATGAGTATGTGAGAATTAATGGACAGAGTTGTAAATGTCTGATTCAATAAGGTAACATTTCAGGTAATAAATAACCACAATAAGAATTAAAAATCTTTGCTGTGTGTTTAAAGCTAATTTAGAAGGTATATATGGCTATATTTTAAAACTGGTCATCACGGTGGAACTCAGAGAGCTGAACAGTTTCTCAGGTGGTACGCAGCATTAAAAGTTTGAGAACCACTGATCTAAATGAAGCTGGTGGCTCTTCTAACTCTCCATTCTTCTTCTGCTGCTCCTGCTTATCCTGTAATGTTGGTTGCTGTTAAAGCTTTTTTAAATACCAGTAATCAGATGTATTCGAGTGACTGCGTGCACCGAACTGTGACGGCCATACCGTGACGTGACGGGACAAATACAAATGCTGTTACACTCCTAATTCTGTGTTAAGCTACATATCCTTTGAACATACCGTATTTTCCGGACTATAAAGCGCACCTTAATATAAGCCGCACCCACTAAAATTTAAACGAAATATATATTTTGTCACATATAAACCGCACCGGACTATAAGCTGCCGGTATCCAAGCTGAGAAATAAGGTACTTACATGGAAAGATTTTGTACCATCAGTGTTTATTCACATACCTGAACTGATTGTTTCTGAACAGAACCTGTAACACGGCAGTAAAAGTGCTGATCAAACAAAACAGAAAAGTCATTGATGGTTTTATTCTTTTTCCTCCTGCACACTAAAACCAAGTTGCTTTATTTTTCCTCCTCCTGTGTACTGAAACCTAACAATTATGAATATTAAATGATCATAAAAGGGGTTCAGGTCATTTGGCAGTTCCAAACCTGACCTTCCATTAAAAAAGAGAGAGCACTGTTTTGTGTTAATGCCCATTATTAATTTTATACCCTTCCATGCAGGTTGTGAGTTTCCAAGTTAAGGTTCCCTCTTGACTGGCCTCTGCAACTCTTTGCTCCAAATTACATCACCATGAATAAAAGTAATATTCCTTAGGCTGACAATGTTTTTAAGAGATTTAATCACCCAGAGTTTATTATTGGGAAAGATGTAGATAGATTTCTTTGGAATTAGCATGTCCTTACAAAAGTTGATATATGCTGTTACAGTTTCTATGAGTTCATCCAAGTCAGAGGAACTCTCCATGAATAAGTCCCAGTCCGTGCATTAAAGTAGTGCTTGAGACACTGAGGGCCCGATCTTACACCTCCTGCTAGCCGCTACCCCCTACCTGCTACCCGCAAATTGCTGATTTAGGAACCTCCGGCAACCGCTAATGCAATCTTCCGCTCCCTAAAGCTGCCACCCATTATGCCGACTTCCTTACTCACATTGTAGGCGTGGCAATGGGCGTGTCTCTTGCCCTTTCCACAAATTCGGTATCTTGTGATCGTGGGGTTAGGATAGGTCAGGAAACCCGTGAGATACCGGTACCGCAAGATAACGAGTTTGTGGAAAGCGCAACTGGCATGTCGGCGCGTAAAAGAGCTCGTCCAAATCGCGTCATTGCGCGTCCACCCAGTCACATGTGGACTGCACAACTGGCTCTACCTCTCGATTATGCATCACTGTATTACTTTCATACATTATTATTCTCTTAAGGGCAGATGATATCTGTACAGCTGTGGCATGATCTCATCCAGATGTTTGCTGTGGAGGAAACGAGGAGATCACAGAACTCTGTTGTGGAGTTTCTTGTACTGTGCTCGTATCCTTCTGACCCTCTCCTTGAGCTCGGAGGTGAAAGTTAGATGTCATTATACCTGTTCCTCTGGCTCAATGCTCATCCAATGATCCATTCTGCAGTATTTTACAAAAGCACATCAGTAGCAAGTAGCAAAACCACTGGGAGCGGCTATGCGTCTTGGCGCAGCTGTGCGCACAGCCGTTGCTGAGGGTGTGTTCAAGATAACTCAAAAAGTTATGGATGGATTTTTATGAAATTTTCAGGAGTTGTCAGAAATGTGAAAAGGAAGAACTGGTTTCATTTTGGCTGTGATCCAGAAGAAATCCTGGATTCTGGATCACTTTTAAATTTTCGATAACATTGCGCTCAATGGGGCTGGAAATTTAGTTTCTCAACATCTCCGTTAATTATTGCCCAAAACTCATGAAATTTGACTCAGGGATTGACAATGAAAACCTCTATCAAATTTCAGAGTCTGATCCGGATCTGATCCAGAAGGCGGATTTTATCGCAATCTGTAAATCGCTGTATGGGAGAACTGTTGTGCTTGGCGGAGGTCTGCGCTCTCTGAGTGCTTTTCTAGTTAAGAAATGCTTTCCTGGAAATTCACCGGCTCTATTTTTTTCTGGCAGTTTGAGCAGTTGGGAACTTCTTGGAGTACAAAAGAAATGATTAAATCATTTGCTCCACATTAGTTAGAGCTAGTTATGTATATATCAGTGCAGAGGAGGAGGAGGAGGAAGGAAGAGGAGGAAGCTCTACAGCAGAGTCCCAGACCAGCTGCCCATGAGAGCTGCTCTGATCTGGGTGAAAAGACACTCCATAGCAGTTAGCTGGTAGCGCAACCTGCTCTTAAAGGCAATGGCTGCTGACGCACTGATTGGTTAAACAGGTGGAACGCCCTAACCACTCCCATGGATAATATGTGCATAATATAGTGGTTGGCGTTGGTAAGATCGCGGGTTTAGGGAGGTGGAAGATTGTGTTCTTTGTGGGGGAACGCCCCTCCTGCTACCTGCTATCCCTTAATAGCAGCTTTAGGATGTTTGGCACAAGATCAGGCCCTGAGACTTAAGGGCTGTGTATACTCTCGCGGCAATGTGTCGCCGTCAGCTTGTCGCAGAGATGCCGCCGTCACTTTTGATTTATACTAGCGCGGTCTCCGCTATGTTATTCCACGCCACAACGCAAGAGCGACAATCACGAACTAGCTAAACTTACTAAACTTATCTCTTGCGTTTTTCCACTTCCTCACCGTCTCGGCCGTATCCAGACCCACATTCATCGCTATCTCCCTCCATGAATTACTAGAATATGTGCTGTCTTTGTAGTGTGGAGAACCAGAATCGTACAGATGTGGGTACTTCCTCATTTTTTTGATGACACGCTCTTTTCCACGCGGATGTAGAATTGACCAGTCAGAGGCCTCCTTTCTCTCCTCTTTGCAGCGCTGTCTGCGTCGTCTTACAATTTTGGGGAGGTGCACCGGAGTGCACCGGAGTGTTTGCGTAGGGTGGGGGGGCATCTCTGCGTTGTCTGCGTCACATACGCAGACAACCTGACGTTCGACTATAAATCAGGCTTTAGACTAACTTGACCAGACAGGAACTAATCGACCCTTGGGTTTTGTTTCCTTCAGGATGGATTTGTAGGTGAGAACCAAATAAATGAAGTTATGATTGGACGTGCCAAGAGGAACTCTGCTAAAACACTTATAAGCCCCCCTGACTGAACCATAACAGAGTTCCAGACATTTCATATTCCTCTTATGACAAGTCACATACTGATAAAAGTTACAAAGTGACTTTCCAGGTTGACAGTGATTAAAGTCGTCCAGGATGAAGTTTGGTGCAGCTAGTGTGGTCCCCTGTAGTCTGTGTAGGGTATCAACAATTATTTTAGGTGCATTATCCACGTTTGCCTTTGGATGAATTTACCAGAGTGACAAACAGCTGAGAAAGATTTCTTACAACAAAGAAATAATCTACCAAACACAAATTTGAGGTGGAGATCATTTGAGCTAGTTGTGCAAACAAGTAGCACGAACTTGCTAAATGTTGCTACACATACTGTAAAGCTATACAAGAGCTGCTGTTGTTTTTTTTTTCTTTCTTAATTGTTTAACAAATTCAATGTATCAATATGAAGTTTTGACTTTTTTTTTTTTTTAAACTACAGATTCCTTTAAAAACAAAGATGTCTGGAGCTCTGACTTTCCTTCTCATCGGATGTCTGATTCAGGGTAAGTTAGCATCCTTTGGCATTTGGTTTATAGAAAGATTATTACAAGTTGTAACCAGATTCTATTGTTTAGATTAAACATATATAATTTACTACTAAAATCTGTAACATTTATAAGAGTGAAATACATGATTAACTGTGAAATGCTTTGATTTCAAGTTTAGTTTATATTTAACTGACATAAATGTTTTACTGGAAACAAATAAATAACCCTGGAATTGTGTGCAGTAATCAGTTCAAAGTAATGTGTTCAAATGTTACTAATATTATGCTGCTTTAAAGTCCTGAATCTCTTTCATCTTTAAAGACGACTGTTCCTTGTTTCAGGTACCCTGGGTGAGCGGTTTAAGGTCAATATACCACAGAGCGTAGAGGTCATGGCTGGATCCCATCTGACCATCCCCTGCTCGTTTGACATAAAGAATAACTATCAAGACGAGTTAAATTCCAGTTGCAAAGCAATGTGGAAAAGTAATGATGATGACTCTTCTACCAGTGACTCAAAGCTAACTCCAAGAAAAGATAGAAGATTTAACACAGAAGAACTGCACCACAACCTTCAATAACTTGTGTCCTCATCACTCCAATACATATTACTTCACACTGGAATGTTCCGACCGCCTGAGAGTCACTTATAAAGAAAGTGTGAATATTGGAGTAAAAGGTAGATTTTTTGTTATCTATTTACAGTATCTATTCACTATGTCTGCTTGTCGGGAATATTTAACATTTGATTCAAATTCAAATTCAAAATACTTTATTAATCCCCCAAGGGGGAAATTCAGGTTTCAGTACACCAGTCTGGTGTAGGGGAGCTGCTAGTGTCCAGCGCTCCTTTTCATACCAGGTCCCGTGGTTCGAGTGCTAACTCCAGTTAACAGCCGTTAAAACAGTTAACATCTGTTAGAACCAGTATATCTCCATAATGATGACAAGTGAGATATCTCCAGGTGAGGGGAGGAAACACAGATGAACCAAACCGTCTCCTCTGGGAAGACCGAGTTCCTTCAGTCCGGCGAGCGACGGAGCCGACCGTCCCAGAGCCCGATTCATCATGCGGACCGGACCAGGCCGTTGTCGTCTCCCCCGGCGGTGCTGGGCCCCACCAGGTCACCAGACGGCCCCTGCCAGGTCAGCTGACCCATCCGGTGTGTAGACAGCTGGACGGGGGCAGCACGCCACCACTGCTACATCTGGGGCTCCCGTCCCGGCTCAGTGACGCTGCAGCCCGGATCCAGTGGTGGTGGTTGCCGCGGGTAGCAGTTCAGGACTACTTAGCTTAGCTTTCCCGAACCGGCCACCAGCGACAACGTCCATGTCCGCGGCGGCAGGTCTCCACCAGCCGCAAGAGGACCAATCCACCCCCTGCAGACAGTATGTAGACATCCGACCGCAGATCACCACAAACCGGGCACAAACTGGAGCGTCCAGCGTCACAGAGATAAGTCCCCAGAGCAGCAGAGAGTAGCCTCCATGCCAGGCGTCGTCCGGGCAACGACGCCAACCAGCGTCAGCCTGCGAGCGGAAGGACGAGTGATGGGGCATCCCAGCAGATGAAATGATCTGCCGTGACCCCCAGATCCTTCAGTGGAGCAATTTGATTAACCATATTTAAAAAAAGAAATAAAATAAAAATAAAAAAACACATGGACATATATACATATATATATATATATATATATATATATATATATATATATATATATATATATATAAATAATCTTTTTTTTTTTTGCTTATTTGTAAAATTGTGAACACTTCTCTTCCCTCCAGATCGTCCTCGTACACCGACTCTGGAACCATCCAGGCTGGAAGTGAAGGAGGGAACCTCAGTGAGTCTGAGCTGCTCTGCTCCAGCTGTCTGTCTGTCTCATCCTCCAACTCTGACATGGACCTCCAGCCTGGATGACAGTCAGAGGACACTGAAGAAGAATCAGGACACAACTGAAGTAGTGACCTCTGTTCTGAACTTCACTGCTTCTCACCTCCATCACAGACAGAAATTCTCCTGCTCAGCTGTCTACAGGAAACCAGATGGAGGACCAGATGAACCTGTTACCAAGAGTTTAACAGCTGGTATTACATTTAAGTTTTATCTAAAATAGTCTTTACTTAATTCTATTTTCTTAATTAGAGTTTCAGTACAGATGATGGAAATTAACATATTAAAAATCTATTCTAAATACAGAAGAAACTAGAAAAGCACTCGGAGAGCGCAGACCTCCGCCAAGTGCAACAATTCCCCCTGTATAGTGATTTACAGACTGGGATAAAATCCGCCTTCTGGATCAGATCCGGATCAGCCTTTGAAATTTGATAGAGGTTTCATCATGTCAATCCCTGAGTCAAATTTTTTCGGCAATAATTAACAGAGATATTGAGAAACACAATCTTCATCCCCATTGACCGCAATGTTATTGAAAATTTGAAAGTGATCCAGAATCCAGGATTTCTTCCGGATCACACCCAAAATGAAACCAGTTCTTCCTTTTCACATTTCTGACAACTCCTGAAATTTTCATCAAAATCCATCCATAACTTTTTGAGTTATTTTGTACACAGACAGACAGATAAATGCCGGCAAAAACACAACCTCCTTGGCGGAGGTAATGAAATGGAAAATAAGAAAACAGGAGAAAAAAAAAGTTGCTTGAGTCATTGAGATGTTTTTTTTCTTTTTCAGTCTAATGCAAATTAAATCTTTTTGGCCTTTTTTTTCCTGATTAAGATACTGAACAAATTGTCAACTTAAAGCAGTAGATATGACCTTTTTCTAGTTTTAGCTCCGCAGCTCCCCGTAGAGGCCTGTAGATTAAGTTATTTTGATGAAACCTATTAGTTCCTTTCTTGTTTCTCTTCCATCTCCTTTCTGTAAAGCCTCAGTAGCATCTGCCATGATGTCAACTGGAGCGCTGCGAGCTGGTTTCTATATTGTTCATGTGTGACAACAGTATTTACAGCACGATACACAGTTGTCACAAGAAACAACACAATGGCAGTCCATAAGACCATAAGAGCTCAATAATATTTCCTAAAAGTAAAGAAATATTCCTTCAAAGAAAATGAAAACAGACAGTTTAATATTAAATGAAGGCCTTTGAGCTGATTTTATGACTAATTGTGAAATGCATTAATAGATTAATGAGTGCTGAAATTTCAGCTATTGGCTTTTTCCTGCTCTGGACCAAAGTAGACAAAATTAAAATAATGATGACATGTTTGTAAAGAGGCAGCATGGTGTCTTAGTGGTCAGCACTGTTGCTTCACAGGAAGAAGGTTCCTGGTTCGAACCTCGGCAGGTCTTTCTGTGTGGAGCTTGCATGTTCTCCCCATGCTTGCGTGGGTTTCCTCCGGGTAATACAGCTTCCTCGTTACATTACGCCAACAACATAACATCAAAGTCTCTGGTAACATCCTCTGTACCCATTAAATAAATAACAACAACAAAAAAAACTAAAACTCACACAGAGCTTGGTACGTGATAATCACCTGTTGTGATAAATCCATATTTCAGTAGGTCTCCTGGTATTGTCAGTTAAAATCTTTCTTTTTCTTGGAAGTCGTCAGCTGTTCTTCTTCCTCTTCACTGTGTATTTTCTCCTTCACAAGGAAACTTTCCAAAGACGTCTGTTTCTTACTCATTTTGCTAGCTGGGTTAAAGTTTGCCGCTCAAGTGACCGAGATGTAACCAAGAGAATCCGGTCATTTTTCAAAATAAAAGATTTTTCAAAATAAATGCTTGCTCAGACTCATATAATAAATAAAACTTAAATAATTTTTTTTTTCTTGCGCGGCCCGGTACCAATTGATCCACGGCCCCGTACAGGTCCGCAGCCGAGGGGTTGGGGACCATTGCTGTACAGGATTAAAGGGGCATAGATAATGGATGGATGGATGTTCGTAAAGATAGGGAAGGAAATGTATTTGCTTTGGAAGTTCAGATAAAAAAAAAAGATTAAGGGATATAAATTTTATGTGAAGTCTGCAGAAAAAAAATACAGCAAAGATGTCAGCATAATTTTGCCTTGTCTGGCACTTTATCAATAGGTGGTTTCTGACACATTACATTGATTTAAGTGAGTCTCCCTTTTTCTACGAAGCTAAAAAAAAAAAAAAGCTTTAATTCTGGCACCTGGTGTGAAGTGGATGATTTTGTCAGATCATAGAGCAAAACTACCTGAGACCCCTGAGACACCTGGTGACACTGAATTTTAATTGTCCATAATCTTAAAGTGAAACAGGCCACAATGAAATAATAGAGAAGCAACAAAATTTATTTTCACAAATCTTACAATTGCTACATTTTCTTCTTCATCATCTTAAAAAAGAAAAAAAAACTCCTTTGACTGATAAAAAAACAGAAACAGCAGATGTGATTAATCCAGCTTCAGCCTTTACCATCTATAACTGTCACTCTTTCACACCTGTCACTCTTTCACACCTATGCCTCTGAGAATACAATTCTGTGTCCTTCTGCTGTCAATAAAACATAGAAATATGAACGGTAAAACTGTAGGTTTGAATGAAAACAACTTTGAGAAAAGAAGGATGGAAGCGTATTGTAAAACTAAAGATGTCACAGAGATGCTCAGGACGTCCTGCAACAGGTGTTAACGATAACACCTTAACGATGGTCTGCTACTGTAAACCAGAGTACTTTGGGTACTTTTTCAGATCCACCTAAAGACACCAGAGTTTCCATCAGTCCTTCTGGTCCAGTACCAGAGAACAGGATTGTGACTCTGACGTGCAGCAGTGATGCCAACCCTCCAGTAAAGAGCTACACCTGGTACAGAGCTGATGGAGACCATGAGACTGTCATCGGGACTGGACGGGTTTTAAACATTACAGCATCGATTGACAACCGGCGCCTTTTCTGCAAAGCTGAAAATGACTTTGGCGATGGACGTTCTCCTAACAGTGAAATAGATGTTCAATGTAGGTACTACAACCACAGTTACAAAAGAGCTTAGATGCTATATAAAGTGTAAATAAAAAAAAGAATGCAATCATTTGCAAATCTTATAATCCCATATTTTATTTCCAATGGAACATAAAAAACAGATCAGATTCTGAAACTGAGACACTTTATCATTTCATAGAAGATATTAGCTCTTTCAGACTTTGATAGCAGCATCTCAAAAAAGTTCTGTTTTGCTCTTTACATTCCATTGGGGATAAATATGGGTTTAAGAGATTTGCAAATCTGTTTTTATTTGAATTCTACATAGTGTCCCAACTTAATTGGGGTTCAATCACTATTATCTCTATACATTTTCAAAAAATTATTCACTCAAAATGTTTTAATTCTTTTTATCAAGTATTTTACATGGAATCAGTTGACCATTTTCTCTACTGTCATTTTAGTTCTTCCACGGATCCTATACTCCTCCGATTGCACCAAGACTGCAGACCAGGTCATCTGCTCCTGTGAAACTGTGGGAAATCCTTCCCCTTCTTTAAACTGGTATTTTGATGGACTACCAGTTAATCATTCTGGAACATTTGCGGTCAGCACCAGCTCTCAAAATGACAAAAGACTGAAGAGCATCATTACAGTGAACCAGGAGACTGATCTTACCACCTTGCTCTGCCAGAGCTTCAACTCTCTGGGATCAGCCAGTCAACAATTTCGTGTCAACAGTCTTCAAACAAGTCAAGGTCTGTCTTATGCGCAACTCTAAATGTCATCTGTTAATCTGAATGTAAAGTGCAGCTGAGAACCTCACAATATTTAACACAGTGTTTGCAGAAAAAAGATTCTAGAAACAGATTGTTCTCTTTGTCTACAGTTACATCAAAATGGGTTTAAGTGTAGACAGGAGGCTCATGGCCAGAGGGGTTGAGGGAACGTTGAGTAGCGAAGTTCATTAACTACTGAAATGACATAGATAAACAGCCAGTAACATGAAAAAAGTTGAAATAGTAACACAACAGAAAGTCTGGTATTCGTGCTCATGGACATTTTATTTTCTATCACACAGCATCTTTGTCCCAGTAAAGCATATCAGTAGAAACTATGGTACAAGTGTCCACCAGTTGGGTCCAGGAATAAGATATTTTCATGCATTAAGCAATGACACTTTCTATTTTAACAAAAGCGATGATGTCTACCTCTTACTCTCTATTCTAGACAGTAGATGGTTATAAAGAGATATTTGAGGTTATTTCAAGAAGGGAAATACAAGTTTTAACTTTTTCCCAATTGGCATCCTTTTTCATTTTTTTCATTAAAGGAGGGACTCTTTCTTTTTCTATTTTAATTTACATTTCTTTAATTGTCTTTATTTCTTTCCATTGCTCTTATATCACCTTTGTGAATATAAAATGAATATATGATGTGAAAGATCAGATATTGGTGAGCGATATTTGTTAATAATGAACAAAATATTTAATATTGTCTTCATGTTTTTCACATAACTGCTGTTTTAAACTTAATTTTCTATGCTGTGTTTCAGATCAATGGGTGTGGCTTGCGATCACCATCGTCAAATCTGCCATTTTACTTGGATTAATGTCTGTTCTGATGATTTTTACAAGGTAGGTGAGCAGTTCAGAAAATTCATTCTCTTCTGTCAGAGTTGGTTTGGTGTGGTACTCATGCACGAGAACAAGTTTAATACAGTAATCCCCCACACCTCGCGGTCGCAGCAATCACGGTCTCAGTACATTGCGGAAGTTTCAAAAATATTCATAGAAAAAAAATATTCGAAAAAACATTTGAAAAAAATTCAAACGAAGTGTGCGAGGCTGAAGCGAAACCCATCACATTAAGAACCAGTCTCGGGAAGCAACAAGAGCCGACAGGGGAGGCCCATGAACGAATATCGAGGCCTGTGATTGGCTGCTATGATGGACATTACTGTGCCGTCGGTTGTCCCTTGACCGAAAACCAACCCCACACATGAATGGTCTCTGGATGCTTCACTGTTGGCATGAGACAGGACTGATGGTAGCGTTCACCTCGTCTCCTCCCAACAAGCCTTCTTCCAGATGCCCCTTCTCTCCAGTAAAACCATCAGGGACAGACTGGTATTCTGCAAAAGGTACAGGGACTGGACTCCTGAGGACTGGGGTAAAGTCATTTTCTCTGATAAATCCCCTTTCTGATTGTTTGGGGCGTCTGGAAGAAGGCTTGTTGGGAGGAGACGAGGTGAGCGCTACCATCAGTCCTGTCTCATGCCAACAGTGAAGCTTCCAGAGACCATTCATGTGTGGGGTTGGTTTTCGGTCAAGGGGGTGGGATCTCTCACAGTCTTGCCTAAAAGCACAGCCATGAATAAAGAACGGTACCAGAACTTCCTCCGAGAGCAACTTCCCCCAACCATCCAAGGGCAGTTTGGTGATGAAGAATGCCTTTTCCAGCATGATGGAGCACCTCGCCATAAAGCAAAAGTCATAACCAAATGGCTCGGGGAACAAAACATTAAGATGTTGGGCCCTTGGTCAGGAAACTCCCCGGATCTTAATCTCACTGAGAACTTGTGGTCAATCCTCAAGAGGCGGGTGGACAATCAAAAACCCACAAATTCTGACAAACTCCAAGCATTGATTATGTAAGAATGGACTGGTATCAGTCAGGATTTGGTCCAGAAGTTGATTAACAGCATGCCAGGGAGAACTGCAGAGGTCTTGAAAAAGAACGGTCAGCACTGCAAATATTGACCTATTGCATGAGTTATGTGTAATTCTCAATAAAAGCTTTTGAAACTGATAAATTGCTTCTAATTGTATTTCACTATAACATAGAAACACCTGACAAAAACATATAAAAACTCTGAAACAGCAGACTTTGTGAAAATGTAATATTTGTGTCATTCTTAAAACTTTTGGCCATGACTGTGTGTACCAGGCCAGAGAAGAATCTGTGGTTCTGAGTGATAAAGTAACAAGAGCGTAAAAAGAAATGTTACGTGGCAAAACGGCATCCCAAAGCAAAAATAAAAATTTCTGTGAGCACAGCAAAACACCAAATACTAAAGCCGAGACTCATGTATCTGGCACGGGTCCTTACCCTTCAGCTGTGGGTTCAGGTTTTATAGGTTGTCTCTACTGCTTCGGTTCCCCACAATGTCAGGTGATGGTCAAATGTTGTTATCTGATCTTTCTAAGAAGATAGGTTTTTTCCAAACTACTGGCAATCTTGACCAAAGCCTCTCTACAACACATGAGCTCATTTTTTCATGATGGATGTTTCATCTATTTTTCAGGGCTTTGATGATTCTGATCAATTACTATAAATCTGAGAATCAGCTCACAGGTGAAACCAACACTGCTGCTGCAGGTCAACATCTAATAAGAGAGGAAAATGAGGTACTTCAATTTTAGAATTTATTCTTAAAACAGAAGTATCTTATCTGATTGATTTAAATGAACTGCTGAATCTTTCTCTTTAACTGTAGGTATCCAGCGTGACAGAACACAACCTTTAATGAGGTAATGAGGTTCCAACTGAGTCTACGGCTGTTTACAGGCTAAACAGCCCAAGGTTGTTAAGCTCTGCAGTGTAGAAGGAGCCAATAAAATGTCAAGGAAGAATCCATGTGGTGACTCAGATCCTGAAAAGGAGGAGCATTTGAATAGGGGTATTTGCACAAATGTTGTGAGCAATGCTCTGGAGATGGGGAGTCTGTGTGACAAAGTTTAGCTAACATACTGCAGTTAACCATTTAGTACTGGCCTTGGTGTTAAAAATGCATTGTTTTGCTCTGATCTTTTATTGGTGTATTTCAAATGAGAAGAAGGTGGCGCTGAATTTATGTTTTTTTTTTTGTTTTTTTAAACTATAGAAATAAAATATTAACATTTTCTTGCTAACCTCCATCAAAAACCATCCAGAACATACGAACATGCGCTGACTGATACCATCTGCAGGCCACAGATGTGATGCAGACACAGAAACATAAGCTAACAACCAATAAATAAAAGAAAAATACATTTGGAGAAAAAAAAAGACTATTCTGGCAACACTTGCTCAGTGCAGCTTTTAGGATTAGAGGATTTATCTGTTTATTTATTTAGTTTGAGGAGTCATTGTCCTGTTGTGTGACTCAGTTTTGACTGAGCTTTAGCTGTTAGACAGATGGCCTCACATTTGCATCTAGAATATGCTGAAGGTTAAGAATTTTTTTTCCTTTTAATTTTGCTGTAGATTTGTCAAACTCCAAGTTCTTTTAAAATGGCTTTACAACTCTCTCCAGATTGATGCACAGCAACATTTGCTTATCTCTGACCATGTATTATGTTCTTCCCCAACACTGTTTTAACTAAATGCTCTGGACCATCAAACTGCCAGCAAGTCTCCACATCTGCTGATGATCACATCATAGAGGGAGGAAGATGAGCAGCACCTGTCTGCAGCTTACCCCCTTCAATTCTGTGGAAACAGCAAAGGGGGTTATTAGTGTTGTCTAAATATATATATGTGTATATATACACTGCCTGGCCAAAAAAAAGTCGGCACCAAAAAAGAAATGATATTTATGATATTTAGTTGGCACACATTCGCTGTGGCATTGTTTCGATAAGCTTCTGCAATGTCAGCAGATTTATTTCCATTCAGTGTTGCATTCATTTTTCACCAAGATCTTGCATTGATGATGGCAGTGTCACGGGGTGTGGCAGAATAGAGGACCCAGGCGCAGGAGTTCAAAAGAAAATGAACTTATTAAACAAAAGGCAAAAATCCAAACTTCACTAATCTTAACAAAAACCAGGGAGAAAAGCAGTAATCCAGATGGGTGTAGAGCAGAAAAACTAACAGGACACAAGACAACAGGACCAGCACAGGCAGGGGAGAAGACAAGACTTAAATACACAGAGGGACAAACAAGAGGCAGGTGTAGGCAATCAGGATAACACCGGGAAGGAAGCAAAGCTGAAAACACCGAAGACAAGACAGACCTTCAAAGTAGAACAGGAATAGAAATAAGAAGCAGCTCATTGCACCAGTTGAGGTTAAATAACTTGTTGCCAGCTGAAAGATAATCGCTAGCACTTACTTGGTAATTATCCAATAGGAGGCTCAGACCTATTTGCTTAGTTAAATCCAGGTGGAGACTTTTTTCTTTTTGGCCAGGCAGTGTGTTTATATTGTTGGGCCACACACATGTGATATCAGAGACCGCATGGTTTTCCTGAGACAAAGGAAATCATAAAACTCAAGTCCTCAGCATTCCTAGCGGTTTTCAGTTTCACACCTAGGTGTGAAACATGACTTCCCCCTCCCTCTCTGTTTCCCACTGGCCGGGGACCCCGGCTCACAGCAGGGTTCCTCAAACGAAGGCGGATCGCAGACTGACCGTTTAAATACCGGCTACCTCCTCCCGCTCGCTCTCTGACCTCCACTACACCCAGGAAAGGTGCTCATCTCTGGCCTGCTCCAGCAAGGTAAATAGCCAAAGGCCTGTTTCCCTGGTGACCTGTCTGCAGGAGATCCCTCTGGTTGTCTGACGACAATCACAGGCGTCCTGCGCCACATGGAGCCGACGTAAGAAAACGCGTAGGATCGCGTGGAGGCAGCCAGAAGGGCCATATATCGCCACAATAATGGCGCGTGTCTTATAAAACGCCGTTAAAAGCGGCGTTTTTGAAGGGAAAACGCCGCTTTTGACGCCGTTTTATACGCCAAAAACGGCGCAAAAGACGCCGTTTCCTTGATCTTCGCTAAACGCCGTAAAAAACGGCGTTTTCTGGTCCTTGAACGCGCGCTTTTGACGCGCGTCTATAGAACGCGCGTCAAAAGCGGAGTTTTCGCGTGTTTGAACGCGCGTCAAAAACGGCGTTTTGTGCAAGTACAACGCGCGTCAAAAACGGCGTTTTGTTGTATTATAATTATCCCTGCCCCTTATGTTTCACAGCCACTAAAATTGAACCTTGATGATCCAATCGGCGAAGAGTAAGAGCAGACCACATAAATCCATCTCTGATCTCGTTTGCTGCAGGATTGTATGCATTGTCCTAATAAACATATTCCATGAGCTTGTCAAGCTGCCTGCTAGTGTATATATCTGGATAATAGTACTATGTCCATTTCCTCTGAGTTAACTTACAGAAACAAAGTTTACAAACCAATCAAATTTTAAACGCTACTTTCACAGTAAGAAGAGTCTGATCTATAAAGAGACAGGAGGGGGGGCATTGATGGAGCGACACAGATTGTAAACAGTTTGGTCCCCGGATAAAGTCCGGCAATGTTCTTATCGTTTTCGTTTGTTTGTTTGTTTTCGGGAGGGGGGGGGGGGGGGGGGGGGGGGGGGGGGGGACCGGCGGAACAGCGAGCCAGCCGTACTGAGGGCGGAGATCACCCCGGTCAGGAGTGGAGAGTGGTCTGTGACCATTTATGAAGGTCGCTCTGTCAGAGATCTCCACGCAGGTGGGAGCAGAGCGCTGCTACGAATAAACATATTTGGAAAGATCCTCAGTCAACTCCATCTGCCTTCTGAATATCAATGTTCCTGAGGGTTGGTTTCACGTGAGTCTGCTGCAGGATGAGTGGCTGGCTGGAGATAGACTCATAGTTGTCGCAGCTCCCACCTGATAGTCCTGGACTCCTCAAAGTCCGGACCCGGACCACGAGGCCCGTCAGTCTGGACCCAGGACACCTAAAATTACCCTTTCACAAATACGTTGATGAATCATTTGTAATGTTAAATACACTGTCACTGGATAGAGGCGGCTCCTCTTATCTTTACTGTCTTCCTCCTGCTGCGAGAGTTTCTCTACTCTGAACTTCTGTGACAGTTAAACAGCTGTCAGTCAAATACGAGGAGGGCAGAGCAGATGCTCATGGAAATAACAGCAACACTTTCAGGACACGGGAGTTTGGGATTTAGAGCCAATCGGAAGCAAAATAGTGCGGATCTTTAAAAAAAAAAAAAAAAAAAAATATATATATATATATATATATTTTTTTTTTTTTTTTTTTTTTTCTTGCCTGAAAACAAAACTACTTTGAAATGTTACCTAAGATAACATCAAATCATGTTAACTTTAAATGAAAAATTAGGGGCCAGGTGTTCATATTTATACTGTTTATGTTTTCTTTCGTTATTTGTCAATCTGAATTTTTCGCAGTGAATGCAGAGAATTCAGTTTTAAATACGTTTATATTTATATTTTTTTGTTGTTATTGTCTTTATTATTGTCATATGTTGTTTATATACCTTTCACACTGAAAACCCGAGATTAACGTTATGCTGTAGACATTTTTTCCGGACCTCTGGTCTTCAATGGAAAGTAGATGTGGACCTTTGAAAAATAAGTTTGAGAACCCCAGCTATAGTGACTGGAAAAGTCCTTCAGTCGTTCTGGCTGCAGGTTGGACGGCTGGTCTAGTGGTTTGTCACAGACCGTGCTCGACCGGGATCTCAGCTTTCAACATGTTCAATCCACAGATTTAAATGCTTGTGCAAGGATTAAAATTAATGCTATGCCAAACCCGATTTTTTAGAAATCCCACAGGTGGTTCAAATAAAACTGATGAATCCTGGTCTTGCCAGTAGGGGGCCTTCAAATTTCATCTTCTCAATTTAATCTGTTTAAATTGGAGACGCACTTTGGATTCATTAAAGTCTGTCTTGTTTTATCATGATGTGATGCCTCAAATTCAAAACACAAAATATTTGAAAGTATACTGTAAAAACACACTTTTCATATAATTGTCCATACTCTTCTCTGACACTTGAAAATAACCAGCAACCTCCTCACAGCAGCTGACTCTGGCCTACTCTCTCTCTCTCCATCCTCGACCTCACTGTGGCCACTGTGTGTAAATATTAGCAGTGAGATCAATAGGCAGCCCTGTTTGGAATTCAGCACACAGGAAATAAAAATGATATGGATATGATTAACCTAGTTTAATAAACTATTTACATTCCAGAATATATAAACTGTTACAGACAACTTTTTTTGAACATTCTTTTCCCCCAAAAAAGTACTTACACACACATATATATACATATATACACTATAATACACACACACATAATGTAGCATACATTTAGCACTGTGCTAAATGTATTTTTCCTGTATTTGTGCATCCACTGTCACACCTTCCCAAAACCCAGTGAGTCCTTAATGGCTGAATGCATCAAGTTTTTAAAATCTTGTTCTTCAGTGATGCCTCTCGGAAGGAACAGGGATAGGCTGCAGGTAGATGCATAGGGGATGCGACGGGTCCCTGGCTCCTGGTCATAAAATTCAATCGAGGCGCTCTCCTGGAAGCCTAGTGGTGGAAGACAGTCGGCACCAGTGACGAAGACCAGAATGTCTTCGAATGAGACGTCCACCTCTCCTTCTGTTTCAGTGCAGACAAAGACAACACAATTGCATAACAGATTTATCCTTTTTGACCACCATCTAACTTTAATATTGAAGTCACATTTATTTTTGTTCTATATTACATCACATGATTGATTAAAGCACACTGTAAACAAGTATTTGCTCTTGGTTTAAGAACACAAAAATAAAGTGCAAACCTTGTAATACGTGAATCTTATGAAAGATGTGGTTTGCTTCAAGAGGACTCAACTATTCTCTGCAGATGTGCTTTATGCATATTTTTAAACCATCTTCAGAACACTTTGAATTGGTAAGACATGTATGTACACACCTTGGACCTCCACCAGCCACCATTCCCACAGAAAAATTGTGTCCTCCTCCAGGTCCTTTTTGTTGCTCCCAACAGGACTCCACACAACGGTGAAGAGATTCTGGATGCAGCTCCTTGTCAGTTTCCCTCCCACATTTGTAAAAACTGGAAGGAACTGTCTCCAGAATCTTTTCACCATCTGCCCGAACTGTCCACATGAATCCATTCCACTGTTGAATTGTTGGATCATGCTGGACACACTGAAAGATCCAGATGTTGTTGTTACATCAACTCGGCAGTTTATAGATCGAAGACAGTTCAAATGGCTCATATCTGAAGTTAACTTATTCCTACAGCTTGAGTCAGAACATGCACATAAACTCGAGATTATATCAGATTTTTAGTATAAAGTGCAAATCTTAAAACAAATATAAACAGCTAAGTCTTTTCACATTTTCTTCTTACCGGTGGAAGAGAAAGTGAGCTACAATTCGCTGCCTGAGGCGTGGCAGATCCTGCAGCGTGGCTGTAAAGAGACGTCGGGGACACCACAGCCAGCGATCCAGTCCCCCAGTGAGGTCTTCAGGCTGGCCAGGTCGTCTGGGGTCCTGCACATCTCAAGCTTTAAAAGTAGATAGAATGATAAGACTGAAGTAACAGAAAAACAAAAACATGTAGGCCAGTCATAACTGTCAAATGCTTTAGACTTTATAGTTTCTGTTTAATTCCGCAAAACCATCTGCCTGCTTCATTCTGTAAAGGAAGGCTGTTCTCTCAAATGTGTTGGTTCTTAAAGATTTCCTGAGCATTGTGTTACCTGCTCCATGTTTGCCTGCAGGTCTGGGTCCAAAAATGCCTCAACTCTAAATGATGTGAGGTCAGGCCTTTCACCACACATCATCTGGAAGAGAGCCGCGTTGAGGCATCTTGGTCCTGGCCCATTGTGCATGATGGACCATGCTATAAGCTTCCCTGCCGTGTAATATTTATTTTGATCGAGGGCCTGCTGATCGTATGTGAACAGCAGGTCACCTTGCTTCCCCTCAAACACTCCCAGGGAGCTTTGCACCTCCAACATGAGCAACCTGCAAGTGAAAATGCAAGCATGGAAGATTGTGTATATAACAGATGAAACGAAAAGAAAAAGAAAACAATGCACGAATGAAAATGCTGTATGAATTGTATAAATGTTAAACTTACCGAAAAAATTCCCTTCTTGGGCCACCATAATCATCCGCCATTTCAGTAATAAAGTCCACAACTGGAATCTTATGCCAGTCGAAATATGATTTTGATAATGCCATACAGGCACTTTTCAAAACATGGCGTCTTCTGGCTATTACTGAAAAAGTGCTGTCCAGATCCAGATTTTCCTTCTGAAAATCTTTCAGGATGCTGGACAGCTCCAGCTCATCCTGAAATCAAACAGAACAGTTAATAAGTCTATCATGTCACCAAAACTAACAATGAGGATTACTTGATCTGAACAATATCTTTAATACCCATACTTCAGGACTATCCCTTGGTGGAGATCCCAGGAATACCTCTTCTAAGTCAGAGCCTTCTGACTCAATGTAGAATTCATCCCTATAATATAAAAATCCCAAAAAAAGATGAAC
This sequence comes from Hirundichthys speculiger, assembly GCA_018398805.1. Lineage (NCBI taxonomy): Eukaryota > Metazoa > Chordata > Actinopteri > Beloniformes > Exocoetidae > Hirundichthys > Hirundichthys speculiger. The sequence goes on from JAGFBZ010000535.1 coordinate 27,356, forward strand.
TCAGTACAAAAAGAAATAGGCTTTCAACATAAAACATGAAGTAACAACCCTGAAAACAAGGAATACAAGAAAACAAACAGAACTAAAGAAACAAAAGAAAACACATTTTTTTGGACATCATTCATGTAGTCAACAGTAAAGCACTGACATAACTGGACTCTACAAAAATTAGGATAAAACAGGAAAATAAAGACATCTTACACTGTGGCTGGAGGCTGGCTGGTTCCTTCCTCAGCTCCTGAAGGGGAACTAAAGCAACAAAAAAAAAAACCCCAGTAATTATTGAACAGCAGTCATGTAGTCAGCAAGAAACAATTTTTAATAAGAATGACACCTGCACTTCACAGACAGACATGAAAACTAAATATAGGAAAATAAAGACATCTTACACTGTGGCTGGAGGCTGGCTGGTTCCTTCCTCAGCTCCTGAAGGGGAACTAAAGCAACCAAAAAAAAAACAGTAATTATTGAACAGCAGTCATGTAGTCAGCAAGAAACAATTTTTAATAAGAATGACACCTGCACTTCACAGACAGACATGAACACTAAATATAGGAAAATAAAGACATCTTACACTGTGGCTGGAGGCTGGCTGGTTCCTTCCTCAGCTCCTGAAGGGGAACTAAAGCAACCAAAAAAAAAAACAGTAATTATTGAACAGCAGTCATGTAGTCAGCAAGAAACAATTTTTAATAAGAATGACACCTGCACTTCACAGACAGACATGAACACTAAATATAGGAAAATAAAGACATCTTACACTGTGGCTGGAGGCTGGCTGGTTCCTTCCTCAGCTCCTGAAGGGGAACTAAAGCAACCAAAAAAAAAAACAGTAATTATTGAACAGCAGTCATGTAGTCAGCAAGAAACAATTTTTAATAAGAATGACACCTGCACTTCACAGACAGACATGAAAACCAAATATAGGAAAGTAAAGACATCTTACACTGTAGCCTGTGGCTGCTGTTCACTGGCTGCAGAAATCTATAATACATAAATACATTTCTACGTAAAATATTCAAGTTCCAACAAAGATTTGAACACACCAGATTAGGCAAAGTGTCACTCACTAATATGGCCATGCTGCCAAACTCAAAGGGCATGTGATGGGAATAAAATACCTTTGGCAAAATATATATATTGGAGCGACCCAAGGCATTGCTCTCATGGATGGCTCTCGGGCAATTTTCTTCCAGCTGCACAACCTGACGTTGCCCATTGACTTTGCACAGCTGGAAGTCTGAGGGCAATCCCGGAATATTTTGCCGAAGGGCCTCGGCAAACTCCTGGGCATCCAGATTGTAGCCTACCACTACCCTGGTGGCAGGAGATGCATCTGTAAACAGACATTTGTGACTGTGTTTACTTGGGATGTTGAAAAAAGTACTCCATTTAGCAATACACCTTTAGTTATAAATGTCTATTACTTTAGCAATAAACATTTATAACTAAAAGTCTATTCCTAGAGTAATTTTTATTAAAAAAAAACTGCAGATTTTGTGTGAAATATATTTTTTATTCTGCAATCTAATTAAAAAAAAATCGAATTAATAAAAAAAAAATTACCACGATGGGACCGGTAATGGGTCGCAGAATGACTTCTTAAAACAGACACCTTGAAGGTGATCTGCCTTACACGACTTTGTCGCCTTCTTCTCCTCACAGGTCCACCACCCTCCTCCCTCCTGAACATCTGGAATCTACACCACAATTGGAGATAATAATGAGTACACTTAAAAAAGAATTACATTTATTGTTTAGTTTTTCCAGAAACTTAAATAATCATAATATATATTAATAAATAATAATATATCATAATACACTTTTGGCCGATAAAAGCTGTTAAAGCTGTTAAAACACAACCCAAAGAAACATAGAGTATGTATTTTACGGGATTTAAAAAAAGAAAAAAAAAACCTTATCTATTCAGTTAATGTTATCAAATGCTATTGTGCATTTCCAACCCAATTAAACAAAATATCGTCCGAAATAAAGATTAAGCATCTGATATATGATGAAGTCTCTAGAAACGATCTTGAAAAAGACGACATTGACATATAATCAATAATTACTCACCTCTGAAGTAGTGAGGAACCCTCCTCCGGGTCTTCCTCGTTCAAGAGCCGATGAAACTGTGCGTTCATCCGGTCTCTAAGTTCCACGATTCTACGTTGAAACCTCCTTTCACTCATTTTCTAACCGCCACAATAACCGCCCGGAATGTCCATCTATTTATAGAGCAAATTTTTTCAAATTTTTCTGCGCGGAAATGAGAACTTGATTTTGATTGGCTCAGCGGGCGTCTTCGCTGACAAAGATCAATGCATTGCGCCATTGAGAACTGCCGCCCAGCAAGCTGATTGGTGGAAACCAACATTTTCAAAAATGCGCTCCATTTCCCGAAAGTGGAATTAGCCTTACAGGATGAATGGGTAAGTAAACATTAAAATGACGTTCACGATTTTTTTTCCTTTCAGTAGACGTATCAACATTATGTGTATCGATTAACAAAGAGTTTTTTATATATTTTTTATTTTCGGGATTATGCAATTTTAGCTGTGACCATAATATGCTCATGCTAGCATTGCGATTTAAACTTGATCCTTTGTCATCTCACATCTTCAAAAACATTTTATATTGTAATGGTTTTACAGGTTGTGTTCATGGTCTTCAACTGCTTTTCTTAACCATTTAACTTGCACGATAAATAACAGCTACTGAAGTAAATATTTGTCTACTCCTATATGCTTTTGTAAAGTCAATATATCACGATAAAATAGTATTGTAATGAACTTTAAGTGGTGTTATAGCAGACCACATGAGTTGCAAAGCTTCTTTGATTGCAAATACCAACACTAATTTGAACATGATGATTCTGCTGTTTGTACAAATCTGATTTATTGGTTAAAGTTGTGTTTTATAATACAATCTGAGCTTTGAAATATCCATTTATTGGGCTAGGGATATATATTTTGTTTCTATGTTGTTTTGACAGCAGACCAACTGGAAGAGGGCAGTGGTAACTGGTCTCACCAGTTTATTGTCACTATTCTTTGCTCTTCTTTTAGAACTGGAGCAGTTGGACCTCTGACAGCTTCACAATCCATGTGTAACTCCCCCACACCTTTACATTCACCCCACTCAGGTGGGTGGTAACAATCGTTGGTTACACCTCCCCGAGGAGCCATGATGAGTATTGTCCTTTTTACTGGAGTGGACAGAGACACAAGAAAACTATGGCTCGAAGGACTTTTATCTTGCGGTGTCGGCACATTCTCAATGAATGCACACGATGCATTCTGATGGAAGATGCTGGAGCGGATGTTCAGCTGTTAACAGTAACAAGGTAGGTTGCTATATATATAAGTTCCAAAATAACTTAAGAGAAGCATTTAACTCTGAACAGGATTAAGTACCAGGCTCTCAGTTGATTGATTTCAAGTTTTAGACAAGCTTTCATGCAGTCTACCTTTGGGTTCTACAAAATATGTGATATATCAAAAGTTTGCAAAAATAATTACTGAAAGCACACAAATAATAAGAAGTTAGTAATGCAACTCTTCTGTCATAGGTTGGAGACAATGCAAAGAAGCCTTCAGTGGGCAAGGGGAAGATTGGTCAGCGTTACAGCTACAGATCAGCTTCTTAGTGACCTGGCTGAACTAATCCAAGAAGTCCAAATGGCTTCACAGTCTGGAACACAAAGTAGGTACAAGAACTTGCAAAGTGAGTGTGATACTTGACCAACTCAAAGCTCCTAATAGCTTTACTACTGTGTAGGTCAGGGTGAAGAACTGGCCGAGATCTCTGTAACCCTCCCGTTGACCACATTTCATCTGATTTTTACATTTTGTCCATGTTGTTTTCATTTACCAATAGTATTGTAAGACAGATAAAAATTCCATATTTACTGCTGGTCATCAGTCTGTTCATCAGTTCAAACGTACCAGTTATTTGTTCCTTTGCACTGGAGCAGTTTTCCAGATGTAGCTGGGTACATGCAGGTAGAACAGCAACACATGCTCCATGATTTTAAATGAAATAGTTTTAGTATGTATGTAGTCTCAGTATTCATTCCAACATCTATCAGCTATTGAAGCCATCTGCTCAGTGACCATGTCCTTTGTGGCTGCTGAACCCCTCCCCCACAGCTCCAACATCTTCTCCACTCTCCTCACACCTCAACACTTCCTCAGTCTTCACCACAGTCCAAGCCTCTCCATAACAAAGGATCAGGTGATCATGTCCAGCCCACCTTCACTCCGCATCACAAAAGGGTAGCTGAACACTGAGCAGCTACGAGGATCAGAGAAGAACATGTCCACACGGGATCATCACCAGACTGTTCAAAGACTATCTGGACTTTACATGTTTCACATGAAACTCACTATGATCTTATAAACTATATATACACACACACACAAACACTGTTTGATAGTAGCAGTTTTTATTCCATGTTTTCATGATATGTTTGGACCAAATGTCTAATTACCACCAAAGCACGTGGTGGAGTTTCCTCTGTGAAATGTTTTCATCTTCTCATCAAGTTGCTGTGAATATTAATGATGTGCATTTGAAGTTCTCTTCACACCACGACACACACAATGACATTTTATCTTCATTTTTGGCCTTTGAGTTTAATCAAATTTAAACTGCCTTTATTGAGTAATCATTGGCCAAGACCAACTTCCTGACAGATGTTAACTTGATGAGCTAAAACAGGTCATTTTGTGCTTTTCAGGTTTCAGCTACCAGGCACCACTGGCTCTAAGTGGAGGTAGAGGTCGCTCATCCTACGTTATCAGTCGGGAACAGCTATCCTTCCTGAAGTCATGTGGCTTCACTGCACCGCAGATGGCAGATATCCTGAAGGTATCTGTTCGTACTGTTAAACGAAGATTAAGGTAATTGAAAAAAATGTATGTATGATGTTTGTGTTTTGTTTTGTTTTTTTTTTATTTTTGTTTTTGTTGTTTTCTCAGCCAGTATCTATTCTTCTTTAAAAAATCACCATCTTTTATTTTAAAATATCTAATATCTATGAGATATGCTGGTTATATTGATTTTTCTAAAATGTATTTTTCTTTTTTCTTCTCAGACACTTCAATTTCACCCGCAGCTCAGTGTATGCAGATTTGTCAGACTCCAGGCTCGATGAACTTGTCCAAGACATTGTGGCCGGAAATGACCTTATTGGACCTGAGGCAGTTAGATCAACCCTACGTGCACGTGGACTTCGAGTACAGAGGAGAAGGATTCGTGCAAGCATGATACGCGTAAATCCTGGAGCTGCTGCCCTTCGGTCAATGTCACAGAGACCACAACGACGGTCTTACCAGGTGGCAGGGCCAAACTCCTTGTGGCACATAGATGGAAACCACAAGTTGATCAGGTAAATACTGCAAAAGTTGAATTTTGCAATTGTTTTGACCCTTCCCTTAAAAGGACATTAAGATAACAGTTTGGTTTGCTGGTCTTTGTGTCTACATCTATGCTTATCTTTAATACTTTTTTCTGTCTGTTTTTAGGTGGAGGATAGTTATTCATGGAGCGATAGATGGGTACAGTCGTCTTGTGGTCTTTCTTCGTGCCTCCAACAACAATCGCAGTAGCACTGTGTTGGAGAGTTTTGTTAGAGCTGCAGTACACTATGGTGTGCCTTCAAGGGTCCGAACAGACAGGGGAGGAGAGAACAGTGCAATTTGGCTGATGATGAACATTTTCAGAGGCTTTGATCGGGGAAGTGCTCTCAGAGGCAGGAGTACACACAATCAGAGAATTGAGAGACTTTGGGGTGATCTCTGGCGTGGACTCACAAATGTGTACTATGACTTGTTCCAACATCTGGAGAATGAGGGCATCATTGATATTGATAATGAAATGCACCTGTGGGCTCTTCATTACATCTATCTGCCAATCATCAATAGAGATCTGACAGCATTTGTCATGCAGTGGAACAACCATGGCCTAAGGACAGTGAGACACATGAGCCCACTGCAGATTTTTGTCAGAGGATGTCTCCAGCAGCAGAGCCGACCATCAACTGCCATGCAGGAAATCTTTGGACTCCGTACTACTACTGCAGGTGCTGCGGTAGCTGCTACTACTGTTGCTGCTGATGTGACTGCAGGTGCTGCTGTAGCTGCTACTACTGTTGCTGCTGATATGACTGCAGGTGCTGCTGCAACTGCTACTACCGGTGTCCTTGAGGCTGATGATCTGGGATTGCTACTGGACTGGCCAGAGAGAATTACCGTACCTGCCATTCAATACACTTTGGATGATCCCATAATACAACAAGTCCAGACACAGTTTAACCCACTCAGTGCCCCCAGGGGTAGTCATGCAATAGAACTTCTAAGTGATCTTCTATCATTTTTGGTGACTGTGAGTCATTAACATTATATTTTGTGTGTGTCTGTGTGTGTGTGTATATATATATATATATATATATATATATATATATATATATATATATTTTTTTTTTTTTATAACACATGTCTATTCTGTATATTTTTCACATGTCTTGCTACTGTGCTGCTACTGTGACAAGTTAATTTCCCACACATGGGATAAATAAACAAATCTAATTCTTCATCACGTCATCCATATCATTTTTATTTCCAGTGTGCTAAATTCCAAACGGGGCTGCCTATTGATCTCACTCTAATATTTTTTGCCAAACTGACAAGTGAAGAACTCTGAAATATTTATTATTCATGATAGTGTTAATAATGATACATTTTATTTAAATGCTCCTTTCCAGAAATTCAGAGTCACTTTATATAAAAGGTTAAAAAACAGTGAATAAATATCTAAACATGAGTTTTGAGTTTGGATTTGAAGATGGAAAGTGTCAATATTGCGGATGTCAGGTGGTAAAGAGTTTCAGACTTTGGGAGCAGACCAGCTAAAAGCTCTGGTCCTCATGGTGCTAAGGCGGGCAGAAGGCACTATGAGGTGTATGGAGGACAAGGATCAGAGGGAACAGGCTGAAGTGGTGACATGGAGAAGGTCAAACATATGGCGGAGCAAGGGAATGGATGGCCTTAAAGGTAAACAGAAGGAATTTGTAGTTGATCCTGTGGCTAACGGAGACAGTGGAGCTGCTGCAGAATGGGGTGATGATGGGGTCCTTGTTAGGATCTGGTCTAGATAGATGTCTCTGGATATCAACTAACATGCTGACCTGCAGTCTGATCCTCTGACCACCTCAATGTTGCTGCCTACATCTGTTTATATGGTCATCTCTGTAGTTCATGAACTAACAATGAACCAGTCACAATAGAACACAATAGAATAGAACAACTTGGGTGTCATCCGCGAAGCAGTGGAAGTAAAACTTTGAATTTGCAAAAAAATATTACCAAGAGGGAGGAGACAAGTGATGAAGAGAAGGGGCCCCCACACCTGTAGTGACTGGGGAGGGGTTGGATCTGAAAGCTGTCAGCTTTAAGCTGTATGACTGGTGAGGTCGGTGGGGTAAGAATAAAACCAAAGGAGAAAGGTGTGGGTGATGCCAATGGATGAGTCTATTAAGAAGGATGGAGTGAGAAATGGTGTAGAAGGCTGCACTGAGGTCGAAGAGGATTAGGATGGAGAATAAACAAGAATCAGCTGCAGTGAGGTTGTTGGTTATTTTTAAGAGGGCATATTCTGTAGTATTACATATACTGAAGTATTACATATACTTGCACTACAGTAGGAAACAAGTAAGGATAATTATAAGCAAAGTGTGCGTAGACAGCATACTTTAAAATATTTTGTGGCCTGAATTTGAGGCAGCACATGAGGATGAAACTAGAAGGTTTACTGAATCAAAGGGGTGTCTCACTGCTACAATAAGGTCATGAAAATAATTCAATTTAGAGGTCGAGATTTGAACGCCCTCTGGTGGAAAAAACAGGCTTCATCGGTTTTATTTGAAGTGGCTGTGGGATCTCTAATGAATCGGACTTTCGCATAGCATTAATTTGCGTCCTTGTACAAGCATTCAAATGTGTGGATTAAACATCATGTTGAAAGCTGGAATCCCGGCCGAGCATGGTCGGATTTTTGATAAATCATTAAATTTAACCACATTAACCGTCCAACCAGCAGCATTGACTCATTGCTAGAATGGCTCAATGACTTTTCACCAACAGCTATCTACTACATCGTTTCGATGTAGTTTTGTTTTCAGGCAAAAAAAAAAAAAAAGGTTTCCAAGCCGATCAAAATATATCAGACCCGCCCTATCGCCCTATTTTGCTTCTGCCTGGATCCAAATCACAAACCCCCGTGTCCTGATAGGCTCCTTGCTCCTGTCATTTATATGAGCAGTGTGTTTGATTGACAGCTGTCACCAGCAGCTGTCTGACTGTCACAGTGCTTGTATGGCACTTTCAAAATCTTATTTTGACTGGCATAAGATTCCAGTTGTCGAGTTTGTAGCTGAAATGGCAGATGATTATGGTGGCCCAAGAAGAGAATTTTTTCGGTAAGTTTAACATGTATACAATTAATACAGCATTTTCATTGGTGCATTTTTTTCTTTTTCTTTTAGTTTCTTCTGTTAAACTGTTGCATTTTCATTTGCAGTTTGCTCATCTTGGAGGTGCAAAGCTCCCTCGGAGTTTTTGAGGGGAAGCAAGGGGACCTGCTGTTCACCTATGATCAGCAGTCCCTGGAACAAAATAAATATTACACAGCAGGGAAGCTTGTAGCGTGGTCTGTTATGCACAATGGACCAGGACCAAGATGCCTCAATACTGAGCTGTATATGATGATGTGTGGTGAAAGGCCTGACCTCACGTCATTTAGAATTGAGGCATTTTTGGATCCAGACCTGCAGACGAACATGGAGCAGGTAAGAAAATGCTCAGAAAATCTTTATGAACTAGTGACCTGTCCAGGATGTACAGCCTTTCGCCCAAAGAGAGCTGGGATAGACTCCAGCACACCCATGTGACCCTGCAGAGGATTAAGCAGATATAGATAATGGATGGATGGATGAAATCTTTATGAACCAACAGATATTTGAGAGTATAGTCTTTCTTTACAGGATGAAGCAGGCAGATTGCTTTATGTGATTAACATGAAACTAAATTCTAAAGCATTTGACAATTATGGCTGGCCTGTGCGTTTTGTTTGGATTTTCTGTTACTTCAGTCATATTATTCTGTCTACTTTTAAAGCTTGAGATGTGCAGGAGCCCAGGCGACCTGGCCAGCCTCAAGACCACACTGGGGGACTGGATTGCTGGCTGTGGTGTCCCCGATGTGTTCACTGCCACCCTGCAGGATCTGCCACGTGTCAAGCAGCAAATTGTGGCTCACTTTCTTTTCCACCGGTAAGAAAAAAATGTGAAAAGACTAAGCTGTTAATATTTGTTTTAAGATTTGCTCTTTATACTAAAAGCCTGTTATGACACAAGTTCATGTGCATGTTCTGACTCGAGCTGGAATAAGTTCACTTCAGATGTGAGCCATTTGAACTGTCTTGCATCTATAAATTCTGCTGGGTCGATGTAACAACATAATCTGTATCTTTCAGTGTGTCCAGCATGATCCACCAGTTCACCACTGGAATGGATTCATGTGGCAATTTTTGGCAGATGGTGAAAAGATTCTGGAGACAGTTCCTTCCAGTTTTCACTAATGTGGGAGGGAAACTGACAAGGAGCTGCATCCAGAATCTCTTCACCGTTGTGTGGAGTCCTGTGGGGAGCAACAAGAAAGACCTGGAGGAGGACACCATTTTCCAGTGGGAATGGTGGCTGGTGGCAGTCCAAGGTATGTACATACAGATTATGATTTACTAATTCACAATGTTCTCAAGATGGTCCATAAAATATGCATATAGCACATGTGGCACATAGAATGCATTTATACATTTACATTTATATTATTTACATGTTTAATTTACACTTAATTTGGGACAACTGATGTCCAACTCGTGATATTTTCTGAGTGTTTTCTGTTAAGTTAAGAGATTAAGTTATTTGTTGAACATTTTGGTTTTATCTGGTAGGAAGCCGTGTCTCAGCCTTACCAGCAGAGGGCGCGTTCGCTACACTGTGTGTGCAGGGACAATAGAAGTCTGGCGTAAATACGTCCAGAGAAGAAGAGTACGCACTTGAGTGTCGGATTACGATGAGTAGCGAACTGTTCTGAATATTCTGTTATAAATTTGCTCTTTGCAGGTGAGTAGTGAGAGTTAGAATTAGGTAGTTTGATTAATGAAAATGTTATGTGACAGTTCATGATACCGGTCGGACTTAATGGGATCTCATAATATGTTATGGATGTTATTTGTTCAACTAAAGTAAGTTTACTGAAACTGGCTAGCCGGTCCTCACAGTAGCTAGCATTAGTTGCCTAGAGTAAGCCAAAGCTGTTAAGTAGAACAATAAGCCAGTCTTAAAAGTTCACGCTGCTCTCGTGTAATTCATAAATAAATGAATAGGTAACTGATGTGATGTTAAAAAACAAATACATGATTAATTGGGTTATTGTGAAAATGGTTAGTAGACATGATTGCAAGTTGATATTCAAGGTACATGATTGAAATGGTCTGGAATTGAAATGTAATGTACATGATTTATTGTTTTGAGATTGGTTATGTTACAGATGTTCATAATTTTACTGTTAGGTTAAAATACGTTCAGAGAAGAAGAGTACACACTTGAGTGTCGGATTACGATGAGTAGCGAACTGTTCTGAATATTCTGTTATAAATTTGCTCTTTGCAGACCAAATTAAAGGAACTTCAATTTAAATGTGTAGTGGAGGACAGCTTCATTCTGCACCACGCTACACACATCTGCAGAGAATAATTATATCAGTCCTTTTCAAGCAAACCACATCTTTCATAAGATTTACACTCTAGAAGGTTTGTTCTTTATTTCTGTGTTCTTTAACCAAGAGCAAATACTTGTTTACAGTGTGCTTTAATCTCTCAGTCATGACATATAGAACCAAAAAAAATAAATGACTTGAATCTCAAGGTTAAATGATGGTCAAAAGGATAACTCTGTTATGCAAATGTGTTATCTTTTCCGGTACTGAAAAAGAAGGGGAGGTGGAGATAACGTTTGAGGACCTTCTGGTGTTCGTCACTGGCGCTGACTGTCTTCCACCACTAGGCTTCCAGGAGAGCGCCTCCATTGAATTTTATGATCAGGAGCCAGGGACCCGCCGCATCCCATACGCTTCAACTTGCAGCCTATCCTTGTTCCTCCCCAGAGGCATCTCAGAGGGAGAAGAGTTCAAAATGTTAATGCAAACCGCAATTAAGGACTCACTTGGGTTTGGGAAGGTCTAATATGTATTTTAAAGATGTAAATAGTTTATCTACTGTGGGAAAAAAGTTATTTTGTTTTGTTTTTTCTTCATGCCTCCAACAACAACCACTGTGTATATATGTATATATATGTGTGTGTAAGTACTTTTTTGGGGGAAAAGAATGTTCAAAAAAAGTTGTCTGTAACAGTTTATATATTCTGGAATGTAAATAGTTTATTAAACTAGGTTAATCATATCCATATCATTTTTATTTCCTGTGTGCTGAATTCCAAACAGGGCTGCCTATTGATCTCACTGCTAATATTTACACACAGTGGCCACAGTGAGGTCGAGGATGGAGAGAGTAGGCCAGAGTCAGCTGCTGTGAGGAGGTTGCTGGTTATTTTCAAGTGTCAGAGAAGAGTATGGACAATTATATGAAAAGTGTGTTTTTACAGTATACTTTCAAATATTTTGTGTTTTGAATTTGAGGCATCACATCATGATAAAACAAGACAGACTTTAATGAATCCAAAGTGCGTCTCCAATTTAAACAGATTAAATTGAGAAGATGAAATTTGAAGGCCCCCTACTGGCAAGACCAGGATTCATCAGTTTTATTTGAACCACCTGTGGGATTTCTAAAAAATCGGGTTTGGCATAGCATTAATTTTAATCCTTGCACAAGCATTTAAATCTGTGGATTGAACATGTTGAAAGCTGAGATCCCGGTCGAGCACGGTCTGTGACAAACCACTAGACCAGCCGTCCAACCTGCAGCCAGAACGACTGAAGGACTTTTCCAGTCACTATAGCTGGGGTTCTCAAACTTATTTTTCAAAGGTCCACATCTACTTTCCATTGAAGACCAGAGGTCCGGAAAAAATGTCTACAGCATAACGTTAATCTCGGGTTTTCAGTGTGAAAGGTATAAACAACATATGACAATAATAAAGACAATAACAACAAAAATATAAATATAAACGTATTTAAAACTGAATTCTCTGCATTCACTGCGAAAAATTCAGATTGACAAATAACGAAGAAAAAAAACATAAACAGTATAAATATGAACACCTGGCCCCTAATTTTTCATTTAAAGTTAAAATGATTTGATGTTATCTTAGGTAAAATTTCAAAGTAGTTTTGTTTTCAGGCAAGAAAAAAAAAAAAAAAAAAAAAAAAAATATATATATATATATATATATTTTTTTTTTTTTTTTTTTTTTAAAGATCCGCACTATTTTGCTTCCGATTGGCTCTAAATCCCAAACTCCCGTGTCCTGAAAGTGTTGCTGTTATTTCCATGAGCATCTGCTCTGCCCTCCTCGTATTTGACTGACAGCTGTTTAACTGTCACAGAAGTTCAGAGTAGAAACTCTCGCAGCAGCAGGAGGAAGACAGTAAAGATAAGAGGAGCCGCCTCTATCCAGTGACAGTGTATTTAACATTACAAATGATTCATCAACGTATTTGTGAAAGGGTAATTTTAGGTGTCCTGGGTCCAGACTGACGGGCCTCGTGGTCCGGGTCCGGACTTTGAGGAGTCCAGGACTATCAGGTGGGAGCTGCGACAACTATGAGTCTATCTCCAGCCAGCCACTCATCCTGCAGCAGACTCACGTGAAACCAACCCTCAGGAACATTGATATTCAGAAGGCAGATGGAGTTGACTGAGGATCTTTCCAAATATGTTTATTCGTAGCAGCGCTCTGCTCCCACCTGCGTGGAGATCTCTGACAGAGCGACCTTCATAAATGGTCACAGACCACTCTCCACTCCTGACCGGGGTGATCTCCGCCCTCAGTACGGCTGGCTCGCTGTTCCGCCGGTATCCCCCCCCCCCCCCCCCCCTCCCCCCCGAAAACAAACAAACAAACGAAAACGATAAGAACATTGCCGGACTTTATCCGGGGACCAAACTGTTTACAATCTGTGTCGCTCCATCAATGCCCCCCCTCCTGTCTCTTTATAGATCAGACTCTTCTTACTGTGAAAGTAGCGTTTAAAATTTGATTGGTTTGTAAACTTTGTTTCTGTAAGTTAACTCAGAGGAAATGGACATAGTACTATTATCCAGATATATACACTAGCAGGCAGCTTGACAAGCTCATGGAATATGTTTATTAGGACAATGCATACAATCCTGCAGCAAACGAGATCAGAGATGGATTTATGTGGTCTGCTCTTACTCTTCGCCGATTGGATCATCAAGGTTCAATTTTAGTGGCTGTGAAACATAAGGGGCAGGGATAATTATAATACAACAAAACGCCGTTTTTGACGCGCGTTGTACTTGCACAAAACGCCGTTTTTGACGCGCGTTCAAACACGCGAAAAACGCCGCCGCTTTTGACGCGCGTCTATAGAACGCGCGTCAAAAGCGCGCGTTCAAGGACCAGAAAACGCCGTTTTTTACGGCGTTTAGCGAAGATCAAGGAAACGGCGTCTTTTGCGCCGTTTTTGGCGTATAAAACGGCGTCAAAAGCGGCGTTTTCCCTTCAAAAACGCCGCTTTTAACGGCGTTTTATAAGACACGCGCCATTATTGTGGCGATATATGGCCCTTCTGGCTTGCCATACGAACCGGGACGGACGCCTGTTGTTGCTTCGCTGTCCCTATTAATCATGCAGAGACAGGAGAGGAGAGGCTTGCGACCACCCGTGGAGAATATCAGCGGCTGCCCATCCCACCTGTCAAAGGACACTAAACGCCACATCGCTTCCGGAGCGATCCACGTAAGGGGCCTTTGTGTCTGGGCAGAGTTACTTAGCTTATTTAATATCTCTGTGCTTTCTGTGACAGTGTTTACGGTATTTACCCACGCGATCCCAGTGTTTCCTCACCACCGCTGATCGTGCCGTGATTTCAGATAAGCAGTCAGGAGGAGAGTGCGGGAGTCAGCTCCTCCCTCTCCCTCCTGTGGGGCTGCTAAATCTTGTCTGGGGGATTATTGTATAGAGAGGGGAGGGGGGACAGCGGGTGTGTATTGTAACCAATGTCTTGTGTCCCGCCTGTCTGTATACTGCTACTGGATGCCCTGAATTTCCCTCGGGATCAATAAAGTATCTATCTATCTATCTATCTATCTATCTATCTATCTATCTATCTATCTATCTATCTATCTATCTATCCTCGGAGCGATCACTGCATCGGTGGTTAGGAATCACCCTCGCGTTGTTGATTTTACTCTGCCTTTTCTGCACTGCCTTTCCTACTAACAACCTTTGTGTGGACGTCACCACGTGACTTCGTCGGCCTTCTTGTGACGGCCTATCGCGAGAGTCGACGGCCATCTTGGTTAGGGCGGAACCACAGCGTGACTCCATCTGCCATCTTTGGTGCCCTATCGCAAGAGCCGGCGGCCATCTTGGACATTGGACACCTTTCACATTACCGCACGCACACACACACACGCGTGTCTGTAAGTTTACACTGGTCCATTGAATGTTTCATTTGCTTATGTTAGTTTTAGTCATCTTTTAGTTAGTAGATATCAGGATCTTGATTCAAGTGTTTGTTCTTTTTAATATTGGTGTTAATAAATCCTGATATATTCTAATGACAGAAGTTGTTTCTGGTTATTTTACACAGTTTTGTAACATTGGCTGGTTGAAGAGGTCTGTGCTCGGACTCACACATTCTCTGTTGCTCTATAGCGCCACACCTGGTCACAGGCTGGCACGCATAGAACAACAGCCATTTTGAGACTGATTGTGCCACTTAGTCCTTTTACCTGATTTATCAGGTGGTGCCCCGTTTCATTTTATTAACTTTCTGGTTATTAGCAGCCGTCCCTCAAGACGGTTGGTAATAACCCTTTTTGGACTAAACGAGCACTTTATACGCCTTATTGCACAACAATATCTATCTATATATCTATATAAAATAAAAGAGAGAGAGAGATTTCTTTTGACCTGTTATTTGTTAAAAATAAATAAATAAAAAAAAAAAGACAAGGAATTAAATGAGGGACACTCATTTTCCGCATGGGTGAACATTAAACTAGGAGAGGTTCAATAAACAAGATTCAGTTTGGCAGAGCTAAACCCCGGGTCTTAGAGAAATGGACCACTCAGCAATTTTGCCACAGCATTCAAATCTTTGGAGAGAGACAAGGTCTGTTTTGTGTTGCAAGTTTGTAAATGTTGCTTAAACCAAATTCATAGAGGAGAAGGGATCATGAATAGTTACAACATTTCTGGATATTTCAGCATTTAACTCAAAGTATCTCTCTCTTTCTTCCACTGAAACCCTCATATCCAAAAGTAAATATTATCCTACTGTTACAGTGGGCTTTGTAATGTTTTATTGATTAGATAACGACAAGGTGAAATGGTTTCACAACATGACAGCTTGAATGAAGGCAGTAGAAAGTAGAAACAACAGTGTCTTCCTAAAGTCTGCCCTCTGCGGGTCATGATGGAACAGAGCCAACTGCATAGAGGCCTTTTACTTGAGACTCCCTAGTTATCCTGGGGGTTTTGGTCTTCGGGGGGGGGGGGGCTGGATTGGACAGTAGTCAGTCTGAAAGACAGTGACTGAATTCTAATGACATCTAAAGAAACAACACCCCAAACTGATGTAAGCGATCAAGAGGCCACTTACCCGTACACTTGCCCGTCAACACTAGCCGCTACCCGCAAATTGCGGTTATAGGAACCTCCGCTAACCGCGAATGCAATCTTTCGCTCCCTAAAGCCGCTACCCATTATCCCAACTCCCTTACTCACTTTGTAGGTGTGGCAATGGGCATGTCTTTTGCCCTTTCCGCAAACTCGGTATCTTGCGATCGCGGTTGACCACCCGCAACCCGCATGTCGGCACGTACAAGAGCGTGTCCAAATGGCATCAATGCGCGTCCACCTGGTCACATTGTAAATAGTCCTGTGTGTAGAGCTAATTTTTTTTTTTTAACAATTTGTTAATTTTTGTAATATTTTTGAGAGCTATATATATACATTTTATATTATTTTTTAGCCTATTTTTATAAGTATTTTCTCCAAGCCCTGTTGCAATATTTTTTTTTTTTATCTGTCCAACTTGTGCTGCTGTAACAAGTGAATTTCCCCGATGAGGCATTAATAAAGTTCTATTCTATTCTATTCTATTCACATGTTGATGTGCACAAACGGCTCTACTTCTCAAATGAACTCTTGTATAAAAAGCGTGATCTGGCCTCAGTTGAACCCCTGAGAAAATGGAAGAGATCGTCTTAAATGGCTTGCTTGCCAGTTAAACCATAGACGCCAAAGCGTGTTTACTGGGAGCGCACCAACTATCTGGGACTTTCAGGTAACTGATAGGAATTGTCTGTGTAAAAATATTTATATGTATATATCAGTGCAGAGGAGGAGGAGGAAGGAAGAGGAGGAAGCTCTACAGCAGAGTCCCAGACGAGCTGCACACAAGAGCTGCTCTGATCTGGATGAAAAGACGCTACATAGCGGTTAGCGGGTAGCGCAACCTGCTCTTAAAGGCAATGGCTACTGATTTAACAGGTGGAACGCCCTAACCAGTCAGATGTGGCACATGTTCCTGAAAGCGATGTTGTGAGGAAGCTGCTGCAACCAACAAGGCCTGGAGGAACTACGCAAACTCTTCATCTTTCCAGGCAACCTTCAGGGCTGAAATGTAGAAGGCCTCGCTATGGAGGGAGCGTTGTCCCAATCTGATTGGTTCTGCTCCTTTTATCTAAGTCACAGGCTGCTCTACTCGTTTAGGTTTGTTCTTTGCCCTGATTTGCAGACCACACCTAGCTCTATGGATCCTGAGTTCTGACCCCTTCTAGAGGTGGGCGGATCGATCTAAATATCGATAATATCGATACCAACGCTGGTATTGATATCGAATGATTTTGAAAACAAAACAATAGCAAGTTGTGTAGTTTGCAAAAAGTCCATAAAATACAGTGCAAAAAACCCCCAAATTTATATAAGCACATGAAAAATCATGTGCAAGAAAACAAAGAGGTGCAGAAACGGAGAAAAGAGGAGAGATTTTGCAGTCCAACAGAGTATCCACGTAGACAAGAGTGGTCATCTTTAGCATCAATTCATATTAATTTTCAAAGTATGTTCAAAGTATGTTAATTAAATCATATGTTACTGGAGCCAACTCAAAAAAATATAATGAAGACCTTGTTATAATCCAGGACATGTCATCTATCCCATTGAAAGATGTTATCTAAGATAAAAAAAAATAATAATAAAAAAATTAAGATAATCCTTTATTTATCCCACAACAGGGAAATTTATATAGTTAAAGCAACAGGAAAGTGCACACAGTGCAAACAAAATTACACAAGTAAGTACACTGTATTGGGCCGAATACAGGACGACTGATTAAAAGACAACCCCTATGTTTCACATATCATTTTGGGAAAATAAAAATATGATGGAGACGATAAGGTTATTCATAAAGCAATTTTTAATTGAACTATAATTGAAAAAATTACACAGATAACATTCTACTATATTGTTAAACTTTTACAAAATGTTAACATACTCTATCTTATTTAAGATCTTATATAAGATCAAGGTATAGTACTATTTATCAAACTGTATTCTCTTAAAATCTGAGACTATGACTCAGTGAGATTAATGTTAATAACTACATAACCATCAAAGTTTAGTTATATTCAATTTCAAAAACAACATTAATACTTCAGTCTTTAAAAAAACAAATTCTGAACTCTAACAAAACTTTCAAACCCCTTTGCTCGAGTCTGTGTTCGCTGTGATGCTCCATTCTCATTGGTTACTGTGGTGTGGGCTCCATCTAGTGGCACAGATGTGTAACGACAATAGAAAAGTCTTGTCCTCAACTATAAAACCACCCCATAGTCTCAAAACCATATTTTGAGAATATAATTTCTAGAATAAAATATCGTCCTGTATTCAGGCCAATATGGTCATATCACAAGAGGTGCACTAGAAAAGAACATTATGAACAGAACAATTCAACTCCAAGGAATATTTACACAGCCAAACAAGTATGAAATGTATAGAAATTTACAACATGACAGATTATATTAAATCATTTCTGACACTGAAACAAATATACTGAATATGATATAGCTTGATTGAATATAAGTACCCTTTTATGTTAAATGTGAAATAAATACAGAATGATTACATACAGGTTTAAGACTTACTGTATTATTATTTTCCTTAGCCAATTCCCCTAGAGAAGAGGAGATTATCAGGAGCCTGACAAGAATGATTGTAAAAGACCTGCAACCCCGGTTCATTGTGGAAGATCAGAGCTTTAAGGATTTTATCAAGACCTTTGATCCGAAATATAACATTCCAAGTCGCAAAGTGCTAGTAGAGGGGAAACTGCCGGATCTTTTTAAAGACTGCTCTTCGAAGGTCAGAAAGGCATTAAGCCAAGTGGACAATGTTGTACTGACAACTGACAAGAGTCACAGAAAGCTATTTAACAGTCACATCCCACCTCATAAATAAGCACTGGCAAATGGAGGCCTATGTACTTGAAACATGTTCTTTCCCTGAACAACACATCGCTGATAATATTTTTTTCCATCTTAAAAGAATTGTAGAGGACTGGGGCATAAAGGTGGACAATGGGGCCAACATGGTTGCAGCTGTGCGCAAGGCAGGTTGGGCAAATTACCAATGCTTTGCACACACATTAAACTTAGTCGTAAAAGACTCACTCAAAGCTGTCCCGGACTTTTCCTGAACAAAAACTGCTCCAATCAGTTGATACACGATGGAACTCTGTGTTTTACATGTGGGAGAGACTGTCCGAACAAAAAAATGCAGTTACCAAGGTCCTCTGCCTACTTGGCAAAAGCTCTCTTTGCTTGAGTCAGGAAGAATGGCCTGAAATCAGTCACTCACTTAATGCACTAAGACCATTTGAGGAGATGACGAGGGAAATATTGGCAGAGAAACATGTTTCCATTTCGAAAGTGATACCCTTGGTATCACTGCTTCTAAGAACCCTTTCTGCTTCTGATCGAGAAGGCAACAAGCTAGTCACGGCCGTTTCAGGGCCACAGAAACATTTTATGGTCTCGCCGTTAGCGCTTACTTGGTCATCAGATTTCCGTGGGGTTCTGTGACTCATCAAATGTTGAGCCTGTAAAAGCTCGACTTGTCACTGAGATGCAATCACTAAGTCACCACATCGGCCACCAGTTCTGCTCCAGCTCCTGCTGCAGCATCTGTATCTGCATCAAAAGGTGAGATTTGTGCAGAATTTGATCGGAGTACTAGGACTGATGCGCTAATTGAATTGCGCAGATATACCGAAGAAAGGCCCATTCCAAGGAACCAGGATCCACTTCTTTGGTGGAAAAACAATACACCAACATTCCCCTGTCTGAGCAAACTTGCAAAGAAACATTTAGGTATTGTTGCAACCTCTGTGCCGGCTGAGAGGCGGTTTTTGAAGACTGGACAGCTACTGAGCATCAGGGGATGTGCACTGAAAGCAGAAAATGTAAATATGATACTGTTCTTGAATAAAAACATTTAACCAAATCCTTTGTTCCTGAAAGGGAGAGAAGGGCCCACAGTGGAGCTTCTTTGAGTAGTTCTTTGAACTTATTCTTTATTTATTTACACTTTATTTATTCAATTTTCACTTGCATTTTTTTATTTTGCTTAAATCCAGAAAGGACGAGCGCTGAAGGGAAGACATTCCTTAATTATTATATCATTTTCTTGTATGGTTCTGTTTGAAGAAAGAATACGTTTGAAACCGTTTACAATATTTGTTGTGGTGTGTTCATTTTGTTGAATTGTGGTTTGCAGCCATCTACCTCAGAAGATTTTGTCGATAGACGTATCAGTGGAGGAGCTAACTGCATTGTGTTTGTGTTCTGAATCTCTAATTTACAGGAAATTGTGTTGGAATAAATGTTCCGCATTGAGTTGGAGACGTTTACAAGTTCATATATTGTATTGCAAAGTGTGGGTAAGCCACCATTTTACTATGAAAACAACATCGTTTGCTGTATTTTCTGTGTACCACCAGAGGGTGCTGTGGAGCAGTCTAATAATTCATTTTGGCTGCCGTCTGCATTTTGCATTTTCAATTTCATTTCAGATATAAAAACTATAAAAGGCATGTTAATATTGTTGATATCTCTAACTGGAATTATGGATAGTCATAATTCATATGTAGATATCTATCATCGGATTGTAGATATCTCGCAAGGAACTTTTATTAGAGATGTCTCGTATTCAGGATATCTTTAAACTTGATTCTTCCTAGTCAGAATGTAATTGCAGATATCTTGTTTTAGCGTTTCAACTAGGCCAAATGACATTGCAGATATCTGTGAAAAGTGAGCAGGAAAAGAAAAGTGAAAAAGTGAGGCAGGGCTTGGTACCGAATCAAAGCCGTTAAAAACCATCGACCGCTACTGTAACTGTTTCTCCAGTTAGCCAGCTGAAATACTAGCAGGACTTTTTACTATTTCTCACGATGTCCGAGCAATGGGGGGCTGAAGTTGGCGTGTTTGATCGGGTTTTTAACGCTGCAGCCTTAGCATGACAGGAGCTAACGGCCAGAAATGGAGAGGAATTACTTTTTGGTTAACTGAAACTTTGGTTGACTGAGCCAATAGCCAATAGAAAGCTCGCCAATAATAAGCAACGAATTGGACGCCTCGCATGAGCAACGACTTACTCAACAATTCTGTCTAGTCACAATTACGTTTGAGATATCTTTAACTTTCATTCTGACTAGTCAAAACAGAATTAAAGAAAGTAATTGTCATTGAGGATGTGTGACGAGTAGAATGGTGCGTTAAGTGACGTCATTTCGGATGTAATTCAGTTTTGACTTGACAAAAATGAATTACAGATATCTCTAAATGTACTTTTGAGTAGGCAGAATGAATTTACAGATATCTTTAATAAATATTCCTACTAGTCATAATATAATTACGACTAGTCAAAATTAAATTATTGATATCTATAATGCTAATTCTTGGCCGGAGATCGATGATCGACTTTATAGTCGTATCATCTGATCTTCGGCCGTATGTTTTGGACACTCGGGTGAAGAGAGGAGCTGAGCTGTCAACTGATCACTACCTGGTGGGTTGGATCAGATGGCGGGGGAGAATGCCGGTCAGACCTGGCAGGCCCAAACGTGTTGTGAGGGTTTGCTGGGAACGTCTGGCAGGGGAACCTGTCAGAAAGATCTTCAACTCACACCTCCGGCAGAGCTTCAACCACATCCCGGGGGAGGCGGGGGACATTGAGTCTGAATGGGCCATGTTCCGCGCCTCCATTGCTGAAGCGGCTGACCGGAGCTGTGGCCGTAAGGTCGTCGGTGCCTGTCGTGGCGGCAATCCTCGAACTCGGTGGTGGACACCTCGGGTGAGAGAGGCCGTCAGACTGAAGAAGGAGTCCTACCGGGCTTGGTTAGCTTGTGGGACTCCGGAATCAGTAGACAGGTATCGGCAGGCCAAGCGGGCAGCGGCTTTGGTGGTCTCTGAGGCGAAAACTCGGGTGTGGGAGGAGTTCGGTGAGGCCATGGAAAAAGACTTTCGATCGGCTCCTCGGAGATTCTGGCAAACCGTCAGGCGGCTCAGGCGGGGAAAGCAGTGCTTCACCAACACTGTGTATAGTGGGGATGGGGTGCTGCTGACCTCGACCGGAGATGTCGTTCGGCGGTGGAAGGAATACTTCGAGGACCTTCTCAATCCCACCAACATGTCTTCCGTTGAGGATGCTGAGCCTGTGGACTTGGGGGTGGACTCGTCCATTACTGGAGCTGAGGTCGCTGAGGTAGTTAAGAAGCTGCACAGTGGCCGGGCTCCGAGGGTGGACGAGATCCGCCCTGATTTCCTGAAGGCTCTGGATGTTGTAGGACTGTCTTTGTTGACACGCCTCTGCAGCATCGCATGGAAATCGGGGGCAGTACCTCTGGATTGGCAGACCGGGGTGGTGGTTCCCCTTTTTAAGAAGGGGGACCGGAGGGTGTGTTCCAATTACAGGGGAATCACACTCCTCAGCCTCCCTGGTAAGGTCTATGCAGGGGTGCTGGAGAAGAGAGTTCGATCGATTGTCGAATCCCGGATTCAGGAGGAACAATGCGGGTTCCGTCCTGGTCGTGGAACACTGGACCAGCTCTATACCCTCACTGGGGTCCTTGAGGGAACATGGGAATTTGCCCAACCAGTCCACATGTGTTTTGTGGACTTGGAGAAGGCATTTGACCGTGTCCCTCGGGGGTCCTGTGGGGGGTACTCCAGGAGTATGGGGTGCTGGGCCCGTTGTTACGGGCTGTCCAGTCCCTGTACAAACGGAGTGGGAGCTTGGGCCGCATTGCCGGTTGTAAGTCGGATTCGTTTTCGGTGGGAGTTGGACTCCGCCAGGGCTGCCCTTTGTCACCGGTTCTGTTCATAACATTTATGGACAGAATTTCTAGGCGCAGCCATGGAGCGGAAGGGTTCCGGTTCGGTGGTGTCGGGGTCTCGTCTCTGCTGTTTGCAGATGACGTGGTCCTGTTGGCGCCATCGAGTGGGGATCTGCAACTCTCGCTGGAGCGGTTCGCAGCCGAGTGTGAAGCGGCAGGGATGAGAATCAGCACCTCCAAATCTGAGACCATGGTCCTCAGTCGGAAAAGGGTAGAATGCCTCCTCCGGGTCGGGAGTGAGGTTCTGCCTCAAGTGGAGGAGTTTAAGTATCTCGGGGTCTTGTTCACGAGTGATGTGAGAAAGGAGCGGGAGATCGACAGACGGATTGGTGCGGCGTCTGCTGTGGTGGTGACTCTGTACCGGTCCGTTGTGGTGAAGAGAGAGCTGAGCCAAAAGGCAAGGCTCTCTGTTTACCGGTCGATCTTTGTTCCAACCCTCACCTATGGTCATGAACTGTGGGTAGTGACCGAAGGAATGAGATTGCGGATACAAGCGGCGGAAATGAGTTTTCTCCGCAGGGTGGCTGGACTCTCCCTTAGAGATAGGGTGAGAAGTTCGGTCATTCGGGAGGGCCTCAGAGTAGAGCCGCTGCTCCTTCACATCGAGAGGAGCCAGTTGAGGTGGTTCGGGCATCTGGTTAGGATGCCCCCCGGACGCCTCCCTGGGGAGGTGTTTCGGGCATGTCCAACTGGGAGAAGACCACGGGGAAGACCCAGGACCCGCTGGAGAGATTATATCTCTCGGCTGGCCTGGGAGCGCCTCGGGATTCTCCCGGAGGAGCTGGTGGAAGCGGCCGGGGGGAGGGAGGTCTGGGCCTCTCAGCTGAAGCTGCTGCCCCCGCGACCCGATTCCGGACCAAGCGGGAGTTAATGGATGGATGGATGGATAATGCTAATTCCGGATAGTAAAACCTAACTATTTTATGTTAAAAACAGCTTGCCTTATTGCTGCCTGGACAGATATTTAACTAGAATTTAACCGTTTTCACTCAGAATTTAGTAGTTACTTCTTCTGTTTCAACTTGTAGTTTTTTGCAGTGCAGTAATAAATAAAAAACATAAATCAAAGTTGATATTAATTATTCCGACCCCGCAGTATTAAAGTTTTACGCCAGATGCCCTTTTTGCCTCCTGTCACCAGAGGGGGGTTCAAACCCAGACGTCCTGCACGGTGCGGTATGGTCTGCTGCCTTTTTCACTTTGAAGTCCACAGACGCTTGAATCACAGACAAACGAGCCTCCTGTTCTTGGTCCCTGAAGACGTTTAATCTTCGGTTGATTCTTCTCTGCAGAGCTCTGAGCCAACAGGCTGCTGCAGACCACTGCTGGAGACGTTAATGAACATTCATGAAACACTTCTCTGAGTCAGAGATGCAACCTTCGCTAGTTTTTTTGTAGTTTTTTAACACAGAGCTGATCTCAGATGCTTTTCAACAGACTGAAAAACCGCCGTTGAAGCTCGCTGCTTCAAATCAGACTCATGCACAGGTGAGTTTTTGATGGACAGACTTCTCCTCCTGAGTGGAGCCCGTCGTTTTATTAACGTCTATCCATGACTTCAAATATGTCACAAGACGTCAGTCTTCTTCAACAAATGTAGCTGTCAACCCTCCCAGATTTTGTCATAATCCTGTAAATAGTGAGTATTAAAGTGTTGTTCCTGTGAAATGAGAGAACTGAAGGGATCTTTTCCAACTTCAGATGGGTCATTTCAACATTCACGTCCGTCTGCCACAGAACTGACGGAGACTGATGATCCGGATCTGGCCCTTCACACGGTTTTACGAGAGCTCCTGAGGCGGAAAATATTCAGTTTATTTGAAATGGATAGGAATTTAACAAATGTGACTGCTACTGCGTTTTAAAAATACCAAACGCTGCATATCTGGTTTTAATTTGGCCTTTAGACTTCCCAGTGGAATTCGAACGACACGCTCATCCAAACTGATGTCTAACAAGATGTGCAATCTTTCTGTCACTCTAATGGTTCCTATTGTGCTTTTTTTTTTTACATCCATAAAATGTAGATGCCTGGATGATGGATTTAAGATTTCCTGGAATGCCAGTTGATGTGTTCAGCATCCGAGAACATAAATTTAAAGTTTTAGTGAGTTTTTGTGGTGAGTTCATTCACATGTTCTAAATGACCCAACAACAACAATATGGGAAAACCACACGTGTTCAATGCCTGAATAAAGTTTTAAAGTCCTGGCCCACCAACAGAAGTTCTTTCTTTTTTTTCTGGAGTGTTTTGTGAATTTACTGAGAAGACTTAAAAAACACATTTATAGAAACATTAAGACCTTCCATCAGTGCTGAGTGGGAAAATTTTAAATCTTCTAATGAAGCTGGACAAAACGTTCCTCTGGAGGAGGTTCCTCTGGTTCCTCTCGTATCAACCGTGTCCAGGTTTCTCTGGTTCCTCTCGTATCAACCGTGTTCAGGTTCCTCTGGCTCCTCTGGTATCAACGGTGTGCAGGTTCCTCTGGTTCCTCTCGTATCAACCGTGTTCAGGTTTCTCTGGTTCCTCTCGTATCAACGGTGTTCAGGTTCCTCTGGCTCCTCTCCTATCAACCGTGTTCAGGTTTCTCTGGTTCCTCTCGTATCAACCATGTTCAGGTTCCTCTGGCTCCTCTGGTATCAACGGTGTGGCAGGTTCCTCTGGTTCCTCTCCTATCAACCGTGTTCAGGTTTCTCTGGTTCCTCTCGTATCAACGGTGTTCAGGTTCCTCTCTGGCTCCTCTCCTATCAACCGTGTTCAGGTTTTCTCTGGTTCCTCTCGTATCAACCGTGTTCAGGTTCCTGGTTCTCTGGTTCCTCTCGTATCATCAACCGTGTCCAGGTTTCTCTGGTTCCTCTCGTATCAACTGTGTTCAGGTTCTTCTCTGGTTCCTCTCGTATCAACCGTGTCCAGGTTTCTCTGGTTCCTCTCGTATCAACCGTGTTCAGGTTTCTCTGGTTCCTCTCGTATCAACCGTGTTCAGGTTTCTCTGGTTCCTCTTGTATCAACCGTGTCCAGGTTCCTCTGGTTCCTCTCGTATCAACCGTGTTCAGGCTTCTCTGGTTCCTCTCGTATCAACCGTGTTCAGGTTCCTCTGGTTCCTCTCGTATCAACCGTGTTCAGGTTTCTCTGGTTCCTCTCGTATCAACCGTGTTCAGGTTTCTCTGGTTCCTCTCGTATCAACCGTGTCCAGGTTCCTCTGGTTCCTCTCGTATCAACTGTGTTCAGGTTCTCTGGTTCCTCTCGTATCAAACCGTGTTCAGGTTTCCTCTGGTTCCTCTCGTATCAACCGTGTCCAGGTTTCTCTGGTTCCTCTCGTATCAACCGTTGTTCAGGCTTCTCTGGTTCCTCTGGTATCAACCGTGTCCAGGTTCCTCTGGTTCCTCTCGTATCAACTGTGTTCAGGCTTCTCTGGTTCCTCTCGTATCAACCGTGTTCAGGTTCCTCTGGTTCCTCTCGTATCAACCGTGTCCAGGTTTCTCTTGTTCCTCTCGTATCAACCGTGTTCAGGCTTCTCTGGTTCCTCTCGTATCAACCGTGTCCAGGTTTCTCTTGTTCCTCTCGTATCAACCGTGTTCAGGCTTCTCTGGTACCTCTCGTATCAACCGTGTTCATGTTTCTCTGGTTCCTCTCGTATCAACGGTGTTCAGATTCCTCTGGTTCCTCTGGCATCAACCATGTTGAGGTTTCTCTGGTTCCTCTCGTATCAACGGTGTTCAGGTTCCTCTGGCTCCTCTGGTGTCAACGGTGTTCAGGTTCCTCTGGTTCCTCTGGTTCCTCTCGTATCAACCGTGTTCAGGTTTCTCTGGTTCCTCTCGTATCAACCGTGTTCAGGTTTCTCTGGTTCCTCTTGTATCAGTGTTCAGGTTCCTCTGGTTACTCTCATATCAACGGTGTTCAGGTTCCTCTGGTTCCTCTCGTATCAACCGTGTTCAGGTTTCTCTGGTTCCTCTTGTATCAGTGTTCAGGTTCCTCGGGTTCCTCCCGATCAACTGTGTCCAGGTTTCTCTGGTTCCTCTCCTATCAACCGTGTTCAGGTTTCTCTGGTTCCTCTCCTATCAAGTGTGTTCAGGCTTCTCTGGTTCCTCTCGTATCAACCGTGTTCATGTTTCTCTGGTTCCTCTCGTATCAACAGTGTTCAGGTTCCTCTGGTTCCTCTGGCATCAACCATGTTGAGGTTTCTCTGGTTCCTCTCGTATCAACGGTGTTCAGGTTCCTCTGGCTCCTCTGGTGTCAACGGTGTTCAGGTTCCTCTGGTTCCTCTGGTTCCTCTCGTATCAACCGTGTTCAGGTTTCTCTGGTTCCTCTCGTATCAACCGTGTTCAGGTTTCTCTGGTTCCTCTTGTATCAGTGTTCAGGTTCCTCTGGTTACTCTCATATCAACGGTGTTCAGGTTCCTCTGGTTCCTCTCGTATCAACCGTGTTCAGGTTTCTCTGGTTCCTCTTGTATCAGTGTTCAGGTTCCTCTGGTTCCTCTCGTATCAACCGTGTCCAGGTTTCTCTGGTTCCTCTCCTATCAACCATGTTCAGGTTTCTCTGCTTCCTCTCCTATCAACTGTGTTCAGGTTTCTCTGGTTCCTCTCGTATCAATAGTGTCCAGTTTTCTCTGGTTCCTCTCGTATCAACCGTGTCCAGGTTCCTCTGGTTTCTCGCGTATCAACCGTGTTCAGGTTTCTCTGGTTTCTCTCGTATCAACCGTGTCCAGGTTTCTCTGGTTCCTCTCATATCAATAGTGTCCAGTTTTCTCTGGTTCCTCTCGTATCAACCGTGTCCAGGTTCCTCTGGTTCTCTAGTACCAACTGTGTCCAGGTTTCTCTACACTGACTAATTCTCCTGTTCGAGGAAAAACCTTTCCACAGAATGATGCTGCCATTGCCGTGTCTGACTGTAGGGATGCTCTTTGCCCAGTTTCCTCAACGGATTTCATTACAATATTACATTACCATAATTTTTTATCAAATCTGTCCAAACATCCTCATTTCAAGCGCAGAAACGAGGGCCGTCAGAGCTGAAACAGGGACTTCAGGACTACACCGTCAGCCTGTGAGTCACCAGATGATTGACAGCAGCTACCCTTCCTCTTGGAAGACTATACTTTTAATCTTGCAGAATGTTGCAGAAATGTTCTTGAATCTTTCCCCAGATTTGTTTGGTGTAGTTTTGTCTTGAGGTCTACAGACGATTCAGCTGATGTCGAGGTTTCCACTTTGTCCATCAGCATCCTCTGTGTTTATTCTAGAAAAATTACCAGACAGAAGTTTCTGGAAGGTGTGAGTCCCGCCACATCTGGAGTCAAACTAATAGCATCATAGCGACAGTCAGACATGGTGGTGGTAGTGTGATGGTCTGGGGCTGCCCTACTTCAGGACTTGGACCACCTGCTGGAACCGTGAATTCTGCTCTCCACCAGAAGATCCTGAAGGGCAACGTACATCACCTCCTGACCTGAAGATCAACAACACCTGGGTTCTGCAGCAGGATGATGATCTGAAGAACACCAGCAGGTCCACCTCTGGATGGACCAAAAAAAAAAAAAAACAGGATGAAGGTTGTGGAAGGTTCTGGGGCGGTCGTAAATCTGTGGGGACCAACACATGAGACATCTTCCAGCTGCAGAAGTCCATTACTTGCTTTCAAACAGATCAGCTCTTTATGATATTTGTGAAACAAGAAAAACGAATCAAATAAGTACCAAAAAGACTGTTTGCAAAAAACCTGTGGAGTTCCACAAGGCTCAGTGTTGGGACCAAAGTTATTTATACTTTATATAAATGATATTTGTACAGTAAGTGATGCATTAAAATATGTTGTTTTTGCAGATTATACCAATTTATTTTGTTCTGGAGGGAACATAAAGGAGTTGTTAAAAGCTGTAGGAACAGAATTGATGAAATTAACCAAAGGATTTGCTTTAAATAAACTATCGCTAAATGAAAGTAAAACTAAATTTATGTTGTTCGGTGGTAAACGGACTAACATTGAGGTAAAACTGAATTTAAACAATGTTGAAATTGAAAGAATATATGAAACTAAGTTTTTGGGAGTAATAATAGATGATAAAGTTTGTTGGAAGCCTCACATAAAACATGTAAAACAGAAATTATCCAAGTCTATTTCTATTCTTTACAAAACAAGAGATTTACTGAATAAGAGCTTCCTCATTTGCTGCACTTTTCACTTGTGATGCCTTATATGACATACTGTGCTGAAATTTGGGGAAATACATACAAAACGAACCTAGATCCAATAATTAAACTGCAGAAAAGGGCTATTAGGATAATAAATGGAGTTGGATACCGTGATTCTACAAAGGAATCACGGTGGCTAGGAAGATGTACAATCGGCCGATTAAAATATTCTGCATGGCATATTAATTCTTTGTATTTATGATTGTATTAAACTCTTTGATTGACCTTTGTTTCTAGTCTCGTCAATAGGCACCAGATAAAAGAACACGGGGAAATACTTTCAATAATAAATGGAGTTGGATACCGTGATTCTACAAATCAGCTTTAAATAAGATCACACACATTAAAATTTTTGGACATTGTATATTCAAAAACATTAGAAATTATGTTTCGAGTGGTAATTAAGACAATTCCCGTTTGTATTCAAAAAATGTTTAAGCTAAGGCAGGTGGTTTATAATTTAAAGGGGTTGGTAATGTTTGAAACTTTGAAAGTACAGATGTGTGTCAGTTTTGGGTGTAAAATTATGGAATGGGTTGAACGAGGAAATAAAAATGTGTAATTCTGTGTTAGTCTTCAAGAAGACTTTAAAATCTAATATTATCAAAAGTTATAATGAAATTTGATGATTTGAATTCATTTTAATGATTTGAATTCAATTTTTCTGTTTAAGTTATCATGTGTTTTGTAATGATGTACTAGTACTGATGTTTTATTGTGAATTATTCAGTTAATCCTCTGATGGTATTGAATAGGCAAAAATAAGCCTTGGGGCTTCAGCCTACTCCTTTTTCAGTTGCTATTTGATAAATTCTTTTGTAAAAACATGATTTCATTTTTGTTTTTAAACTGAAATAAAGCATTCATTCATTCTTTTAAGTACGACTCTGCCTGTCAACAACCTGTCAGTCAGAAGAACGCTCCCACTCTGTCTGATCTGTGTAAAAAACTGGCCTGATTAAACACCATTACTTCATTCCAGTTATGCTGCTTGTAAGTCAGTCAAATGCTCCTAAAATATCATTTAAACCCTGTTTGAAGTTGGACTTTCAACCACAGTTGTTTTACTCGTTATATAACTTTATGTAATTCACCCTGCTTTCCATGTGGGGGCAGCAAAGCTCCACCTCTGATCCACCATCTCTGCATTGTACAAGCTCCACTTACACTGTTTTTTTTTTTTTTAAGTTTTTTATTTTATTTTTTATTTTATTATTATTTTTTTTTAACAATGCACTGGTCTGATATCAGTCCCCAACAGGCAATCAGTGCCATCACTGCATGTCTAACACATTCACACCTGTTCACTCTGAGGAACGGAGTAGATGGACACAAGACCACCTGGTCATGCAACAAACACCATCATGAAGGTTGTGGATGATACGACAGTTGCAGGGCTGATCTCCAGCAGTGATGCAGAGATGAGGAGCAAGACCTGAGAGTCTGGTGTTCCACTAATGATCTGAATATGAAGGAAGTTGTGGTGGATTTAGGAAGAAGGGAAGAACCAGTCATAACCTATCCACCGATCCAACCATGGACCTCCTGGTCCCCAGCCACGTCTCCCAGCTCAAATAGGGCCATCTTAGAAGTATGTCATCTCTCCAGCGTGAACAGGGTCTGCCTCGAGGCCGGTAGGTTTCAGCCAGAAGAAACTACATGAAGGCAGAGGAGCCACGTGGGTCGGGTGGAGTGTGATCTGGACAGCAGCAGAATGCATGGACCTTGTTGGTGGACTGTGGGTGAACATCTTCGAAGACCTCTCCCGGGCCTCACAACTCCATCACTGGGAAGTACAGTTATGAACTTCTACAGATGCACCATGGAAGGTTTCGTCACATTCTACATCACAGCGTGGATCTCCAGCTGCATGGAGGAGGACCAGAGCTCTGGGTGTGTCCAGCTGGGAGGAGGCCTGGAGGCAGATTAAATCTCTGAGCTGGCTTGGAAATACCTCAGTGATCCCCTGGAAGAGCTGGAGGAGGTGGGTGGCAAGAGGGAGGTCTGGGCCTCCCCACTCAGGCTGTATGATACAATACAATACAATACAATACAGTACAGTACAATAAAGTACAATACAATACAGTACAATACAGTACAATACAATACAATACAATACAATACAATACAATACAGTACAGTACAATAAAATACAATACAATACAGTACAATACAGTACAGTACAATACAATGCAATACAATACAATACAGTACAATAAGTACAGTACAATACAAAACGATACAGTACAATACAGTACAGTACAATACAATACAATACAATACAATACAATACAATACAGTACAATACAATACAATACAATACAATACAATACAATACAATACAGTACAATACAATACAATACAATACAATACAGTACAATACAATACAATACAATACAATACAATACAATACAATACAGTACAATACAATACAATACAATACAATACAATACAATACAATACAGTACAGTACAATACAATACAATACAGTACAATATAATACAGTACAGTACAGTACAATACAATACAATACAATACAGTACAGTACAGTACAATACAATACAATACAATACAGTACAGTACAATACAATACAGTACAATAAGTACAGTACAATACAATACAATACGATACATTCAATACAATAGGGGTGTGAATCTTTTACTATCTCACGATTCAATTCGATTCAGATTTTTGGAGCGACGATTCAATTCAAAATCGATTTTCAATTCAAAATTGATTTTCAGCTTTATTTATAATGATTTCTGATCTGATTTCTGATCATGATCTACTCCCATCTGCTTTGCAAGACAGAATGATAAATGGAGACATTAAAGTGTCTTTTTTCCCATTTATTATGTTTTAAACATTTATCCATACTTAGATGGAATTGTTGCAACTGTTACATCAAAGCAATATAACATACTGCTTCAGTAACAAAAATAAAAGTGCATCTTTATTGAAAAAATAGTGCGGTTAAACATGTTGCCTTTTAAATTCTGAGGAAAGTGCATTTACCAAAAACAGTTTGTGGTCGTTAACTGCTACTCTGAGTATTGCTTTTATTTTTTTGCCCGCTCGGAGCTGGCAGAGAGCTTGGTGAAGCCCTGCAGTGTGCGTTGGTCTGCAGCTGGAGGCTGACTCTGCTCCGTGTCTCAGATCTCCGGGTGATTCAGCCCGCACATTTGTTGTGTTGTCGAAGTGCTTGATCTTAGTTTCGCAATGCTTGCACACTCTGTGCGTCACGTCCAGCTCGGCGTTTCCGGGCATTCAATAAAAACTGAAATGTCGCCAAATTTTTACTTTTAGCGAAGACGAGGCCGGTTCCTCCATCTTTGTTTTGGTGCTTTCACAAAATCACAAATTTTGTAAGATCACCATTTTTGTTGTGAAACTGAGACTTTTGTTGTAAATAAATTTCTGTAAAAATGAGTTGTCTGCTGTAAAATCATTACTGTTGCAGTATTTACAGTACAACTTGTTTATTGTAAAAAGTTCATTTTTGTCATAAAATCTTAAAACTACAACTTTGTGTCACACATTTCACATATCTGCGGCTTTATGTCCTATTAATCAACATTTTTTATAAAATCTGGAATTATGAAAAGTTGAAAGATTTTGCAATATTGCAACTTGATGCAAAAAGCAAAGTTTTGTCAATTTTAATTTATTAGTGTATCTTGCAAAATTACAACCATTTGACATGAAATACCAGCTTTATGCAGTAAAAATTGTGAATTCTGTCCTAAAATCAGTAAGTTTTTCTACAAAATTGTGAATGTCACACCATCACAACATTTTGCTGTAAAAAAATTAAATTTTGCAACAACGAACAATAATCCAAACATTTTGTTGTAAAATCCTGAATTTTGCAAAATGCCCAGATTTCAATCAATTTTACAGCTTTTTGTAGCAAACTCTTGACTTTTGTGACATCAAATGAGAAGTTTTTGACCCAAAATCAAATGGTTGTAAAAATCATATATTTCATAAAATCTTAACTTTGGTGACATCAAATCCTGACTTTAAAAAACACAGAATTTAGAAAATTTTGACACAAATTTCCAACTGTTTGTCATAACAGGAGGGTTTAGGGGTGCTTCAGCGCCACCTGGAGTAGGGTTGGGAATCGAGAACCAGTTCCTGTAGAGAACCAGTTCTCTACAGGAACTAGTTCTCTAGAGGAACCGGTTCCTGTAAAGAACCGGTTCCTGTAGAGAACTGGTTCCTGTAGAGAACCGGTTCCGTGTGTTTCAATTCCATGGAATCGTTTGGCAGTTTATCCAGTGATTCTCTAATCGATTCCAACCAGCACGAATCTCACGTAATTTATGCAAGTTACGCACAGTCAATTCCAGAAAGCTCTTACGTGATTAAGTTACGTCGGTTTAGCATCTGCATTGCAGTTGTAAACAACAATGGCGCCCACCAGGTTCAAACGCTCCAAAGTTTGGCTTCACTTCACCAAAGAAAGATGGCAACAAGGCAACTAGAAGTCATTGTAAAGTGGAGATAACAGCGTCGGGAGGGAACACGGCTAACATGCAGAAACATTTGAACACACAACATGTGATAACGAGTGTCGTGTTTTTGGCGCTTCGGACTGATGGATCTCAACCCAGCAGCAGTAGCCAAGCTAAGATCACCTCTGGTAACTCTGGTAGCTATCCCGCTGCCTATGTGCTTCTTTGTAAAACACGCTATAACATTAATGCTATGCTATTAAACGAATGCCTTCTGCATTACATTTAGAAGATGACCGTGACGAGAGAGAGAGTCTGGCTGGTTCAGAGGCTGGAAGACATGATTATTTTACTGTAAAAGAATTGTTAATTCTTCATAGTATTTGCAGATTTGTACTATGCACTGTTCCGTTGTATTTGATAGTATTTATCTTTCTTTATTATTATTTTTGAGTGCTTAGTGAGCTCATATATCCTTTTAAAAAAGGAGATTTGTTTTATTTCTATTAGGAAAAATCTGTTAGTAAAATGTTACACATTCTTGTGTATTTGCACAGTTACATATTACAACAGTTAACACGTTATCCAGGCTTTGGGCCTCTTTTGACCTCGCTGTTGAGGTTGTAAGGTCCTGACTTCTAAGTAAAAAAAATTGATGCTAATAAAACTGTTTCGATAACTGAATCGATAAGAGAATCAATAAAGAATCGAATCGTTAAACAGTATCATAATGGAATCGGAATCGGAAAAATCTTATTAATTCCCATCCTGAGACAGGAGGCTTTGTATGCAAGATGTATTTAGCTAGAAAGAAATTAACGTGACAGTATGTTCAGAACTGGGATAATGCCAGTGGAAGTCCACTGATAAAACTGCATCAGTATGTGCAGCGAAATGAAAGCAGCAGCCTGCAGGAGGCTCAGGGGAAATCAGTCATTACATTAGACACTGACCATGTTTCAATAAGTAATAACATGACGTGTTTTCATCTGGTTTTGCAGCATCTTTGATAAGTAATAAGTAATCAGTGCTGCGGTGTGTTATCAGCTGTTATTTATTCCGAGCATAACACCCCTGAAGCCGCCGGAGATATGAATCACGTCTGCCGGCGCGTCAGCGAGTGATGACTGAAAGTTTCATGAAGTGTCTACTTTGGGCTCATGATTTAATTACGGGCTACCAATCATTGCAGAGAGCCGCGCAGCAGAGAGGTGAAGATGCTGTTAAATACAACAGCGGCCGTGTTTGCCTTTTTCCCATCAACCAACAGAAACGCCGTCAGACAGGTGACATCGTTAGCGCCGTCTTCCTGACTGAGTCTGATATGTTGAGACAGAAGCACACAACCTCCTGAAAGTCACAGCTGCTGCCCTCCGTGATCCCCGGCGCCTGCGGCGTGCGTCACCTGTCCCCGCTGTCACCGGTAACCCTGGGACGTCGCCATGGCGACCGCCTCGTTGCAGGCTGAAAATAAATCTGTTATGTTCAACCTGATATTAGGAGGCGGTGCAGTGTTCCAGCGGTGATGGGATTGAGCGGCGGTGGGGGGGGTGGGGGCGGTCTGCAGACCCTTAATTCCTGGGTTTCAGGCTTAAACAGGAGGCAGCTGGACATCATCCTGTCAGGTTTCAACACTTAACAAGGCGGCGTTGACTCTCCTCCTCCCAGGAGCTTTCACAGTCATTCACATCTCGGGTTTAGTGACCGAAATAGCTCACATGCCGACCAGGTAAACCAGGTTTCCGCCGGTGGCTGGAACTGAAACCTCCTCGTTACCTTTTCGCCCAACCATGTCTGCGTCTACGGCAGCCTTTCTCAACTGGGGTGTCGTCTGGCTGCTTCAGGGGTGTCGACAAAAAAATGACCTATTCTGACATTTCATATACAGTGGTACCTCTACTTACGAATGTTTCTACATACGAAATTTTCATGTTACGAAACGCCTCTTGTTATATTGCCTCTAGTTACGAAAGAAATTTCAGGATACGAAAGGCTAAAATACAGTAGCGCTGCTACTCGCAGCTCCCAGAGTTTACTGGACGTAAACATACTTTACGTCTCTGGCTCTCGGCTCTGTATCTCGGTTTGAAAGTGGTGTGTCTGAGCTGCTCTGACATTGGCTAATGCTTAGCATCTTCCTGGCATCCCATTGGCTAGGAGGGCCCCTTGTCTGTATGAGCGTAACCCAGCAACCAGGTAAACAAACAATTTTTACCTCCACCAAGGAGGTTATGATTTTGCCGGCGTTTATCTGTCTGTCTGTCTGTCTGTGTTCAAGATAACTCAAAAAGTTATGGATGGATTTTGATGACATTTTCAGGAGTTGTCAGAAATGTGAAAAGGAAGAACTGATTTCATTTTGGGTGTGATCCAGAAGAAATCCTGGATTCTGGATCACTTTCAAATTTTCGATAATTCTTGCGCTTGGTGGAGGTCTGCGCTCTCTGAGTGCTTTTCTAGTTCTAACATGTATTTCTGACAGGTTTTTATGTCATTTCATGTATTATTTATAATTTATAAAAAAAAAAATAATGTTTGAATTTTGGGGGGCTTGGAACGGATTCGGGCAGTGGTGCGCAAACTGTGGTACGCGAGCATTCTCTGGTGGTACGCGGGGGAACGTCATGACTTGTCAATGCATAACAATGCATTATAAATACAACGTTTCAAATGAAATTCAGGTAACAATAAATAACCAGCTAGTCTTGGTTAGCCTTCTTGTGTGAGCTTTTCAAATGGACTTTTAGATTTGTGGGTTTTTTTCTCCTTGAGAAGTATTCCACACATTGTATCACCTGCTTCTACAACAAGGCACTTATTTTTATCGTTAACAGTCATAGTCAAAGAAATCCCAAATAGGACTGAGACGCTTTCTCCCGAATTTTGCCGCAGCCATCACTGCTGATCACTTTTTTTTTTTTTTTTCTCAGTTGTTGTTGTACGGCGGAGCGAAGTTTATAGATTTCAAACGTTTATAATTTCAGTTAACAAAAATGTTTTTTTCAATTCTAGTTTTCGTTATTTCGTTCGTTTTCGTTAACGATAATAACCTTGGTCCAGGTGGACCCCTGCCTTTTACCTGAAGAGAGCTGGGATAGACTCCAGCAGATCCCCGTGACCCTGCAGACGATTAAGCTATAGATAACGGATAGATCAATGGTGTCAGGCTCATTTTCACTGAGGGCCACATCAGCATCATGGCTGGCCTCGAAGGGCCAGATTGACAGCATGAATGTAACAAAATGCAATATAAATCAAAATAAATTAATTTACACCTTGTTAAATAACGGTTTCTGTATTTATTATGTATTCAAGTGTCAAATATTTAACTCATTATTATATTAAACTCAGGGTTTGTGGTTGTAAACCTGCTTTCGCACAGGTGATGGTTAGAAGCGGAAGCGGTTCTTTGTTTTTCTTGTAGGCTAAATTTAGCATACTTAGCTCCGTGTTTGCTGTCAAAACGCCGACAGAGATTATGAAACTGCCTTTTTTGTGCATCAAATTTTCTATTCTTGGACATGTTGGGGTTCATTTGTAGAGGTTTTTCTTAGGTTCGTCAGTTCTGAAAATCGTCTTGATGTCTTGCTCATGGTTATATACTGTTATCGACGAAATGCATTATGGGAGATGCAGTTTATTGTCAATATGCGCTTTAAAGCGGCGTGAGCTTATTTTAGGTCTTAAAATATTGATTTAAAATTTAAGCCAATAATGCAGAAGCTCTCGAGGACCACATAAAATGATGTGGCGGGCCACATTTGGCCCTCGGGCCTTGTGTTTGACACATGTGGGATAGATGGATAGAGGTCATTTCTTCTTTTTTGTGGTGGCTGATGGGTAGCTGTCATCACTTCAGCGTAAATAGCTAATGGAGCATATCACTGTCACTTTAAAGATGATGTGAGTTACCTATACGAACTGTCAGTCATCTCCTGCTCTGACTGTCGCAGGTTTTGCTGTCAGTTATCAGCCTGATGGCGTTTACCTGTGCTTTGTTATCAGTTATCTCACCAGTTGTGCCTCACAGGGACTTTCCAGCCTTCCAGAACTTGATCCGACCTGACGGCCTGTTTCTGGACCTGTTTCTGGATGTCGACTGTGATTCTTATAAGTCCCCTGAACTGTGTATCCAAGTGCTGGATTTTGTTCTGGATTATTGGATTGATGATGTTTTATTTTGACAGTTATTCTGAGTTTGGACTGTTTCACTGTTTTTGGTCTTCTGGATCTGGATTGTGTGAAGAGACTTGGATACTGGACCGTGTTTGGTGTCAGTTGTCCTTGAGTCCTCTTTAGCCCTCCCAGATCCCACATAGGGAATCCACCGTCAACTGTCATTGCTGAACACTGACTCAACTGGCTTCTGCTCCACATTACTCACCTCTGCTGCAGCTTTCCAGCTCATGATTCAGCTCATGTTGCTTTATATAATCGTTCCTGATGTGGCTCATAAAGATTCATCCCCCGTTGTCATGGATGTGAAGTCTATCTATGGAAACCAAAACATTTTTTTTTTTTTGTACCAGGCTCTAAGTATTTTGGAGCATTAACGTTGTCGTGTTAGAAGCAGTTTAAATAATTACGGCAGACTGTTGTTCAGGTTTGTGCAATCAGTCTCTTGGGTTTTTTTAAATGGTGGTTTAGCCTGGTGGTAGTCAAAGTTTCTGAGCTTAGAGAAGAATGGCATCAGTCCCTCGGCTCATACTGCTGTCATAGAACCACGGGGTTCCACAGAGTTCTGTACTTGGACCGATACTTTTTACTCAATGCTTCCTTTAAGTTATATCATCAGGCAACCTTTCATTTCCACGCAGATGATATCTATAGATATAGCTGAGTATCATCTGCGTAAATTTCACAATAGTTAACCATAAAATTTCACAGTACATTGCATTAAAATCACTTTA
This sequence comes from Hirundichthys speculiger, assembly GCA_018398805.1. NCBI lineage: Eukaryota > Metazoa > Chordata > Actinopteri > Beloniformes > Exocoetidae > Hirundichthys > Hirundichthys speculiger. The sequence goes on from JAGFBZ010000535.1 coordinate 65,586, forward strand.
CAGGATTTAACTTTAATATTTACATTATAACACTGTAATTTAGAAGTTTACTATAAAAACAGTGCCATCACAGTAAATTACTGTACTATTTGTTGTTTTGATAATTGCTGTGATTTCAAAATACTGTATTAAGACTCTTCACAAAAAAAACAAGGCAAATTACATGAACCGCACTGAATTGTGGGACCCCACTTTTCAGTTTTTTATTTGTTAAAAAAGTTTAAAATATCCAATAAATTTCATTTCACTTCATGATTGTGCCCCACTTGTTGTTGATTCTTGACAAAAAATTAAAATTTTATATGTTTGAAGCCTGAAATGTGGCAAAAGGTTGAAAAGTTCAAGGGGGCCGAATACTTTCACAAGGAACTGTATGTAAGAGTCAAAAAAATCTATTTCCTGTGAGAGATTTAACTGTTTACATTGTTAGTGTTGCACATTTTTGCTGTTGCACATTTTATACTTTTGCTTAAGATTTGTACTGAATATGTTGCCAGCATGTTTGCCTGGGAAACCTGTTAAATGTAATATTGCACTTTGCACTTATAAGCTTGATTAAAAAGTGTAAACAAATTATCATTTTGTTCCTTTTTTGAGCATATTGGCTAATAATTGCATTACTTTTACAGTAATTCAATGTAACTATTTTCTTAGCAATTTACTGTATTTATTTCACATTCGTTTACAGTAAGTCCACAGCTAATTACTGCTATATCATGGTAATTCCTTGGGCATGGCAACCATGAATTTACGGTAGAGAGTTGCTGTTTTATTGTAAATTATTGTGGATTAATTACAGTAAAGTACTGTGAATTGATTACGGTAAATTGTTGTGAAAAAATTTACAGCAAATTGCTGTGAAATGAATGTAATTATTAGCCAATAATTTACTGTAATTTTACAGTGAAATTTCTTACAGTGTATTCATAAGCCAGATAATACCTGCAAACTAACTGGAGTACATGACTTTAAAACTTGATGACTACTAGATTCCTGTTGTTAAACTCAGATCAGATGGAGGTTGTTGTCTTTGGACCAGAAAGCATCAGGAACAGACCATCTAGTGATGTAATAACTCTGGATGGTGTTATCCAGTTCTACTGTGAGGAACCTTGGAGTTTTTTCTGACCAGAACGATTTCATCGTTCAGTTCATTCCATAATTTTACAACCAAAATTGACACACACCTGTACTTTAGATTAGTTCTGACTTTGTGAGTTTCAAACATTAACAACCCCTTTAAAATTATAAACCACCTGCCTTAGCGTAAACATGTTTTGAATACAAACGGGAATTGTCTTAATTACCACTTGAAACATAATTTCTAATGTTTTTGAATATACAATGTCCAAAAATTTTCATGTGTGTGATCTTATAAAAAGCTGATTTGTAGAATCACGGTATCCAACTCCATTTATTTTTGAAAGTATTTCCCCGTGTTCTTTTATCTGGTGCCTATTGACGAGACTAGAAACAAAGGTCAATCAAAGAGTTTATTACAATCATGAATACAAAGAATTAATATGCCATGCAGAATATTTCAATCGGCCGATTGTACATCTTCCTAACATCACAAGAGATGCCAGGGAAATGCATATGGAAGTCAGATTGTGTCCATCTCTTAAAGATCCAGAGGAGGCGGATCCTTGGTTCTTCTGAATTTTATGGCCCTTTGTCTTCAAGTTCAGATGACCAACAGCAGGTCCAGACACATGTGGTTGTGAGATGTCCCTCAAATGTTTATCTATGCTGTCACAGACTTCCTTGGAAGACAGCAGGTCAGGAAGTCAGGAGATCCCAGTCGTTAGGTCATAAAGCAGCAAAACTGAGGACTCACTTCTAATGACGGCAGCATGTGATGAGTCGAAGTCTGCACACAGGTGCTGATGGGGAGATGGTTCATCCAGACATTTTTTTTATTTGTTCAGTTATGTTTCTTCAAAGTTTCTGCTCTTTTCCTGAGATTTTCCACAAACCGAGAGGCTATTGCCACAAAAACTGGGTCAGCGGCAAACGAAATGATTAAAAGGCTCAGGTGCCTCCTGCAGGCTCCAAAAGAGCTTGAACACAACCTCAAATCAGTAAAAGTTGGGTCAGTGTGCTAGTAACAAATGCATTCATATATTTTCTTTGACTTTTATTTCTTTGCAGACAGTTTGAAGCTGACACATCATCAGCACCGGGGCCGTGGAGGTGAGTGCTGGGAGGTCGGCGGTGATCTTTCTGCAGCTCTTTAAAGCAGTGGTTCTCAACTGGTGGGTCGCGACCCAAAAGTGGGTCGCAGACCCGTTTTCAGTGGGTCGTAGGTCCTTTGCCTGGGGAAGGAAATGCTAAAAAAAAAAAAAGTGTCATTCATACTCCTTAACAGTAGATGGCGATAATGTCCTGTAATGCGAGTTGTCACCCGCCAGTTCACACCATAGAAAAAGACCTGCAAAGTTTGTTTACATACGTTGAGTAGGTGAAACACAGATACAACGAAGAATATATGAGATATTAATTTTCTTATCTTGAAGACAAAGGTCAGTGAGTGGTTATTCAGCTAAAACTATATATTTTGAGTTCTTTTTGAAACTACTGCTCAGTGGTTGTACTGTTTTATTTCATGTTTGTGCATAAAAGCACTGTTAAGTCTTAAAAATAACTGTTACTGAAATGTTCTGATTGTTATGTCAGCTTTATGATTAATGCTCAAATAAGTGACTAGATAGTTTTAATAGGAAATTGTTATATATTCAGGAAGTGGGTACTCAGAAAATGCTACATATTTGAGTTATTTTTGAAACAACTGCTCAGTGGTTGTACAGTTTTATTTCATGTTTGTGCATGTTGAGTCTGTTAAAAAAGACTGAAGCTTCTGAAGTGATGTGTTTTGGATTTAATTAAAATGCAGCTAATTGAGCATCAAAGGGAATATTTCCCACTTGAAGTCATTTTGGTTCACCAAAAAACTTATTTTTTTGTGTTGGCATTCTGTGATATTTTATTCTTCTATCTCCGATTCAAACTGCACGATCTTTTCATTCATTAAATTTGAAAAGTTGGAAATTTTCCTTGATTTGGGTCACGGCTTGTCATTAAGGGTGATGGTGGGTCCTGAAGCCAGACCAGTTGAAAACTGCAGGGGTTAAGGGTTAGGGGTTAGAGTTAGGGTTAGGGCGGGCAGGTGGGTTCACAGGTAAGGCGTCCTCTCACAGGTGGTGAATGTCAGTGTGTAGAGAATCTGGACACGGATGACTAGGCTCACAAAGTCAAAAATGCAGAACATCACGCATGATACTAGGCCAGGCAACACTTATAGCAGAGAGGATGGTCTGGCAATGAGAGGGATGAAGACTACTCAGCTGATGCACGGGCAGATTATTAATTATTGAGAATTATTCCTTTAGTTGTGAAAGACCCAACAGAACATATTATCCAAGCCGTTGTTTTCCGACACATTGATGAAGGTCAGCAGAGGACTCGCTGTATGTTAAGGTGGAGAAAGAGCCCAACAATCGCATGTTCAAGGAAGTCTGACTTCCATTAACAGGGAAAATCTGATCTGTCTGCTCAGACAGCAGACGCAAATGCATGTACCTCATCTGCATGGCAATGCATCTACATGGCAATGAACATGGATGCCACGCTGGTTAAGACTTGGACCTTATCGAAGCATGTATACTGTAAAGGGAAAAGAAGTGGCCCAAGTACAGAGCCCTGTGGAACACCATGAACAACTCTGACGTATGAGAAAACTGGAAAAGAACAAACTGGAGTCTGTCAAATAAGTGTGACTTAAACCAAGTTCATGCTGTTCCTTTAATTCCAATAAGCTGTTCAATTTGAAGCTGACACATCATCAGCACCGGGGCCGTGGAAGTGAGTGCTGGGAGGTCAGCGGTGATCTTTCTGCAGCTCTTTAAAGCAGTGGTTCTAAACTGGTGGGTCGCGACCCAAAAGTGGGTCGCAGACCCTTTTTCAGTGGGTCGTGGGTCCTTTGCCTGGGGAAGGAAATGCTAAAAAAAAACAAAAACAAAGTGTCATTCATACTCCTTAACAGTAGATGGCGATAATGTCCTGTAATGCGAGTTGACACCCACCAGTTCACACCATAGAAAAAGACCTGCAAAGTTTGTTTACATACGTTGAGTAGGTGAAACACAGATACAACGAAGAATATATGAGATATTAATTTTCTTATCTTGAAGACAAAGGTCAGTGAGTGGTTATTCAGCTAAAACTATATATTTTGAGTTCTTTTTGAAACTACTGCTCAGTGGTTGTACTGTTTTATTTCATGTTTGTGCATAAAAGCACTGTTAAGTCTTAAAAATAACTGTTACTGAAATGTTCTGATTGTTATGTTAGCTTTATGATTAATGCTCAAATAAGTGACTAGATAGTTTTAATAGGAAATTGTTATATATTCAGGAAGTGGGTACTCAGAAAATGCTACATATTTGAGTTATTTTTGAAACGACTGCTCAGTGGTTGTACAGTTTTATTTCATGTTTGTGCATGTTGAGTCTGTTAAAAAAGACTGAAGCTTCTGAAGTGATGTGTTTTGGATTTAATTAAAATGCAGCTAATTGAGCATCAAAGGGATTATTTCCCACTTGAAGTCATTTTGGTTCACCAAAAAACTTATTTTTTTGTGTTGGCATTCTGTGATATTTTATTCTTCTATCTCCGATTCAAACTGCACGATCTTTTCATTCATTAAATTTGAAAAGTTGGAAATTTTCCTTGATTTGGGTCACGGCTTGTTATTAAGGGTGATGGTGGGTCCTGAAGCCAGACCAGTTGAGAACGGCAGGGGTTAAGGGTTAGGGGTTAGAGTTAGGGTTAGGGCGGGCAGGTGGGTTCACAGGTAAGGCGTCCTCTCACAGGTGGTGAATGTCAGTGTGTAGAGAATCTGGACACGGATGACTAGGCTCACAAAGTCAAAAATGCAGAACATCACGCATGATACTAGGCCAGGCAACACTTATAGTAGAGAGGATGGTCTGGCAATGAGAGGGATGAAGACTACTCAGCTGATGCACGGGCAGATTATTAATTATTGAGAATTATTCCTTTTGTTGTGAAAGACCCAACAGAACATATTATCCAAGCCGTTGTTTTCCGACACATTGATGAAGGTCAGCAGAGGACTCGCTGTATGTTAAGGTGGAGAAAGAGCCCAACAATCGCATGTTCAAGGAAGTCTGACTTCCATTAATGGGGTAAATCTGATCTGTCTGCTCAGACAGCAGACGCAAATGCATGTACCTCATCTGCATGGCAATGCATCTGCATGGCAATGAACATGGATGCCACGCTGGTTAAGACTTGGACCTTATGGAAGCATGTATACTGTAAAGGGAAAAGAAGTGGCCCAAGTACAGAGCCCTGTGGAACACCATGAACAACTCTGACGTATGAGAAAACTGGAAAAGAACAAACTGGAGTCTGTCAAATAAGTGTGACTTAAACCAAGTTCATGCTGTTCCTTTAATTCCAATAAGCTGTTCAATTTGAAGCTGACACATCATCAGCACCGGGGCCGTGGAGGTGAGTGCTGGGAGGTCGGCGGTGATCTTTCTGCAGCTCTTTAAAGCAGTGGTTCTCAACTGGTGGGTCGCGACCCAAAAGTGGGTCGCAGACCCTTTTTCAGTGGGTCGTGGGTCCTTTGCCTGGGGAAGGAAATGCTAAAAAAAAAAAAAAACAAAGTGTCATTCATACTCCTTAACAGTAGATGGCGATAATGTCCTGTAATGCGAGTTGACACCCGCCAGTTCACACCATAGAAAAAGACCTGCAAAGTTTGTTTACATACGTTGAGTAGGTGAAACACAGATACAACGAAGAATATATGAGATATTAATTTTCTTATCTTGAAGACAAAGGTCAGTGAGTGGTTATTCAGCTAAAACTATATATTTTGAGTTCTTTTTGAAACAACTGCTCAGTGGTTGTACTGTTTTATTTCAAGTTTGTGCATAAAAGCACTGTTGAGTCTTAAAAATAACTGTTACTGAAATGTTCTGATTGTTATGTTAGCTTTATGATTAATGCTCAAATAAGTGACTAGATAGTTTTAATAGGAAATTGTTATATATTCAGGAAGTGGGTACTCAGCAAATGGTACATATTTGAGTTATTTTTGAAAAGACTGCTCAGTGGTTGTACAGTTTTATTTCATGTTTGTGCATGTTGAGTCTGTAAAAAAGACTGAAGCTTCTGAAGTGATGTTTTGGATTTAATTAAAATGCAGCTAATTGAGCATCAAAGGGAATATTTCCCACTTGAAGTCATTTTGGTTCACCAAAAAACTTATTTTTTTGTGTTGGCATTCTGTGATATTTTATTCTTCTATCTCCGATTCAAACTGCACGATCTTTTCATTCATTAAATTTGAAAAGTTGGAAATTTTCCTTGATTTGGGTCACGGCTTGTCATTAAGAGTGATGGTGGGTCCTGAAGCCAGACCAGTTGAGAACCAGTTGGGATATTCTGCTGACATTTCTTTTACTGTACATATTACAGCTCAGCTTCTAGCTGCGTGTCAGAGGAACGTCTAACTGTTTTTCTGCAACATGAAGAAAAAAGAATAAAAGAGTTTAGGTCTCTCGGGACACCGTAGCTTTTGGACAGTTTTTTAAATATATCTGATGAAACATTTTAAGTTTGAAATTTAAAAAATAGATGCTTCTGATCAAACGGTCAGGTCAGTGCTTTTTTATTTGATGAATTCTGAGCAAAAGACTCCAGGAATTCACCTGCCTGCGGCGACCATCTCAAAGCGCCCGTAAAATGGATAGAATCTGCATATCTGCCTCACGCAACGCTCATCATTTAATGGACACTTGTATCCAAAGCGCCACGAGCAGCAGGATCAATGAAAGTCTTTGTGGCGGCGATACTTCCAGCGTGAATGAGAGCGCCGGTGCGGCTCTCGACCAGCCGGAGCGACTGCAGAAAGCCCGGAAAGCCGGAGCAGACGATAGCATCACTGTCTATGATGAGCTCCTTTCGCTCTGCGGGGCTCCACAAATGTTGTGTTAAGAGATTGTGATCTCAGCCACCACCACCTTCCATAATAGTGCTCTGACATGCAGTATTTTCTGCTCCTGAACGGATACTTTTCCTCCATATGGCCCAAATTAAATGTGCTAATGTCTCCTGCTGGGGTGCTTATTTGGTTCCTTGAGGTGAAATGGAGCGGTGGAAGTATTTATACCATCCTACAGGCTGATATATGAGCCGGTCATTGTCATGGAAGCTCTTTTTACTAGATCCCCGTCCTCAGGATTTATAGCCCTTCTAACAGGGGTTCATACATGGGTGCTCACGGCCGCTCGGTCAGGCTCACCGAGTGTTTATGGTCCCGTTATTCACCAGGGTCAAAGCGTCTGTCTCACTTGACTGACATCTGTTCCCTCCGGAAATTAATTTATTAGTAATTGATGTGCCTGTCATATATGCAAAAAGGCTGCAGTAGATTTTGAAGTCAGTCAGTGCTGCATGTTGATGAGGTGGCTAGACGGCAGAACTCCACGAAGGCATGAAGATTTCACTGCTCATCGTCAGGAAAGCTTTAAAACAACGCAAGAATCTGTTGTTTGTCTTTTATCAACCTCAGTCGTAAAAAGCGTACTCAGCTAAAGCTTTTTACTGACGTCCTGGTTTGCACACAAACCCGTCAAAGGTGTTTGACCAAGATGCCAAAACATGGATGTGAAAGGCTGATGGTACCGATTCAGGGATGTGCCCACGTCGACTCCAGGTGGCGCTCAAGCTCCTCCCTGTTTTCGTTCCGACCTGCGAAGAGTCGTTTCTGCAGAACGACGGTTGAGCAGCTGCTTCACCATCAAAAGCAGAAGTTTTACGCCAAAAAGTTTTGATTTTGTGAGAGCTGTGACTTTACGACATAAATCTGTGACGATGGCGTTTCAAGTTTCAAGTTTTAAGTTTCAATTTCACAAAATTCGCACGTTTACGACAGGATGTTGTAATTTTATGTAAAAAAAAGTTGCAGTTTTGCAAAAGTCATCATTTTACAACAAAAAATTACTATTAAGTTAAAAAGTTGTGGTTTTACAACAAAAATGTTTAAATTGTCGAAAAGTTGAGAATTTTATCAAGAAGTCAGTTTTACACTTTTTTAGCATTTTATCACAGAATGTTGTAATTTGTTGTCAAAAAGTTGTGAAATTTGACATCTTGGATAAAAACAAAGTTGCAGTATTACAAAATTAACAATTTACAGTGAAATCTGTGATTTTATGGCATAACATCATAATTTAATGTCAAAAAAGTAATTTTTATAAAGTTGATATTTCCACCATGATATTTTGGTATTAAGTTAAAAAGATGGGATTTTGTAAAATTCGAAATTTTACAACAAAATGTGATTTCAGGACTTGTAGTTGCAGTTTTCCAAAAATTTGTAATTTTGCAACAAAGTCACAGTTTTGTGTGAAAAAGTCACAGTTTTCTGAAATTTTAAATTTTATGTCAAAAAGTTGCTTTTTTACACCAAATATTTTGATATCGTACAGTTCACAGTTTCACAGTTCACAGAGCAGATCCCCTCAGAGAGGCTGGTTAGGGGTTATGGGGTTAAGGGTTAGGGGTTAGAGTTAGGGTTAGGGCGGGCAGGTGGGTTCACAGGTAAGGCGTCCTCTCACAGGTGGTGAATGTCAGTGTGTAGAGAATCTGGACACGGATGACTAGGATCACAAAGTCAAAAATGCAGAACATCACGCATGATACTAGGCCAGGCAACACTTATAGTAGAGAGGATGGTCTGGCAATGAGAGGGATGAAGACTACTCAGCTGATGCACGGGCAGATTATTAATTATTGAGAATTATTCCTTTTGTTGTGAAAGACCCAACAGAACATATTATCCAAGCCGTTGTTTTCCGACACATTGATGAAGGTCAGCAGAGGACTCGCTGTATGTTAAGGTGGAGAAAGAGTCCAACAATCGCATGTTCAAGGAAGTCTGACTTCCATTAACGGGGTAAATCTGATCTGTCTGCTCAGACAGCAGACGCAAATGCATGTACCTGATTCATATCTGATTTATTTCCACACATAAATGAGGCCTGGAACCGATAAAATCTTCTTCAAGATGGTCTTCTCTGATCTGTGGAAGTAAAAAACAAAACTGGGTCACTTGTCCTCTGCGGTGTAAATGTGAACTAAAAGACAAGTTGTTTTTTTTCCAGAAGTGCATATCTGAGTCTTATCTGAGTTTAGTAGCAGGATACTCACGGGTCTTTATGTCATTAAGTCATATTCTTAATATACACAGACAGGTGTAGCTGAGTATCATCTGCATGGCAATGAACATGGATGCCACGCTGGTTAAGACTTGGACCTTATCGAAGCATGTATACTATAAAGAGAAAAGAAGTGGCCCAAGTACAGAGCCCTGTGGAACACCATGAACAACTCTGACGTATGAGAAAACTGGAAAAGAACAAACTGGAGTCTGTCAAATAAGTGTGACTTAAACCAAGTTCATGCTGTTCCTTTAATTCCAATAAGCTGTTCAAGCCTCTGTAGTAGAATATTGTGATCAAATGCATCAAATTTATTTCTGCTGTAACGTTGGACTTTTTAACGTGGAGGTCAGTGGAAGTTTGCTCTGTTTGGAACCTGGTGGGTGCCATTGTTGTTCACAACTGCAATGCGCGTGCTAAACCGACGTAACTTAATCACGTTAGTGCTTTCTGGAATTGACGTTGCGTAACTTGCGTAAATTACGTGAGATTTGTGCTGGTTGGAATCGATAAGAGAATCGCTGGATAAACTGCCAAACAATTCCATGGAATTAAAACACACGGAACCGGTTCTCTACAGGAACCGGTTCTCTACAGAAACCGGTTCTCGATTCCCAACCCTAGTCTCCATCCCTGAAGGCTTTCTTTTTGATGTTCAGCCTTATGGACGCCGGACACGCAGATTTGAGCATGTTCCAGTGCATCTGAGTTCTGCGTGCAGACTAGAGGTCTTTAGAACAACCCGACAACCCGAAAACCTGAGGTTCCGACCCAACCCAAATTGGGTCTCGGGTCCATTCAAAAGACATGACTTCAGGTTCGGGTCTGAATCGGTACAGTTAGTCTCGGGTCCAGTCGGTGCTCTCTGACAGGCTGGGTCCGCGTTTACTTGAGAGAGTTAAAGATATTGGCGGTGGCAGCCAATGTCAGGACTCGGGGCAATTCAATTAATTATTCATTAACGTAGCGTGTTTGTCATGAAACAATCGTGTTGCCGTAGCGTGTTATAAGCGGTTTGCCCGGCAGCTGTGAAGCACAACGGATCACCAACATGACAACGCTGGATGAGAGAACATATTTACGACACGTCCTGACCGGTGTAGGCTATTAGCGTTAGCAGTTGCTACCAATAGCATCTGTATCCACAAAGAAAATAACGACGTGGATTTATTGTTGTTTACATCACGTAGCCTATGTAGCAACTGAACCGGTAGAAGAAGACAACTTTAGGGAAGAAAATCAAGTTTTATTCAACGCTAGACAACTTTTAACATGAACAACTATGGGCTGGATTGTCTCAGTTCTATTCAGGTAACTTCGGTTCGTGGTCGGAAACTAATGACTCGGATCGGTTCCGGGTCCAAATACTGAGGGTCCATTCGGGTTCGGACTCATGATAATAGCTCGGGTCGGGTCGGTTTCGGGTCAAATTTTCACGGGTTTATTCGGGTTCAGGTCCATGAAAGTGGACCCGTGAAGACCTCTAGTTCAGACCTGTCAGTGGAGCCTCTGTACATCTTCCCCCTTGTTGAGTCTGTACCCTTTTGTTACTGCCGCCCTGAAAGCGTTCATCAAACAGAACCCATAAGACACCATAAACCAGGGCGCCTTTAACGCAGGTGCTCTGACAGATCCACCAGGAGGCCGCTGGGCGGGAACGAGGAAGAAATACGTCCGAGCCTTAATGTGCTGGAATGTTAATTGAGGCATTCGTCATGATGTTGGAGCAATGCCAGTACCTGCACATGCAAACGCTGTGTCTGGACCTGCTCTGGAGTCCCTGCAGGGTCGTCGGTATCGGTTACGGAGCCTCCGGGGTTTCTTCTCTCAACCTGCTGCGAGTCGAAAACTGAAAAAAAAAAAAACACGTCGACATAACTCATACAAAGCAATGAACTTCTTTCTTGTTGTTGCAGGGGCGGTGGGGGGGGGGGGGGGGGGGGAGCTCGCCCTGATGAATCTGACAGAGGAATTTGGCCGGTGCTCAGAGCCCAGCTGTGCCAAGCAGGTAGCCTGGTTATAAATCAGCCCTCTGTGTGCCGAAATGAGGACCGGGGTTGTGAGGTAGAAATGGCTGCCACATGGGGGGGTTGGGGGGGGCAGGCAGCGAGATGAAATCACCGATTTCAATAACACTGAATGTTTTCGTTTTAAAGTTCGCTTCAATCAATCTCATTGCTGTGCTTTTTTTTAACGCTCCACTTTCCTCTGAGCTTCATGTGCAAACGTTGCTCATCTCTTTAGTCATTTAAAAGTATCCTGGTGCCCCGTTCTTTAAGAAAAACATGTCAAATTGCTCCTAAATGTTACTGTGGGCCTGTAATTTGGGTAGCGTCATTATAATTTCCTCGCCGCTGCTTGTTATCCGGCGATAACGAGGCCGATGCCTCGGTGAAGGGAAGCTTTCACTCTTTTGTTCCTGTTGAATAAGGAAATGTTTTCAAAGAGACGACTGTTTTGATCACGAGAGCTGAAAATGTCACATCGTTATGAATCGAGATCCGTGACTGCGACACTGGCCGGGAAACAATCCCTCCTGAGTTTCAGGGTCGTAATGAGCTGCGTGGACGTGCACTGATGATAATGACGCGCAGGCTTCGCCCGTCGGCTACTAGCCAGTTTAGCTTTTTTTTTTTTTTCCACAGGTTATTAATCAATATAGACGTGTCTAAATATTTGTCTTGGCGGTGATCTCTGAGTTATATTTGCTGGATCTCTCCGTTAGCTGACGCGTCGGCAGATGTAGCTCACCTGTACACGTCTGACTTCCATTTTTCCGAATGCTTTGCCAACATTTCTCTGGCTCTGCTGCAAGAAGCAAACATGTCCTTCGTTCTTAATCCTGCAGACAAAGCGGTTCTTGCAGCTGAACCCCAGACCAGCGTGGATCACCGGGAGTATCAGAGATCTGGGTAGCAACTCTGAAGAAGACAAATTAGGGCACTGAGGTCACGTCCTGGATGTAGATTTATCTTTTTTTTTTACCCCTTCAGGGTTGAGAATCAGTCACCTCTAGATCTGAGGGCTTGGTTCTGCCCCAGGTGGAGGAGTTGATGGGTTGGAGCAGGAGACTGGCGTCATGGTTGGTCTACGTCGCCACCCTCAGCTGTGGATGGAACAAGACTGTGAACACAAGCGGCTCAAACGAGCTGTTTGACTCCATCCATCCTTTATCCGAACCCATTTAGTTCCTTACAGGGTTCTGCTAGCCCAGGGGTCGGCAACCTTTACTATCAAAAGAGCCAAATTTTTTGTCCTTCTCCCCTTAATAAAATTCATCTGGAGCCGCAAAACTTATTTGACCCGTAAAATGAAGATAACAGTGTATGAAGTTTTATATCTAGTTATTCTGTATTCAGAGGGATTTGAATCTATCCAAAAGCTTATTCCTAGAATGTTTGGCAGTTTTAAAAGTTTTTAATGCAAAAGGTCATGCAAGATACGAATTTTCATTTAATTTTCAATATTTTTTGTCATCCACTGTAAAAGAACTATAGTTTGTTGCATTTATGAAGTTATAGAACAAACAGAAAACTGTTGACATTTTATTGCTTTTATTGTTTTTACCAATTATAACAAAGAAAAACCTCACACTCTGATAAAGACTGAATATTGGCTGCTGGATGTTTGGGAGCAGAACCGAGACAATTTCCTATCAACTTGTTGACGTGGAAGTAAATATATTTAATCTTGAATCTTTTGAATGAGGAGAAAAAACACTGGCCTGTGTAAACCTACTTTGAAATAAAACAAAGAACCATGCAGGTTTATTTGAGTCATTCTCTTACTTGTAAAACATTGATCAAATAAAAAGTAGCCCACTTTAAAATAAATAAAACGTATAGCTGCAGCTTAATAACTTAAAAAAAAAAATGTAAATCTAAAAAAAAGCCCAGTTTGTATTTAATTATGACTTAAGTCCATTTCAGTGTGATGTCATCCTCTGGTTTTCTCCTCAGCCACGTACAACAATCAGCCATCGAGCCTGAACATAAAATGTTTGTTGTAGTTCATGCTGGAGAAAACCTGCTCACATCAATATGTGGATCAAAGACTGACAGGACTCTAAATACAAACGTCTTCATTTTCATTTAACTGTTGGGAATGACATTCATGTTTCAAAGACTCGTTTGTCGGGTTTGGGAAGGTTTCCTATATCGCTCCTTATGTGTGTTACACCACGACAGCACCGATGTGGTGTGGGAAATGTTTCTTTTTTCTTTTACGGTGGTACACGAGGAACACAAAGATGTCCGACACTAGTCACAGAGCTCGCACTCATCTTTATTTTCTTTCCCAGGATGCAACACACAGATACGACTTCCTCGTTGCAGTAACCTGGCAGTATTTTGCACTAAACACACTCATTCTGCCCCCTGCTGGCGAGCAACCTACAGGACGCTACATGAGCTCCAGAGCGGGAATCACCTTCTGACAAGTTTTTCCCCCAAAGCTACAGGGAGCCACAGAGGCTAAAGACCCGCATGTGGCTCTAGAACCGCAGGTTGCCGACCCCTGACCTAGACCCTGTCCCAGAGGACAGAAAGGCTCCTGCTGAGGTCTGAACCACGTTCTTGCTGAGAGGAGCTCAGGCTGGAGCTGCTGAGCCAACTGGGGTAGTCATGTCCATCGGGTTGGGAGGTCTCCTGGTAGCCCCTCTTGGGACTTCTCTTCATCTTCTCCAGTTGGTGTAAAATGTTGCCGTGGGGACCAGGAAATGGGAACATATCATCCCAGTTCTGGCATCGCTCCACTGGCTCCTCCTTCTGGGTCAGAACAGATTTGAAGCCTTTAAATGGGCGGCACCACTGTTCTCGTCTGAGCTTCGTCTTCCTTCCAGTCGCAGTGCTGAGGCCGTCCAATCAGAAGGTCCTGGGAGTTCTGAGATCCAGACTCAGACCTGGAGGTGAAATTACAAATCAGAGCAGCTCCATCTGTTGCTACATTCAAATCTCTTCTCAAAATGTGTTTCTACCTGCTGGCTGTCAGTTCAGGTTGAATATAGATGGATGGATTGATGATGGATGGATGGATGGATGGATGCATGGATGGATGGATGGGTGGCTGGATGGATAGATGGATGGATGGATGGATGGATGGATGGATGGGTGGCTGGATGATAGATGGATGGATGGACAGATGGATGCATGGATGGATGGATGAATGGATGAATGGAGGGATGGATAGATGGATGGATGGATAGATGGATGGATGGATGGATGCATGGATGGATAGGTGGCTGGATGAATGGATGGATGAATGGATGGATGAGTGGATGGATGGATGCATGGATGGATGGATGGGTGGATGGATGGATGGATGGATGGATGGATGGATGGATGGGAGGACAGATAGATGGATGGATGGATGGGAGGACAGACGGATGGATTATTTGGATGGATGGATGGATGGATGGATGGATAGGAGGCCAGACAGATGGTTGGATGGGTGAATGGATGGATGGGCAGACAGATCGATGGATGGACAGTTGGATGGATGGATGAGTGGATGGACAGGTGGGTTGATGGATGGATGGATGGATTGATGGATGGAGGGATGAACGGACAGATGGATGGATGGATGGGTGGACCGACAGATGTATGGATGGATGTATGGATGGAGGGATGGACGGACAGATAGATGGACGGATGGATGGATGGATTGATGGATGGATGGAGGGATGGATGGATGGATGGACAGATGGATGGATGGGTGAATGGATGGATGGACAGATGGATGGATGGACAGACAGATGGATGTATGTATGGATGGATGAATGGACGGATGGATGGATGGATGGATGGATAGATGGCATCAATGAGTTTGTAAGGTCATGACTTCTAAGTAATAAAAATGATGCTAATAAAACTGTTTGTTTTACTTTTTCCCCAAATTAGAATCAAATCGTTAAACAGTATCGATACTGGAATCGGAATCGGAAAAATCTTATTAATTCCAATCCCTAAATGGCGTCATAGACCTTATCATTTAACGTGTCCAGCTACGGATTTGCTGGGACGTCCACTGCTGCGAAGACCGCCAGCTCAACAGTTTCCGCACTTGTGAATGATCTTTCTCACCGTAGAACGACCGGAAACGGATGGATGTGCAGCAACGGTTTCTGCTCTTGGAACTCTGCTGATGTCTTTCCCTCTTGGCCTTGCGTTAACACACTCGCTCCCTACAGGCCTTTGCTGATTTTTTTTTTTTACTCCAACGGCACTTATTAGTGTTTACTGAACCAACAGTCTTGAAACATACTGAGTAATAGCTCCACTCCTTTTTTCCAGTTAATAGTCTGATAATCAACTACAGCCAGTAACAGATTTGGGTCGCTATCGGGTCTAATCTACATTCCAGCTCACGCTCGGCTGAACTTCCAGCTGCTCGTAACGCATTCCCCGCTGTTGGAGGTGGAGAAAGGTCCAACAGGGCGGAGAAATCCTCTCCAGTTACAGATGCTCGTGTGTCGATCAACCCCCCCCCCCCCCCCCCGTGGGATTAAACGGAGGTGAGACGGTGGCCGGAGAATCGACCCACGGAGCATCAGGACAGCAGTCTGGCGGCGCTGCTGCTCGCCGGCTTCGGTGGGAGGACGCGCCCCCATCCAGCTGGACGGAGGGCTTTCATGCCACAGAGGGTTCTGGGGGGACATGTGCTACAAATAAGAGGCAGATGAACGAGCTTCAGGGTTCACGTTAAAGCCATTTCCTGGACGGATCAAAGCCATGTGGCTTTTACATGTCAGACCTCATTTTGTCTTTATGGCGCAGGTGCAGGTGCAGGTGCAAGCATGTGCCAGGTGGGGGTTTCATGCACATATTTACTTAATATTGTTTGTTCTGTATGTGTTTCAATTAAAGGATGTCTCAGTAATTTGAATCTCAGTTCAAATTATGAACAGGGACTTTGTGATTAAAAGGAGTTGATGACTCAGGGGTGTCAAACTCTCCTCATTATTACCATGGTTACCGCCAAAGAAGCGGTTATCCTTTACTGGGTCTGCACTAGAGGTCTTCACGGGTCCACTTTCATGGACCCAGAACCCGAATGGACCCGTGAAAATTCGACCCAAAACCGACCCGAGCTATTATCATAAGTTTGGGAGTCCAAACCCGAATATACCCGCAATATTTGGACCCGGAACTGACCCGACCCGAGTCTTTAGTTTCCGACCACGAACCGAACCGAGTTACCTGAATGGAGCCGAGACAATCCAGCCCATAGTTGCTCATGTTAAAGTTGTCTAGCGTTGAATAAAACTTGATTTTCTTACCTAAAGTTGTCTTCTTCTACCGGTTCAGTTGCTACATAGGCTACGTGATGTAAACAACAATAAATCCACGTTGTTATTTTCTTTGTGGATACAGATGCTATTGGTAGCAACTGCTAACGCTAATAGCCTACACCGGTCAGGACGTGTCGTGAATATGTTCTCTCATCCAGCATTGTCATGTTGGCGATCCGTTGAGCTTTAACACGCTAATAACACGCTACGGCAACACGGTTGTTTCATGACAAACCCGCCACGTTAATGAATAATTAATTAAACTGCCCCGAGTTCTGACATTGGCTGCCACCGCTAATATCTTTACCTCTCTCAAGTAAACGTGGACCCAGCCTGTCAGAGAGCACCGACCGGACCCGAGACTAACTCTACCAATTCCAACCCGAACCCGGAGTCACGTCTTTTGAATGGACCCGAGACCCGATTCGGGTCGGAACCTCTGGTTTTTGGGTTGTTCCGAAGACCTTTAGTCTGGACTTTAATGGGTCCTTTAATGGTACGCGTTGATATTAGTTCAGTTGCTCTGACCTCTTACGCCCCCCAGTGGCTGCACAGTCCTCTACATCTCATGGTTGCCACCTTGTGGTGGCGTCCGGATCTGTTGTTAAAGAATTTGATCGCCTACATTGAGGGCTCAGTGTTTTCCTTAATGCATCGTGAAAAGCAGTGTACTCTGATCGTTCAGATAGTTTAGCGAAACAGTAATCAAAAGTGTTAGAGCTGCACCTCGGTAAGTTATTAAATATTAATACTGCAAAGTCTAAACAAGATCAGTTGCACGCTTTAAAGACCCCAAAGTCATTCCTCCATCCATCCATCCATCCATCCACCTATCGATCCATTCATCCATCCATCCATACTTATTCCTGTGCCTGATCAAGTAGAGAAAATGATTTCTAAATGTCATATCAACACTAGCGACAGCAACTGCTCATAGATTTTCATCTCAGGTAAAGTTGATGATGATGATGATGATGATGATGATGATGATGATGTGGCATGAGTCCACAGACAGAGGAACGAGACCACAGACGGAGGAACGAGACCACAGACGGAGGAACGAGTCCACAGACGGAGGAACGAGTCCACAGACGGAGGAACGAGTCAACAGACGGAGGAAAGAGTCTACGGATGGAAGAACGAGACCACTGATGGAGGAACGAGTCCACAGATGGAGGAACCAGTCCACTGATGGAGGAACGAGTCCCCTGATGGAGGAACCAGTCCACTGATGGAGGAACCAGTTCACTGATGGACGAACAGGTCCACAGATGGAGGAACCAGTCCCCTGATGGAGGAACCAGTCCACAGATGGAGGAACGAGTCCCCTGATGGAGGAACCAGTCCACTGATGGAGGAACGAGTCCCCTGATGGAGGAACCAGTCCACTGATGGAGGAACCAGTTCACTGATGGACGAACAGGTCCACAGATGGAGGAACCAGTCCCCTGATGGAGGAACCAGTCCACAGATGGAGGAGCCAGTCCACAGATGGACGAACAGGTCCCCTGATGGAGGAACCAGTCCACTGATGGAGGAACCAGTCCACAGATGGAGGAACCAGTCCACAGATGGACGAACAGGTCCACAGATGGAGGAACGAGTCCCCTGATGGAGGAACCAGTCCCCTGATGGAGGAACCAGTTCACTGATGGAGGAACCAGTTCACTGATGGAGGAACCAGTTCACTGATGGAGGAACCAGTCCCCTGATGGGTCTTAAACAGCTGCTGCTGGAAGGGACTCATCAACGGTCCATTTAAACCCGCTGTTGTTGACCAATCAGACTTGGATATTTTTTCTTCCTCTTCATACTTTTTTGACAGATGCGACTAAAATTCGGGTGACACTTATCGCCTGGAAAATACCGTAAGTACACGCGTCTTTGGACGCTCTCCAGAGAAAATAGAGGGGCGGGTCAGATTTCACCCGCGGGCCTGGACTTTGACACGCATGTTTTATATGTTGCTCCTGCAGCTCAGCTTCACCTCCTCTCACAGTCCTGATATAAACGTCTGGTCTCAGAGAAGGTGTGAATCAGCTCATTCTGCAGGAAGATAAAAATAAATACATCAGCGGGGTGACATTTCTGCATTACCATAAATACACATGGCAGTTTGCTTTGGCTTAATCCCACATTCACAGCTCTGCAAACACCAAATCTGTAATTATTAACAGCTGAAAATAAGTGCAACTTACTCCAGTAAAAGTATCCTGAAAACTGCAGTGCCCAGGCTGAATCACTAACGTTTTACATCTAAAGTAGCAACAAATGGAGTTTAGGCTGACTGGCAGCAGAAAGTAAATTATAAAGATCAAATATTGGCGAGAGCAACAGGTTCAGGTACAGCTGCCCCTTTTTGGGTGAAAATGAATGTGATTTTTTTTTTCTGTTTCTGTTATCTGTCTGAGTTCAGGTCAAGAGCAGAGCTGAGTGAAGGCGTCCAGACCTCCCTCTTTCTCTTCTGGACGTTCCCAAACCAGTTCAGACTTTAATCCCTCCAGCGCATCCTGGCTGCATCTCAGGACCTCCGCTCAGTAGTAGAGGCCATTTAATGCATGTTGTCCGGACAGACATACCGACGGTACGTCCGTACGTCCTCACTGGGCTGCCGTCCGGCAGGGGTAACTCGTGTCGGCCTCTCATATCTGTGACCTCATGCTCTCAGTCGCCGCCCACCAGTGTCGTACCTGAATGCGTTCATTGAACGAAAGTTCACGAACTAGTTCATATTTTGTGTGAACGTGAACTGAGCGCGCTCTCTTTCTCCTTCACCAGCGGGGGGCGTGAACGAGTTCATCTGGGCAGTTGTGAACGACGCTCTTTCAAAGTTCACGTACGGTCAAAACCGTTCCAGGTTTCCAGTGAACCCCATTTAAAATCCACCACAAACGAGCCTGATATGTATCTGAGGAAATCAATCAAACATGGCAACACGGCTGTCGCTGCTGTCATGCTAACAACTGCGTCATCAAACGTTTAAAACGATCATGGAGGAAGATGAGAGCTACAGTTACCCAGAGCTGGAGGAGACCCGCGACTGCTGGGGGGATTGAAATATTGAATTGGGGGGATTCAGGATTCAATTCAGGATTCAGAATTGGACCAATAGTTTAACAGTTAAAATGGATAAAATAATTGCCGTTTGTGGTGGTGTAGTTTATGGGCAGTGGTAATCATTTTGACAAATAATTGCTCGCAGCAACATTAAAAAAGAATTTAAAAAAAATTAACTAAAAATGAACTATTTAGTTCATTTTTTGAATTGGTGAACTGAACTAGTTCATTTAAATTTCTGTGAACTATAAACTGAACTAGTTCGTGTAGAAAGTGAATTTGCCCAACACTGCCGCCCACAGCTCGTGACCACCAGAAGAGCCTTGGCCGACTGCTGTGAATCATCAACATCTGAACTGGTGAAACAGTGACGACCACAGGTGTCTGTCGTACTGCGTTCATCTGGTGAGAGTGGAGCTGTGCTGAGAACGTCGAGTCCTCGTTGCTCTCCTGGCGGAGTCATCAGAGCGAATGACGATGGAGATACGGTGTGCATTATAGGAGGATTATAGGACACCCTTATCTAGGGTTGGGCACCGAAAAAACGATTCCAAGTAGGAATCGGTTCCTAACATCCGGTTCTGGAAAAAAAGATTTTTGAGTTTGATTCCTTTTTTCGGTTTCTAAATGTCAGCGCTATTTTTTTTTTTTTTTTTATTTACTACACTAGTTTGTTGATGAATTTGGCTGCATTTCAGTCTGGGAAATGATGGCTACCTGGCACAGTGCAACATCTGCAGGAAGCGTGTTACTGCCAAAGGAGGGCACACGACTAATATGGCAAAACACCTTCACCTGCATGGCATCACAAAAATAAACGAGTGTACCGTATTTAATTCACTGCGTTGCTCCCCTGATCCCGTCGCTTCTTTATCTGCAACAGAGAGTCCCTCTTCATCCAGAAACTCCTTGACGGAAATGCAAGCAGGTATGCACACGCTGAGTGAGGCTAGCGTTAGCAGCAAGCAAGAATAACGAATAAGAGTAAGAATAAAAATGGCCTGTTGCCTGTGTAAATGTGTCACAGTTTTTTTTAATGAAAAATCTGTTGACCTACACGTCAAAGAATCGGTCTTTGAAGAAGCACAAACGTGACGTCACCGCCACGGTTGTTGGTTGCTGGCAGACCTGCTCCACAGGGTGGTTATAGTTTTGGATTTTCCATTAGTTTGAGTTTTTATTTAGTTTCTAGTTTAGTTTTTCAAAATTCAGTTAGTTTTAATTCGTTTTTAGAGCAGTTTTGCTAGTTTTAATTCATCTTTGTTTTGAAATACTTAGTTTTAGTTTAGTTTTTGTTAGTTTCAGTGTAAGTTTTAGTTTTATTTTGTAAATTAGGGTTGTAATTTTGGTTGGAGTGAAGCACTGAACTTTTTGAAGGCTATCGAATCACATAGTTGTGTTTACATTCTCATCTCAATAAACATTTTTATTCCTTTTTTATTCTTCCCTCTTGTGGTGTTCCTGTGTATTTACTGACCAGCAGCTATCTGGTCTCCATGGAAACAGTCCATTATAGTTGCTGTTTTCTCCCGTTCCTTCCCAACGCTGACTGGCCTGCAGCTGTAGCTTCTCTTTCCAGGGGGCTAGCTTAGGCTAGCTTATCCAGCTAGTCTTGGTTAGCCTTCTTTCCAGGGGGCTAGCTTAGGCTAGCTTATCCAGCTAGTCTTGGTTAGCCTTCTTGTGCGAGCTTTTCAAATGGACTTTCAGATTTGTGGGTTTTTTTCTCCTTGAGAAGTATTTCACACATTGTATCACCTGCTTCTACAAGACACTTATTTTTATCGTTAACACAGTCATAGTCAAAGAAATCCCAAATAGGACTGAGACGCTTTCTCCCAACTTTTGCTGCAGCCATCACTGCTGATCACTTTTTTTTTTTTTTGCGGTTGTTGTACGGCGGAGTGAAGTTAATAGATTTCAAACATTTATGAGAAAAAAAATTACAAACACGAAAACGAAGGACGTTCTTGACATTATTATAGTTAATTTTAGTTTGTTTTATAAACACAAAATACAGTTTTAGTTATCGTTTTTTTTTTTAAAAACTCGTTTTTATTTTATTTCAGTTAACGATAATGTTTTTTCAATTTTAGTTTTCGTCATTTTGTTCGTCTTCGTTAACGATAATAACTTTGATGCTCCATTCTTACTGGGTTTCTGTGGACTCAGTGGGTTACAGGGACCCCAAACAACAGAGGTAAGCAACGAGGGGGGTGTCGTTTTGTATCTGGATGCTCGCCGCTCTGCTAGCACGCTCTTCCTCTGAGCCTCAGTTGAACAGCTGCTGGCTGAAGCGCCGCGATGACATCGATTAAGAGGAGGGAGGCTTTCACAGAGTAACGTCCACAGAGACGTCCTGCAAAGAGACAAACATGTCCCTCGTCTGGACGGAGAAAAACTCTACATCTGACTGACTCATATGGAGTCATGTTTAGGAGACATTTTGTAAGTCCAGATGGGAGTATTGGGTCGTCTTTTAAAATTAAAACTATAAATCAAACAGTTAAAGATCCCAGTCACTGATAAACTCATCTGCCTGTTCACACGCTCGCTCCTCCATCACCCGTGGTCCATCACAGAAGTAAAAGTAATTAAATCCTCGTTTATCTTTTGAACGACATGAATCAGCTTCGACACCAGCAGAGGCTCTCCAGCAAGTCGATCGCCTCGACGAGGTGTCACGCGACCCGATGAGGAATTTAAGAAGCCAGCACGTGATTGGCTGAGAACGAAGGAACGTGCCTGCAGTTTCTTCGGGAGGGTCGGTCCAGGTGACGTCCAGCTGCACAAAAGTGCACAAAAAGGGGGGAAAAGAAAGCACCACGCTCGTTTCCTTTTATGGCTAATTTACGCATCTCTTCACTTGCACTTTCGGGTTGATATTTTGTGGGTCGAGGAGAGAAGCAGGTGACCTGCAACCCAGTTTTTGACCACCGAGCAAACACTTGATTCTTCAGGCTCTCACAAGGGTTAAGGTAGGGTTAAGGTAGGGTTAAGGGTAGAGGTTAGGGGTTAGAGGTTAGGGGTTAGGGTAGGGTTTGGTGTAGGGGGTTAGGGGTTAGGGGAAGGAGACTGAACCCAACCTCCCCTCATGTGGGAGGAGGGAGGGGCACGGTCCATCCCCCAGCATCCGGCCCCGCCTCCTGTATGAAAATGTCTGTTGGGGTGGCAGTGGACCCTGTAAATAACGGGGTGCACGGGGACGACCTCCGCGCCTCCCGCGTTGGACCACCGTCCACCCCCAGTCCTGCATGGACATAGTTTATCCTTTTTTTAAAAAAAAAAATGAAATGAAATGAAATTATTTTATTTAAATAAATAAAGAAAGAAATAAAATGAAATAAAAAAATTAAATGAATTCATTTTTAATCTGAAATTAAAGCATTAAATTAATTAAAGCAACATTTGGACCTAAAAAGGTCTTCAGGCCTGGCACACCCTAAACTATAAAAAAAAAATGTCTTGGTCTTCAGGTTTGAGGTCCAACAAGTTTCCTGGCTTGAGCAAGAATGAATGAACTAGAATATCACAGTCCTATTTATAACCGCCCCTCTGTGGTTTTTAAAACCGAATGATTTTACGGGATTCTAATTTTGCGCTTCCAATCGCCTTTTATGAAATTTAGAAAAAATATTATAGAACGTATAATTTTTAAGCTAAAATTATAAAATTTCAAATCTAGAATCTAATATATGTGTTTTTCATAGATATGTATTCATTTAATTTTTATCGATATATTTACATGCCCAATAGGCTTTTTTAGACCCATGTTAGGGTTAGGGACTAGGGTTGGGAATCGGATTGGGGTTAGGAGGGGTGTTACACTGCAAATTATTTGGTTCTTACCAAGAAAAAAAAAAATTACATTTAGATGCGTTAGACATTTTTCCTTGTTTTAATAATTACTTTCTTATTTAAGTCTTCAATTTATCAGTATAATCTTATATCAAGTAAAACTTTACTTTTTTGTCTGAAACAGGCAGGGAATCCTAAAATGAGACAATTAACACTTAAAATAAGATGTATTACGTTTTTCCTTCCCCTCATCTCCTCTCCTCCTCAAAATAAATCTTGCTTAAGATTCAATAACAAACTATACCTTTCTTAAATCTAGAAACAAGTTTTCCTATAATCTTAATTTAAGAAATCTTTCCAAGTGAAATTATCTTGCTGCATGGACAGATTTTTTGTTTTGAGAACCTTTTTCCTTAGTTGTAGTGTTTTTATCTTGTTTAAAGACCCCTTTTTTTTTTGCAGTCTAGGGTTAGTGGTTAGGGTTAGGGTTAGAGTTAAAAACCTAACCCTAACCCAGGCTGCACACAAACTTGAATAAATGTCATGTTTTTTTTTTTTTTTTTCATGGCTGGAGCCTCCATCAGCATCACTGTTACACTGCAAGGTTTATTATTTAACCTTGTGGTTATTGACAGACACCTGGGGTATTGATGGACAGATGATTTCACCGTCATTTCCACTGAACAACACGGGAACACCAGCAGTAACAAATTAGGGCTCTTTTATTTGAAACAGTTCACCTTTTTTCACACCGACACTTAACACAGACGATCCTTTGTGGTCCCTCTGCCTCAGACATGATCAGTGACGATGCGAGTCAACAGGAACGTTTTATGATGGATGAAAAGCTCTCTCACGCACACACGACACATCTAGAAGTACACACATACACGCACACACACTGATATGCAAGGACGAATACAAAAAAAAACTGCACATTACAACACGTGTACTAATATCTAGCACAGTCCGGCCATCTAACGTAGACATCAACAAGGAAGGAGCTTAAAGTGCAAACAGAAACAGAGGAGGGCCGCGCTCGCTCTCATCAGTAACCTTTTTAAATTACGAGTGACAACAACCCCCTCCCCCATGAAACTGATGGACGTAGCGACACGCTAAAAAGCTTTACAAAAGAGCACATCGCCACCAGCTGTCCAGCTCAACCTGCGCCTCGAATCATGACGTAATGACGCTGCATAGTTCAGGGTGTCAGTCTCAGACTTTATTGCAGTACGATGTGGGTCCAGGTTTTGGGGTGTTCCAGGTATGAGCCGAGGGTTGCGGAGGAGAGGGGGGGTGGGACACTAAAAGCACGTACAGTCCAGTGAGATCGGGGGAAATAAATCAAGCACAAGAGACGGCCCTAGTGCTTTTGGACAGATAATCCGGAGGCTCCAAACACGGTGTGAAGATGTTCGGTATCCTGAATGCATAGTAGGAGGACAGAGGCTGAAGAGGACTCCTTGGCCTTGTCTTATCCACGTGGCTCGGGTCCACGAGGCCAAGTAGGTCCAGGGTAGGTCCAGGGTGAAAGTTCAGTACGGGGCAAAGAGGACCTGCGGGTGGGAGGTCCTGACGGGCCCGGGCGCCTGGCGGAACAGTGCAGTCGGGAGGGTCTGTGTCTGGAAGAGGGCGGGGGCCTGGGCGTGGTTAGGGGCGTGGTTTGTGCGGTGTGTGAGAGAGTTGCCGAGGGCGGCGGCGGCGGCTGCTGCCACGGCGGCCAGGTGGGCAGGTATGATCTGAGCGGCCAGAGGCCGACACTGGCGCTCCTTTCCCACAACCAGCTTGATCTGTTGGCGAGAGACAAAATACAGTCGTTAGAGGCCGTACGTCGACGGGACAGACCACTTATACCATATTTTCCGGACTATAAGCTGCTACTTTTGTCCCACGCTTTAAACCATGAGGCTTATATGGAGATGTGGCTTTTCTATGAATTTTTCTTCAGCCCTCAGGGGGTGCTCTAGCAGGAAGTGCAAAAACCAAAAAACAAACCAAGTAGTTAAAGGCTATTCTGTTTTTGTTAAGTAGCCTATGTTGGCTACGCTACGCCAGTCCAGTCAGTTTGTTGGTTCCCCAGCGGATTTCAGGGTTCTGAGTGGATCCGCCGCAGAGGTAAGATTTTAATCGCAGATGCGGACCGTACGCAAAGCGGATCTGGGACTGAGTGCAAGTGGACCCCGATACGGGTCCGTTTCGGATGTCTTTGCTGTGTGGGGGGTTTCAGTACACAGGAGGAGGAAAAATAAAGCAACTTGTATTGGGTGCCGAATGTAAAAACTTGATTACAGTTTTCAAACTAATATATTTTCAATATTTAGCTCATTTTCTTCACATTTAGCTCATTTTACACACATTTGAGACATTAATTATTTAAAAATTTGGTTATATGTGAATGAAAATGAAATGTTAAATCTAAATGTTAAATGTTAAATCTAAATATTAAATCTAAATCTAAATGTTAAATGTTAAATCTAAATCTTAAATCTAAATCTAAATGTTAAATCTAAATCTTAAATCTAATTCTAAATGTTAACTCTAAATCTAAATGTCAAATGTTAAATGTAAATATTAAGTCTGTCATATGTTAAATCTAAATGCTAAATCTAAATCTAAATGTTAAATATAAATCTTAAATCTAAATCAAAATGTTAAATCTAAATCTAAATCTTAAATCTAAATCTAAATGTTAAATCTAAATCGAAATGTCAAATGTTAAATCTAAATATTAAGTCTAAATCGAAATGTCATGTTAAATTTAAATGCTAAATCTAAATGTTAATGTTAAATCTAAATGTTAAATCTAAATCTAAATGTCGAATGTTAAATCTAAATGTTAAATCTAAATCTAAATATTAAATCTAAATCTAAAGGTTAAATGTTAAATCTAAATATTAAATCTAAATCTAAATTATAGAGCAAGTTCAAATGAAATAAACTTTGGACTTTAAGCTGAACCTTAAATAAGTATAAATGTGTAAATAAAGAAACAGTTGTTTAGGAGCCAAATATGTTGTTCTGAATTGTAGTTCACTCTGTGTGTCTGTGGGTGTCGCTGTGTTGTTACCTGAGGGTCAGGTATAAAAGTAGCTGCCTGTTATTGGTTAGGTGTTTGACCCGGAAGGGCAAAAGGTTTTTGACCGCTGTGGTGCTAACTGCCGGCGTTATGGTTGTCGGATCAGTTAATGGAATAAATTAATATTTTAACTGCATCAGAAGAACATCGTTCCGGTCCTTTTTTGATGTCATTTTTCAGTGTCCTGTGTGCTATCAC
Source organism: Hirundichthys speculiger (assembly GCA_018398805.1). Classification (NCBI taxonomy): domain Eukaryota; kingdom Metazoa; phylum Chordata; class Actinopteri; order Beloniformes; family Exocoetidae; genus Hirundichthys; species Hirundichthys speculiger. The sequence goes on from JAGFBZ010000535.1 coordinate 92,260, forward strand.
CAGTTTCCGCCATGCTCACGTTACGATGCCGATGTTACAAGCTACAAATTCATGCGAGACACAGTCGCGAGTCACTCGCAGACTTGAATGAGGCTGATATTACATATCCCAGTAATCGACCGCAATAATGAGATGAAGTCAAACAGAAACGGTAATCTTAAACGCGTAAAATTTTACCGCGCTTTACCGGTAACCCTTCCTTCCCTAGCGGCAATGGGGCAGACTTCATGCGATGACTCATACAGGAGCTTCACACTGGTCCAGAGTTTCTTCTGGGTCATTTTTACTGAATCCAGAAGAACCAGACTATTTGTATCGAAGAGGAAAAGAACTATGGTGCGGGGCCGGCTCTACGCAGGGGCAAGAGGGGGCAACGCCCCCTCAAACAGATGTCCTGCCCCCTCAAATCAAACTTTTAGAAGTGAAAAATCCGCTGATAGAAACACGTTAATCAGCCCCCTCTCTTCTCTCATGTCGGTGTAGTGTGTGTCCTCACACAGCCTGCTGTCAGGACTCCGCCCCTCCGTAAACATCCAATCACTGTGAGTATGCAAATGAGGCAAGACGCAGCCAGAGAGTGTGAAGTTACAGTCAGCGCGGTAGGAGTTGGAAGAAGCAGTAAAAACTCCACCAAACTCGTCTTAGCGACCGTGATATAACTAATGATTAACAACAACTCAAATAATAGTTACTATAACATTCATACATATATTTGTGCAGTCAAATGGGGAATAGTCTGCTGTTTTTTTACCCACTGGGAGCATTTCTCAAGTCACAATGACATCTGTACACTGCATCTAACAGACTGAGGACAAATGAGCGGTGTCTGCCGGACCCCTACGTGAAGCCCCGCCCCTCTGCACAGTTTTGTTTCAAACTGCTCAGGGAAATAATTTTTAAAAAAGAAAGAAGATGTTTTTCTCAAAACTTCACTTTGCACTCCACCTTTCAGCTGCTCACAAAGAGAGAGTTAATGCTGCGACATGCATCCTTTTTTCAGAGCATTTAAAACAAGTGTTGCTCCTCTTGCATGGACTAAAAGCAATAGCAGCGATGCTGCTGCTAGTACTAGTGCAGGGGTCGGCAACCTTTACTATCAAAAGAGCCATTTTTTGTCCCTCCCCCCTTAATAAAATTCTTCTTGAGCCGCAAACCCTATTTGACCCTTAAAATGAAGATAACACAGTGTATGAAGTCTTATATATAGTTATACTGTATTCAGATGAATTCTAATCTATCCAAAAGCTTATTCCTTCTATGTTTGGCAGTTTTTAAAGTTTTTAATGCAAAAAGAGGTCATACAAGATACTAATTAAATTTTCATTTCCATTTTTTTTCATTTTTTTTTTGTCATCCACTGTTAAAGAACTATAGTTAGTTGCATTTATGAAATTACAGAACAACAAACAGAAAACTGTTGACATTTTATTGCTGTTTTTACCTGTTAACTTTAAACTCTTATAAAGACTGTATATTGGGTGCTGTTGCACTGTAGATGTTTGGGAGCAGAACCAAGACAAATTCCTATCAACTTGTTGACATGACAGTCAATATATTGAATCTTGAATCTTTTTAAAGAGGAGAAAAAAGAACACTGGCATGTGTTGACCAACTTTGAAATAAAACAAAGAACAGGTCTATTTGAGTCATTCACTGATTTGTAAAACATTGATCAAACAAAATGTAGCTCACTTTGAAATAAATAAAATGTATAGCTGCAGCTTAATACCTTTAATAAGAGTAAACATTAAAATAGGCTAGTTTGTATTTAATTATGACTTAAGTCCATTTCAGTCTGTTGTCATCCTCTTGCTTTCTCCTCAGCCACATACAGCAATCAGACATCAAGCCTGAACATAAAACACAACTACATCAGCTCAGGCTCAGGTTCTAAAATAAATGTTTTTGGAGAAAAAAATCTATTAAATCAGCCATTCCCAAACTTCAGAATACCAAGGTCCAATTTGAAATGTAAAAAATCTCTGCAGCCCATGCAAACCTTTAAACACCACTTTGATCAACATACAAGACTAAAAGCTACATTCCAATATTAATATAAGGGGTCAACAAATAAGGAGACACTTGTCATATTAAGGTGACAGTAGAATAACACTCAATTTGTTTGTTTTTATTTCTAAATCATGTTATAAATATTTTACAGTTATTAAAAACATATATATTTTTTTAATCAAGGATTTAAATTATATTTGTTTATTTTTAATGACCTCTCACGGTCAACCTGGAGTACCACAACAGTCCACCAGGGGGCCGCAGCCCACACTTTGGGAATCACTGTGACAGTGTTCTCACCTGCTTAACGTGATTTGTTTCTGAACATCACTGCAGAGCTTCTCTATATCAGGGCTGTAAGACGTGACTGCAGGCTGGCGTCTATAAGACGAGTGATATTTGGATCTGTGTAGTTCATGCTGGAGAAAACCAGCTCGCATCAGTATGTGGATCCAAAGATTGACAGGACTCCAAATGCGAACGTCTTCGTGTTCATATAAGCGTCAGGAATGGCATTCTGCGTTTCAAATACACGTTTTTGGGATTTGGGGAGGTTTTCAATATCACTTCATTTGTGTGTTACACCACTACAACACACCGACGTGGTGTGGGAAATGTTTTTTTTTTTTTTTAACACTAACAGTGTAATGTGTTAAAAAAAAAAAAAAGAACATGCCCCCTTCACATTTCTGACTGCCCCCTCTTATGTGCATTCCTAGAACCGGCCCTGCTATGGTGGCCATCCATCTAGGGACGAGGGTCACCGTTGAATCATGGGAAAGATGCTACTGTACATTTAAACAAAAGTGCCCCTTTATGACAACGCATACGCTGAGACTAAGCTTCGGGGAGCTTTAAATCTGCTTGTTTCATGTGTCGAACAATGTCACAGACACTTTCTCTGCAGGAAGCGAGTCTGAACGTGACCACGAGGCGTCTGGAACAAAGGAGTAGCGCCAGTTGGAAAAGGAAACACAGCTTCCTGAAATCTGGCTTGTGTTTGTGGTTGCACTTGAATGTTCGAAAGTCTTTCCCACGATGCCGTCGGGCATTCATGACCATCTGAAAACCCGTCAGATGCAAAAACAAGCTCTTATGCCACGTTTAACTGCTCCACTTACACCGGGTTTTCTCTGTTGGACAAGAACTTTTTAATATCGATCAAAGCAGCTAAAATCTCAAAATCAGAAAACTGTACGTACAAGAGACACCACTGTCGGCTTCACCATGGATGTTTTTAGCAGTTTCTAACACTATATTCAGCACACGGGCCAGTTAATTAGCTGTAATAGATTTGTGGTCGTGTTTCTCTGAATGCTTCTTTCCTCGGATGGTCAAACGGCAGGAATGAACAGGGAAATGAAATGAATGCATTACAGGAACCACGCAAACAGAAAACAGGCAGGCGACTGTGCTGCAGCAGAGTGTCGAGGAGTCGGAGAGCTTAATGAGTCGTTAAAGAAGGTGTCAGGGGTCTGCTGTAATTGCCGATGGTGTTCCAGATGATCGGCAACGACGATATATCAATACCTTATTTTGTTTTCAGACGTTTACCGGCGTTCCCTGCAGCCCGGACAGCTACTACGAGGGAAATATTCCCATCAGGTCGGTCGAGTCTGTTTGTTTGTTTCAGAGCACTTCCCAGTAGACGGTTTTATAACAAAAAAAAAAAAACACAGCTTAATCACTTCTTTTGCAGAAAGACTAAAGCAGAAAGTTGGTGCTGGTCCAGCGCTACAAACCCCAGGAATTCCAGCGATTTAAACAAAACAAACCCAACAAAACCCGTTAGTCAAATCTGCTCCGGCAGGAAGAGGACGCCCTCGTGCTTTTGCTGTTCTGATGCCATTGTGTCAGGACTTGGTGCTGTTACTGGGTCTGCAGCCGTTTCGGTTCTTGGAAGCTGATGTACGAGTCACCGCGTAGATGTCACCCAGTCTGTGACTGGTTCGGTACGTTCTGCACCAGCAGAAATTCTCGCAACAATTGAATCATAGGCAACTGGACTTAGATTTGTCTAGAAGACATTTCGCCTCTTATCCAAGCGGCTTCTAGACAAATCTAAGTCCAGTTGCCTATGATTCAATTGTTGTGAGAATGGAATTTACCTGGATAAATGAGAATATCCACAGACCAGCGGAAATGGATGAGCGGGTCGGACCCATTTCACAGGAGAGAATTTCTGCCAAGTGGATGGGTGAGGCTGGGCGGGCTAGGGTTGGGAATCGAGAACCGGTTCCTGTAGAGCAGTGATTCCCAAAGTGTGGGCCGTGGCCCCCTGATGGGCTGTCGCGGTACTGCAGGTGGGCCGTGAGAGGTCATTAAAATTAAACAAATGTGTTTTAAATCCTCAATCTTTTTTAAATATGTTTTGAATTACTGTAAAATATTAACGACATGATTTAAAAACATTAAAAAGTAACAAACCAGTTAAGTGTTATTCTACTGTCATCTTAATATGACAAGTGTCACCTTATTAGTTGACCCCTCACTGCCATTGATGTTTATAGACGTCATTTGGGTCTAATATGTGTCTAATATGTGTTATTGGGGTCGCTAGACAGAGCATCACAATGAATATCAGAGTTTTGAACATCGTAGTTAGTGTCCCGATCCACCAGAGGGCAGCATCGCCACTCTCTATAAAGCTGCCATTTGCCCCTCCCCGGGGGCATCTGCGAGTGAGAGAGGAGATGGCTGCCTCATTCTACTGCAGATTACGAAGGAACGGAAAACGGTAGGAACAAAATTCTTTCTTCTGAGGACAGAAGAGACTCTACACTTTATTTAGGGGGGCTTCAGTGTTCACATAGTCGTGAAATACAATATTCTTTTGGCTTCGGAAGATCGGTAAATGGACTCTGCAGCGGGCTGGCAGTATCAGAACGTAGCTTCTAGTCCTGTATGTTGATCACAGTTGTGATTAAAGGTTTCGGTGGGGCGCGAAGATTTTTCACATTTCAGATTGGGTCTTGGTATTCTGAAGTTTGGGAACGGCTGCTGTAGAGAACTGGTTCCTGTAGAGAACCGGTTCCGTGTGTTTCAGTTCCATGGAATTGTTTGGCAGTTTATCCAACGATTCTCTTATCGATTCCAACCAGCACGAATCTCACGTAATTTACACAAGTTACGCACAGTCAATTCCAGAAAGCGCTTACGTGATTAAGTTACGTCAGTTTAGCACGCGCATTGCAGTTGTATGGCAACAAGGCAACTAGCAGTCATTGTAAAGTGGAGATAACAGCGTCGGGAGGGAACATGACTAACATGCAGAAACATTTGAACACACAACATGTGATAACGAGTGTCGTGTTTTTGACGCTTCGGACTGATGGATCTCAACCCAGCAGCAGTAGCCAAGCTAAGATCACCTCTGGTAACTCTGGTTAGTAGCTATCCCACTGCCTATGTGCTTCTTTGTAAAACACGCTATAACATTAACGCTATGCTATTAAATGAATGCCTTCTGCATTACATTTAGAAGATGACCGTGACGAGAGAGAGAGTCTGGCTGGCTTTATGCTAATAAAACTGTTCTCCTTTTTGCCCAAATTAGAAACAATAAGAGAATTGAATCGTTAAACAGTATCGATAATGGAAGCGGAATCAACTCCCATCCCTAGGACGGGCTAAAGTCCAAAAGAACAGCCATGATCCGGTTTAACTTGCTCACTCCTGCAGGGAACGTTTTACAAGCAGGGCGCTTGCGGGCTGGATTTAGGAGACGACGTGTTCGGACGAAGGTTTCCGGATGAGTTGCTCAGCAGCGCTCCAGTTGACTCAGAGCAGACTGTCGCTGTTTCTGGGATGCTTCTACACTGTCCTGGTGTGACTACGTGGTCGACGTGGTCGGCCGCGATACTGTGGGACTCGAGCTCATCTCTGGAGGTACCAAAGATACAAATTATACGCCTGAAAATGAGCCTAATGAGACCGATTTAAAGTGAAATAGCTGGTGTGAACAGAACCTGGATGTACCCCTGCAGATCCCTGCGACTCTAGATAGGTATAAGCAGGTAAAGGTAATGGATGGATGGACGGAAGCGACGGACAGGAGACGCCAACAACAACAGCCTGACAGGGTGAAAAGGTCACCGACGTTATCCGACTTAATCTTCTGTATCAGTGATGGAAAAGCCACATCCTTAAAGCAGCAGTATAGCGACAGCTGTCACGGGTTATCAATCACCGATTCAGCCATCGAAACCCTACGGGAAGCATCCTTTACTCTGCGCTCATCAGAAAAGCTCCTCTCCGTTAACTCAGTCAATGATGGGTTTCGGGAAGTCATTTCACCCCCACTGGTAATCCTCCTGCTTGGTTTCACCAAACAGAGAGTCTGATAAATGTTGTTGTTTTTTGGTTTTTAAGATAAAGAGCTTCCCGACGCTGAATCCAAGAGGTTCCTCCATCAATCCAACGTGGCAATCGGCTTCTCAAACACCTGTTTCGACTTCACCTGGCATGCAGAAGAAGGTTAGGCGTTAATATGGATCTGATGAATGCACGTTTGCGTTGGTGCAGAGTTGAGCGGCTGCGAAGCTGGAGACCACACCGCTCCATGTACGTTAAAGTTTACATTTACAATCTCCCCAAAGCAGCAATCGACCCAAGTCGTCTTCCCTCCTCCAGCATGGATCAGACGAGCCTTTATAGGAGCCATTTTTGTCAATAAAATATCAAGTTTTCAAATTAAAACTGGCTCTGGGCAGCTCTCTGCAGTCCAGTCATGAACGCTGACATCTTCTTGCATCAGGTGCGGTCAGATGGAGACTTTCTTTTTACTGATAAGCAGAACCTTTTATCCCATAAGAATATCTTTAAAAGTGGAATCGCAGTGAAAGGAACCGCAGAAACTGAAAGGTGAAAAACACGACGATCTACACACAGACTGAAACATCGAGCAACGAGAGGTGCACGATAACTATCGGGCCGATAACAGGAAATTATGACGTCATCCCGATAAGTCCGATATCATGACGAATAGCTCCGATAACATATATATTTTTGTCAACACAGCAGTGCCTCACTCCCTCTGAGCCTTGAATGACCAGCAGTGAATGTTATGTTCAAGTGACGTCGGCATAATCAGAAAAACGATTTCTCAGTAAAGAAAATCAAGAATACTCATGCCAGAAAACAACTCGTTAACTCGGTCATAATTTTAGTAGTTGCTGACTTTAATTGATATTCACAGTATTCTCCCACATGTTACACATAAGAAAAAGAAAAAAAAAAGAAAGAACGACTAGCAAACAAGGGAACGTGGGAATTTACGTTACACCTTGAATGCAGCCTGCAGCACAGCGTACTGATCACAACAAACATGGTGGCGTGGAATTTCGTTAAAGTTTCAGAAGAAGATAGTTTGGTGGTTATTTGTGACGAATCCTCCGAGTGAATTCCAGGAGGAGGGAAGCACAAGCTTTAATACGTAAAACCTGATCAGCCACCTACAACATAACAATCACTTCCATGGAGTTTTGAAATCGCACTAATGTGAGCTAACGGAAGCTAATGCTAATGTGCGCAAGCCAGCAGCAGTCTCCCCTCTCCCTCATTCCTCTCATCTAAAGCTTCCATGAGATTAAAAAATAAAAAACAAAAACTTTAAAGGTATTAATTTAAATAGAACCTATAAATGTTAATCTTTTTCAGTTAGTAATTTTGATGCATGTATTTCCATCAGTTCAAGGAGCCTTTATTTTTTCAGTAATGAACCTTATTTAAGTTAATGTGAGATATCAAATAGGTTTGTTTGATAGCTTTATGAAAATGTTTGAGAGGTTTGACAACAGTTTTTCATTGTAAAAAATGAATATCTGTTCATTTAAAAAGTCAAAACTATTTTTGATTTTGTTCATAGTATTGAAAAAACAGTTATCGTGCATCCCTACGAGCAACATCTGCCGACGAGCTGAGACATCTGTCGTCTGGAAACGACCCTCCGTGACGGTCATGTGTCGCCGGTTCGATGGCGGAGGCGGGCGGTGACTCACCGGCTGCTTGCTCTGGCCTTTCTGCGGTTTGCTGTAGGGGCTGTATTTGGGTTTGGCCGGTTTCCCTGCTGCTCGATCTTTGTGACGCCGACTGCTGATGTGCTGGAAGAGAGACAGACAACGAGCTTCGCGTGAGGCTGAGGTTGTTTGAGAATACTGTATAGGACAAAATGTATAAATAATAGTTATCCATTAACTTGTAGAACTAATAATTCCATATTCTTCTATTCTGACTGGTTCATTGTTAGTTCATGAACTACAGAGATGACTATATAAACAGATGTAGGCAGCAACACTGAGGTGGTCAGAGGATCAGACTGCAGGTCAGCATGTTAGTCAATGGCAGTCTTGGCAGAGCATCGTGTTTCCATGACAACCAACCTAAAGAGAAGTGCTGAAAAGCACGGCGACATGTCAACTACACGTTGTTGACCCGGGGTCAGACATTGCTCTCCATATTATCCGTTGCCTCTCTGGACGAGACAAACAGCCTGTGAACGAAGCGGCTGGAAGTCATTTCTCCGCGACTGCTACCATTACTTTCTTCTGTCACGTTTACGTTCTCCTTCACAACCGACAACCCGCCGTCCGGATGGCTACGGGGGCCTCTTTAGCTTAATCTTGTACTGCATACCATGCAGTTGCGTTGGCCCGAGGCCTGGAGCCTTCACACCACGAGCGAACCGTACCAGAGTCTGACGACAGCCGTACCGAGACCCCCTCTCCAGACTGCTCTCGGTGCGGCTGTTTCGGCGCCACCAGGGTGCGGCTGTTGCATCCACACCGGCCCAAGTGGACCACACTCAGGACCAGAACACCTCTGGATCGACCTGAACAGGGGAAACGACCTAAGAGGGTTTCAGCGTGGCCTTCTGCTCTGGTTAAAGCAATACAGAAAGGTACACGGTAAAAAAAAAAGTAATATAACAGAATTTTATATTACATTTTATAATACATTTTTTTCTGTATTTTTTCAAAATACCACTTAATTTACAAACATAGACTGTGATTTTACATGTCAAATGTAAAATAACATTAAATCACTGTAACAGTGAAAACACAATATTTCAGTTCTATTACAAAAAACCCCCATTAGAAATACATATATTTATTGTTAAATTACGTTCAAAAATATATTGTAATTTCACAAATATTTGTTATTTAAGGGAATAAACTGTAAAATTCAACTTTAAAACTCTAAAAAAGGAAAAAAATCATTAAAAATTACTGAGGAATTAAAAGAAAAATTTTTTTATTTAACTTTAATTTCTCTGTTAATTGACTAATATATAAAGGCAAAATAAGGTAATATCTTTTTAAAATTAGAACTACAAATTGTATTCTAATTACGGAAAAAAATGTATTTTATGAGAAAACATTTTTTGGTTATTTCACAGTATTTTTCTGGCGCCCCAGCTGATGTAAAATTGCCATTTATTTTACAATTCTTTTCTACAGTGTAGTTTTCACTTTACTGAGGTATTGTCAGTCAAATGACACCCGGCCATTTGATAGTTTTATCTGATATAATTGCAAAAAAATTCCCTCCCCGTACATACGGTTGTCATGGATGTAAAACTGTTTTGTTTTTCTTTTTGTACCAGGTTGTAAATGTGATTATTTTTCCTGTAAAGCTGGACATTTTAACACAGAGGTCAGTGGAGACTCATTCACTTTAGGAACCCCTAGTGGTCACCAGAGGAACTGCAACTCTAATTTTGACGGGTTAGCGAAGGAACGTGTCGATGTCACCCACAGATTTCCGAAGAATAGTCTTAAAGCCCCTTTTTAAAATTTTTTGGAGCTGAGATGTCAAGTTCACCAAAAATACAAAGCACAGAGTGACGACGGGCAGCAATTAAAGGCAGGGTAAGCGATTCAACACCCAGACAGCACTTCCTGTCGGCGAGCATCTCCTCTTCATCCACCGCCAGCCTGATCAGTGTCACTCTGTTGCTTGTCAGCTCGGTTTTGTGCCTTTATGAAGTCACGTTAAAGTAGCGGCAACGTCTCCCATCAGAGGAGCAACACGTAACCCCGAGCAAATATGCAAATACGAGGAGCCGCCAATTATAATCCAGGTCAAAAGCGGCGAAGCTGCCGCAGAGCTGGAAGTTAATAGGCTTATAAATGTAAGTACCGCACCATTAAGAGTACAATAGATCTGAGTATAATTACAGTATAGTTGTGCATTCAGGATCACTCCTCCAGCTGCGTTCAACTTAGGAGCAAATAAACAACACCTGTCTTGAATCAGGCCTTTGTGACCTCATAAATGTTTTTTTTTTTTTTTAAATAAAGGCAAATGTGAGCAACAGTCTTTTTCTTCAACGGGGAAGAAGTAAACAGCGGATGTGTGTTGTTATCTGTCAAACAGAGCGTGATAAAAGAGTAAAAGTGGAAAGAAGTTGCTTTTGTAAATGTCAAAGTTAATTTCCTTTGACACACAGTCAAACGGTGAGAAAAAATAAAAAATATCACAGAATAAAGTTTGTCACTGAACAAGTGGTTTTGATAGGAAGGTTGAAGGTTTTCTGGAAAATAAAAAAAAACTGTCAAAACCTTTTATTTCTCAGTTGGAGGAGAAACTACTAATGTTGCTTTTTGCTTTTATGCTAAATTAACGCATTAATGCTTTCTGAAGAGTGACTCGATGCTCTCGATGCATTGGTGATTGAAGGTAAAAGGATGCAAACACGTTTACGGTGCGTCGGGTCTGAACCTGTTGAATTTAATTCCTAGTTTTACCGATCAATAACCAATTCCACCTGCTGACATTATATAGATGCTTTCCAGGTAAAGTAAAGGGTAAAGGCTAGGGGTGAGTATTGGCAAGTACCTCGCAATACGATATGTATCGTGATACTTGGGTCACGATACGATATTATCACAATATCGCGTTATCGTGATATATTGCGATATTCTACCCAGTTAATGTCAAATATATTCAACCTAATATCCACTGTTTGGTGCAATAATTCAACTTAATATCTATTTATTTGTCACATAACTTAGTTTTGAATCACAATGCAAATTCTGTACACCCTAATTCAGTATATATGTATATCATATGTATGTATAACAATACTATATTTATCGTGATACTTGGGTCACGATACGATATTGTCACAATATTGCGTTATCATGATATATTGCGATATTCTACCCAGTTAATGTCAAATATATTCAACTTAATATCCACTGTTTGGTACAATAATTCAACTTAATATCTATTGATTTGTCACATAACTTAGTTTTGAATCACAATGCAGATTCTGTACACCCTAATTCAGTATATATGTTAACAAGACTGTACAATCTCAGAATACGACTGTTCAAAGCACCTTTACTGTATAAAGAACCTTTACTGTATATACTCTTTTACCTATTTTTTTACCAGTTTTTTCGGTGTATATTTTTGTTTTATATTCAAATTTTAGTATATATTTTGTTTATATTCATATCTTATATTATTTTAATTTTATGTTTTCTTCTAATTGCACTACATGTTAAATTTCCTCTGTTTCTTACTTCTTCTATTCTTGTAAGGAGTACCTGCAAAGAAAACAATTTCCCCTCGGCAGGGCATAAAATTAGAATTTTTACCAAGTCGCCCCTGGCTACTGAAGTTGGTAGCCAGCTAGCAATTTTGGTCGCCAGTGTTTTTTGTCGCCCCATACGTCAGGGGTTAATATGGCACCAGCAGCATTGTCATTTATGAAAAACTCCTATTATCGTCTACTATCACTACATTTCAGAAGCATTTACAAGCATGAAAGCACATTTTATTCTGTTTCCATGATGCTTACTATGAAAACTAATATTATTTCTTTTTTGTTAACACCAGAAGCGCCACCTCCTAGCATTTTCAAATGTTTGTATTTCTGTTAAAATAAAACCCCTACATCTGTAAGTTCATGACTTTTTCTAAAATGGATTTATTAATCATTGAGTGAATTCTGGTGAGTGTGTGATCAAAAGAAAAATGAATGTGACCATTTATGCCTGGAACCGCAGAGGGGGTCATTTTCACCCCCTCATATAAACGCTGTATACAGCTGTCAGTTTCCGCGGCCCACTGCCCGTTGCTTGGCAACGCTCAAACTTTATGGCGTTATCGGACTTTGACAGTTATTGCCATCACTAAATCTTTCAAACAAACAGCAAAATTTAAGACATGAATCCAACAAAAACAACAGTCTGGCTGTTGCACCAGAATCTGAGTGAGGGAGTCAGAAAGAGCGGAAATAACGGTAGATGTGGGTGAGGAGGAATCGGTGGAAATCGTACCGATGTATTTATTTGTGTGGCTGAGAGAGAGAAAGTGCGCAGCGTTCTACCACGTAGAAAAAAAGCTCACAAAAATATACATTTTAAACACTTATTTTGACAAGTGTCCATCATTATTATTTCAGAAATTTTCAGGAATGAGCCACGTTACAACTATTATAAATGACATGTTCGCATCACTGACGCTGTTGCAGCGATGGGCTGAAAATGAAGTTTGGAATCTTGGTGGTTCTAGTGTTAACTATTCTGTTGTGTATTTTTATGAGGTTATTTACCAAAAGGATCCATTTTGCTGTGGAGTAGATTCAGTGATGGACAAAACTGAAGGCCGACGAATGCAAAAGTCCACCTGTCCATCGCTGGTTAGGCGCATGACTTCCGGCAAACGACGTGCACCCAAAACAGGGCCACTTTCCGATATATGATATATATCTAATAATAAACTTTGTTTCTAAAGTTCTAAATAAACTTAGTTTCTAAGTTATTTAGATATGTTTGCCTTGGTGACACATGACTAATGTGCAGAAATCATAAAAAAAAAAAAAATTTTTCCTAAGTTGATGGTGGATTTTGTGTCCCTCGCCACTGGCGACATGGCAGAAAAAAAAACGGTCGAAATCGTTAAATTTGGGTCGCATATGGCGACGAGTTGGTCGCGATTTTATGCCCTGCTCGGGGATCAATAAAGTATTTCTGATTCTGGTTCTGATCAAAATTAAAAGTAAAGATGAAAAATCAAGTTGCTGGATATGTTCATCAGATGATATTGATCATTCTGTGGACAAATTGAGTCAAAACTATTTGCTTCAAAACAACCTATTTATTGTTTATTATTGTTTTTGCACATTTAAGTGAATGAATGAATTTTTCTAAAAAATCGATATTAGGAGCTGAAAAATCAATATATATCGTGATATATCGCCAAATTGATTTTTTTAAAGCTTCAAAACAACCTATTTATTGTTTATTATTAGTGTTTTTGCACATTTAAGTAAATTAATGAATTTTCCTAAATATCGATATTAGGAGCTGAAAAATTGATATATATCGTGATATATCGCCAAATCGATTTTTTAGCTTCAAAACAACCTATTTATTGTTTATTATTAGTGTTTTTGCACATGTAAGTGAATTAATGAATTTTCCTAAAAAATCAATATTAGGAGCTGAAAAATCGATATATATCGCGATTTATCGCCAAATCGATTTTTTTTCACACCCCTAGTAGAGGCAACCTGTGATTTTTTTTCTTTTTTTTTCTAATCCCATCTTGAACATAAAATCCCCCTGAGCAGGTTCGGAGAGGCCGCCGCTCACCGTCGGTCCCGCTGAAAGCCTAACTGAAAACCTTTATATATATTTCATCTGACTGAACGGTCCTTTAATTGCGGGGGCTGTCGAGAAATTTCCCAGCAGCTAAATAGCGCCGCAGCTGTGCGCCGAAGGCGGAGAAGAGATGGACAGAAGCAGCTCCAGCTGCAGCCCAGATGTTCCACAGCTTTTTCTCTCTCATTTCACTGGAGCTGAAACAACAAACACTGAGGCTTTGTGGGTATAAAAAAAAAAAAAGTAAATTTTTCCATCTGAAGGTTTTGCACATCAGGAAATGATCATTTTTTAAAAATTTTGTTTTAAATTAAGAAGTTGAGCCTCACCGGGTGTTACGGTTGAGTAAACAACCTCTGATGAAAATAAATAAGCAAGAAAAACAAAAACTCTTCACGCGTAGGTTTTAATTAACAGGCATGTCTGAGGGAAATAACCATTACCTCCAGTAACCACCGCTGGGAACCCAGGGGCCCAGCCAGCTGGTCAGTGTGAAGCATTTCTAATTACGCTAAAGAAGAAAGACATCAGCAATAATCTCTCTCTTTATTCTGCCATCTTCTACCGCCCCTCCCACTCTGGAGGACGACAAACTATTAACAGACAAACTCAGGAGCTTCAGTGACCCCATCTGACCCCCCCACTCACTCCTTATCATCTAATAATAGACCCTATTAATGCTCCTTCAAATAAGGGAAAAACTCTGGGGCCCGGTTCGGTGCCCTGCTGACTCCCGAAAGCAAAAAAAACCCCCACATTGCATTTTTCCTCTTTGCAGGTGGAAACCATGTACCAGTTTACGTGTATAAGGGGAGCGAGATCTGATCTCGGTTACCAGCCGGGACACTTCTGAGGACACACGTCAGCACCGGGACCGGGTCCTCAGCCGGGTCCGCTGAAGCCTGACGCGTCCCGCCTCTTACATCTGGACAGTTGACTGAACGCTTTTCTCTTCGTGCTCCAGGCATGCCAAGAAAAATTACATATTTTTCTCTTTTTGTCCCTGATAAACCTCCGTCTAAACTGCGCAGATGGTTCATTTTCTAGCCAAATGTCACGTCGACCGAACAGCTTGTGGATCGGTTTTAAAGCATGATGCATGTTTAAATCAAAAAACAACAAAAAAAAAAAAACCAACATAATTTGCATAAAGTGCGTGGTTGTGCTGGGACTGATGGTTTTCTAGCAGATCCAGGAGTCCAGGAGACCTCCAGGAGCTCCACACAAATCTGAACTGTGGACAGTGATTCATGAGCGCTAACCTCCATGGAGCTGCGTGCAGGACCATTACTCAGCTTGATGAGTCATTTAAGGGTCGCATCAATCTCCTCTTCAACAAGGACATTTCCCAGATGACACAATAATCTTTCACAGACAGAAACCACTTATGTCTTATAATTAATTTAATTGCTTCTTATGTATTTTGACATTCGTAGCTAGGGTTCGAGAACCGGTTCCTGTAGAGAACTGGTTCCGTGTGTTTCAATTCCATGGAATTGTTTGGCAGTTTATCTAGCGATTTTCTTATCGATTCCAACCAGCACGAATCTCACTACTGGAGTTATTTACGCAAGTTACGCACAGTCAATTCCGGAAAGCACTTACTGTTTTTGACGCGCTTCGGACTGATGGATCTCAACCCAGCAGCAGTAGCCAAGCTAAGATCACCTCTGCGGTTACTATTGAAAGGCAACTCTGGTAAGTAGCTATCCTACTGCCTATGTGCTTGTTATGCTATTATGCTAATGCTAATAAAACTGTTAGTTCTCCTTTTTCCCCAAATTAGAATCGATAAGAGAAACGATATAGAATCGAATCGTTAAACAGTATCGATGATGAAATCGGAAAAATCTTATCAATTCCCATCCCTAGTCGTAGCTCATTATAAATGTATCGATCACACGCCAGTCCAGCCTGCGTCCTTGTCTCGTTTCACATCTACTCTCGATCGAAGCAGAGGGCTCTGACGAGCATCGCCGAGTCTCACTCACCTGTTTCAGCTGAGTCTCTGAGTTGACGTGCACGTCGCACGTCTCACAGTAGAAGGTTTTGTTCTGGAGGCCCGTCGACGACTTGGCGGTCGTGGCCAGTTTGCCTTTGACTCCCGGTCGGGGGAAAGACTTGATGCAGCCCACCCCGCTCCGGGCCTCCAGCATCGTCTTGTGCTTGGTGCCTGCAGGTGGAGACGGGAAAAACGACCTTGTCAGGACTTTATCTCCAGCCTGCCGATGCAGCCTGAGGGCAGCGGGGGAGGAGCGGGGGGGAATCAGAGGTTTGCAGCGCTGTTATCTGACCAAGTGAAGGTCGTTTTAAAAAGGAACAGTTTGTAAATGACCGGAAAACATTCTTGTTCAAAGTTAGAACCTGCAGCCAATAAAATCCGTACAGCTTGTGTTGGACGTAAGACAATAACGAGGATTTATGTCTCACTCATCCTACGTTTCAGACTCATCTCTCCAGAAGTCTTGTGATCTGTCTGTGAACCTGAGACGAGAGGCATCCCTTTCAGTCCTTTTCTAGTTTTACCGCCATAAGCTTTGGCATCTAACGTGTCGTCCGACACCTTGCTGCAGTGCCAGCGGGGCGATGGAGACCCCTTACCACAAATTTACCTAAAACATAGGCATACCCAAAGTAAATTGAAAGCTGTTCTTGAACCGTTTGTAGCACATGGATGGGTTTGGTCTCTTTTGAAAGGGAACACTGAAGTTTTTCAGAATCACTGTAAATGCTACTAGCATTGAGTAATCTAAGTTTGAACACACTGAAATAGAAGATTTTTTTTTAATTTCCACCTGAATTTGTTTTTTGTAAACAGATGTCTGCAGATGAGTGCAGCTGTGACTTATTAGCTGGAAAACACAATGGGACCACAGCATGAAGCCTTACCTAGTGCAAGTTCAAATTTGATAACAATACCACAAAAAGTATTTTACACATATTTTTGGAAGAGTATGTCTAGATGTTTCCAAAAAATGTCCATTTGGAGACTCCAAAAGGACACTTGGATAACCATGGTCACATACCTAGGATAAAAGTCATAAATACCTTTTACAACACAGCAAATATAGCAAACTATTCACATATTTACACACGTTTACAAGTATAACCAATTACAGGTTATTTGCAGCATTTTTTATATAAACAAGCCACACAGCAATTGACCACAGACGCACGTTTGACGCACGTAATTAATTTGCAGTTACGCAGGTACTTCCTGGTTGTGGCTTTGTCTCCGCCCCCTGAAGCGACACATCGCTGTGTTCAGAATTTCATTGGCTATATAATGCGCCAGTCATCAGCACGACTGGTTCTAACTGGCTCAGTTTTTACACGACACAATGGAGGCATGGGCTTCCTTTCAACGCTGGCCCTCATTGGCTGTTGTAGGCTGTGGACAGGACAGGGAAGCTGCTATATGGACGTATGAGGTGTCAATCTAAAGGTCAGCTTACAGGCTCCATTTTAAAACGAAGGAATGCAATATCTAACACAGCAAACAATAACCCAGAAGTTATGGAACACAACCAGCCAATTTCAAACAATGCAGCAGCTGTTTGTGGATATCTACTGGTATAATAATGACTTTTGGACTAAATACTTTACTGGATTGGATCGACTGGACCTTTGTGAATGTAACCAGACCATTTTTGTGGGAATATTTTTGATCGGACGAGTTTTATAAGGCTTATAAGGTGAGTTGCTTTGATTTCGTAACTGTTTGTTTGTTTGTTTGTGGTGTGACACAGGTGTTGATTGTACCTGCTGTTATGATTTTACCCTGAAATGGTTTGCATCGATTGAATCACAAGAATCTTAGCTTTCCAAAGATATGTCGCATGACTACCTCACATAACATATGAGCTGTGTAAATATACCTACTTTTAGAAAATTACGTACTGACTGAAGGCCCGCGGGGCGGGCCGTTGGAGTTGTAACAGGTTAAAAACGTGAAAGAGATGGTTTGTGGAGCAGAGGAAGACGGAGAAAGATGTGAACGAGAAGAAGACGGCGTCTGAGCCCGAATCAGAGTCCTGAATGTCTGAGCAGATAAAGGGAGGGTAAGTCATTTTCAGAAATCCCTTACCCTACTTTTAAAGACCCACGTCTTTGTTGCTGCTGTGATTGTTTTCACATGACTAGTGAGGGTTCAGTCTTTTATCTTTTGATACGTGAACTTTGAAAGTGTATGCAGACTAAAAACATCCATTAATAACCAAAATATAAATGTAAAAATAAATAAATAAAAAGACAGTTCCAGAAAAACCTTTTCTCGCTTTTCTTGAAAGCGAGACGTCTCAATAAATTCACGGCTTGTGTGCAATTCTATGGAGCCCCATTTGGGTCATAATTCAATGAATAAATGAGTCTATTATTATGAAATACATGCATTTATTATTATGAAATACTCCCTATTATTATGAAAAAATGTAATTATTATGAAATTTATTTTTATTATGATTTAATCTTAGTTTATTGCATAATAGTTTATTTCAGAATGGCTTTTTTTTTTAAATCTAAGAATCAGTTTTTACATAATTTCTTCCTTTTTTCATAAGAATGAGCTTTTACATAATAATGACATTTTGCCAGTGGGCGGGACCAGTGGTTAACCTGCACGTTCATTGGCTGATCCTTCTCCATTCTACGCTCTGACATCGACTAGTTTTGGCCGTGAGGTCCCGTTAGCAGCGGGCCGTGGCGTCATCAAGGTGCGCTCCTAGTCCGATTGTAGATATGGGAAACCTTGACCAGGTTAGCAGACAATATCAAAAATGATAATTTATCAGGCGATACTATTTTGACCCGACTTGACGAGGTTTTTTCGAAATGTTTGGGATGATAGAGGCCTTTGAAAATGTTACTGTTGATGATGTCATTATCAGTACATTAAGAGAATGTAAAAGCTCATTCTTATGAAAAACGAATCCATTATCATAATAATTAACATGCAGTTCATAATAATGGGAAATATGTTATAATAATAAATGCCTGTATTTCATAATAATAGACTCATTTATTCATTGAATTTTGACCCAAATGGGGCTCCATACTGTTTGCCTGAAACCGCCTGAAGGCCTTTTTTTTTGTGTTTTTTTGTTTCCAAAAAGCACCAGACAACGGATCCTTGAGCGATCTACCGACGCCGGTCCACGAAACTGGAGGAAGACGTGGCGCCGACCTGCTGCAGAGCTTGAGACGCATCCGCAGGAGGGACGTCACGGCGAAGGAAGCGAAACGCTCCGCCGGCCGCCCGTCTTCATGCCAGGATGCCTTTCAAGCACCAAGAAGAAACGGTAATATTACAAAGTGGTAAAAACTTCACTTTCCCGCTCTCACACGGCCCGCAAAGAAATAAAAGTCAAAGTGAATTTAAGAATCGCTGCCTTTTTAAAATGTTATTTTCCACGCTGCTCCAACTCTTCCCTCCACCAGCAGGTCGAAGTTTCTGTCATTTCCAGTCTGACTCAAGCGCCGAACAAAAGGCTCTGACTGTCTTTATTGGAATCAAATGGAATATTTTACAATAGCTACAAAGACACTGCTGTGAAAAGAAACGGGCATTAAAAGAAAGAAAGGAGGGAAAAGGTCCAGCTGGCTGGTTATGAAAGGAGTTCGCTCCCTCCTTTCAACGACTTCGATCAGTGTGAATTTGCTTGCCTGACCTTTGTGATCAGAAACTGTTTTTATTTTCCTTTGTTCGTGAGTTTCTGCGTCTCTTTATCTCGAGTCCAACTCTTCAGTTAAATCTTCATTTGAGGAGAAAATTAGAAACTGCAGTCTTACCGCTGTTGTGAGCCTCCAGCTGCGACGCCGAGTTCACCGCCACCTTGCAGAGGGAGCAGTAGAGGAGGCGCCGGGCTTTCTGCTCCTCTGTCTCCGCGCCCGTCTCCGTCTCGGGTTCGGCCCCGTGGTCCGGCTCCAGGTCCGAGGGCGAGCCGGGCTTCGGGGGCCCCTCGTCCCCGCTGACAGACGAGCAGTTCTCCGAGGTGGCCGGGGACGGCGCCGTCACGGAGACGCCATCTGAGGAAGAAAACACAAAGTTTGGTTGGAGCCACGTTTTTCTCCCCGTCGTTTAACAATAATAATGTTCACTTAGATAAGGTGGATAAGGAATAAGGATATATGAAGCATCATTTCAGATCAAAAACTGCACAATGCAGGGTTCAGTTGCCACTTTATTACGTGCACTTTGAAACATTACAACAACGAATTGTCAGTTGAAGAGCAGCACTGAAATGCTTTTCCTTTATGAAGGTTGTTTCTGACGTCAACAGACTTCAGCTCTTCCTCTGCATCAGTGGGAACAGGGACGAGTCGCTTGTTTTGGACCGCAGATTGTGCGGATCTCCAGGCCAGACTGAGGAAATGTCTCCAAATGATTCTTCCAAGGCTGGCTGTCTAGGGTTGGGAATCAAGAACCGGTTCCTGTAGAGAACCGGTTCCTGTAGAGAACCAGTTCCTGTAGAGAACCGGTTCCTGTAGAAAACCAGTTCCTGTAGAGAACTGGTTCCGTGTGTTTTAATTCCATGGAATCGTTTGGCAGTTTATCCAGCGATTCTTTTATCGATTCCAACCAGCACGAATCTCATGTAATTTACACAAGTTACGCACAGTCAATTCCAGAAAGCACTTACGTGATTAAAGGTAGGGTCTAGAGGGTGAAAACAGAGGAAAACTCTGACCAAACAATGTACTGATCATCTTTACATTTATTGGCTGCCTAATACGTCCATCAAATATCAATGCACCCCCCACCTTGCGCGTTCACAGTTTCGTTACTCAAGGACCTCCCTCAGCTCTGGCAATCAGGTGAGCGGACACAGCGTTGCTATTTGAAAGCCAGAAATCAAGTTAGCTCACACAGATCATTTCGTTGCAACAATGGCAGAGAAGAAGACGTCAACCGGCAGTAAAATCAAAGAGAAAACTGTTATTGAAAAAGCAACAGCCATGCAGAAGCTAACCGAAGAACGAAACAGAACAAGAGTGGTTATCGGTACGGATAGGTAAGATGATGCCGTTCTGATTATACAATATTTCAAAATACTGATGGGTTACGGGTATAGTAGGCCTATTCACCCAGTCAGTAAGAAAATGAAAGATGATGACAAAATTATTGTCCATCGAGTGACATGACAACCATATTCCAGCATGTTTGGCTAAGCTAGCAACTCTGTCAACTAGGCTACAGTACTATGTGTGACACCGTTAGACACCGTTGTTGTTATCCTTGACGGAGAAGACGCCATGGCTTGAAGTTAGCCAGCCACTCTGATGCTACTTGTTGTTGGCAAATCGACGTGAGCGCTCGCGAATGCTCGTGAACTTCCGCGACCGTTCGAGACAGCGTGCGCTTTCATGTAGTCGTGAATCATGTGAAGGTGTGGTTTCGAGGGGTGGGCTGAAGAGGAGGAAGCGGAGCCTTTGGGAGGAGGGAGGGAGTGTATATTTTCAAAATCTCACTTGAGTTGGATTGCTGGAACCGTTTTTTCAAACATCTCCCACCATGCCTTTAATTTACGTCGGTTTAGCACGCGCATTGTAGTTGTGAACAACAATGGCGCCCACCAGGTTCAAACGCTCCAAAGTTTGGCTTCACTTCACCAAAGAAAGATGGGAACAAGGCAACTAGCAGTCATTGTAAAGTGGAGATAACAGCGTCGGGAGGGAACACGGCTAACATGCAGAAACATTTGAACACACAACATACGATAACGAGTGTCGTGTTTTTGACGCTTCGACTGATGGATCTCAACCCAGCAGCAGTAGCCAAGCTAAGATCACCGCTGGTAACTCTGGTAAGTAGCTATCCCACTGCCTATGTGCTTCTTTGTAAAACACGCTATAACATTAACGCTATGCTATTAAACGAATGCCTTCTGCATTACATTTAGAAGATGACCGTGACGAGAGAGAGAGTCTGGCTGGTTCAGAGGCTGGAAGACATGAATTATTTTACTGCTAAAGAATTGTTAATTCTTCATAGTATTTTTAGATTTGTACTATGCACTGTTCCATTGTATTTGATAGTATTTATCTTTCTTTATTATTATTTTTGAGTGCTTAGTGAGCTCATATATCCTTTTAAAAGGAAGATTTTTTAAATTTCTATAAGGAAAAATCTGTTAGTAAAATGTTACACATTCTTGTGTATTTTTTACAGTTACATATTACAACAGTTAACACGTTATCCAGGCTTTGGGCCTCTTTTGACCTTGCTGTTGAGTTTGTAAGGTCGTGACTTCTAAGTAAAAAAAAAAATGATGCTAATAAAACTGTTTGTTCTCTTTTTTGCCCAAATTAGAATCGATAAGAGAATCGATAAAGAATCGAATCGTTAAACAGTATCGATAATGGAATCAGAATCGGAAAAATCTTATCAATTCCCATCCCTATGGCTGACAGTAGCTAAACTGCTGCGTCTTGACGTACAAATTGGAAGTAGTTAAATTTGTCCATTTTAGCTGGAAAAAATTGGGAATTTCGGCCACAAATTTTGCTAAAATGCGACTCGGATGCAGCTTTCCTTCCTCTAATCTTCCTGCAGGGCGACATGGTCAGAACAGAAAAGACCTGAAATCTGATTAGCTGTTTAACTTTAGTGCTCGTGTACGACTGGGCGGGAATAAAAAGATGTGATTTAGGAGCGACGTGACTGACTGTGACCTCAACGTGGATGAAGATTAAACCTAAAAGCTACGGCGGCCCTGGACAAAGAGGGCTGGACTTCTGCTGGGATGCAACTGGACCGGGGTGCGATGTGGAAGGAGAGGCAGGCCGACGCCAAGGCCTCTCTGAGGCGACGCTTTAAAGAACGGCGCCAGAAAAGAACATCAAATGGCCAAAAAAAAAAAAAAGCAGGGCGTCGTTTTTTTTTGCAGCGCTACAAAGACTGCTGCACTGCAGGCTTAAAAATTAGTTAAAGGCCATTTTAAAGATGAACAAAACCGTGAAGGGGATGGTTATTGAACCTAAATATGATGTATTTGCATGTTAGTTACTGTTGATCTGAGCAGATGTGCTTGTCTTTTTCTCAAGAAAAAGACCTGAGCAGCACACAGCTTAAAAACAAAGGAATTACCGTATTTTCCGGACTATAAGCCGCTACTTTTGTCCCACGCTTTAAACCAGAGCTTATACAGAGATGTGGCTTTTCTATGAATGTTTCTTCAGCCCTCAGGGGGTGCTCTAGCAGGAACTGCAAAAACCAAAAAACAAACCAAGTAGTTAAAGGCTATTCTGTTTTTGTTCAGTAGCCTATGTTGGCTACGCTACTCTACATTCATTTTGTGAATAATAGGTATTGATTTTGCATCAATACCTGTTATTATTGGACAAACTGATTAATCCAGGTGTGTCTGACCTTTGTAGCTACTCAGACACACCTGGATTTATCAGTTTGTCCAGTCAGTTTGTTGGTTCTTCAGTGGATTTCAGGGTTCTGAACGGACCCGCCGCAGAGGTAAGGTTTTAATCACAGATGCGGATCGGACGCAGCGTGGAGCCAGCAGGTCCACGATCCAGCTCCAAAGCGGATCCGGCACTGAGTGCAAGTGGACCCCGATACGGGTCCGTTTTGTGGGTCTGTTCCGGATGTCTTTGCTGTGTGTGGGGGTTTCAGTACACAGGAGGAGGGAAAATAAAGCAACTTGGTTTTAGTGTACAGGAGGAAAATGAATAAAACCATCAATGACTTTTCTGTTTTGTTTGATCAGCACTTTTACTGCCGTGTTACAGGTTCTGTTCAGAAACAATCAGTTCAGGTATGTGAATAAACACTTACAGTACAAAATCTTTCCATGTAAATATCTTATTTGTCAGCCTGGATACCGGCGGCTTATAGTCCGGTGCAGCTTATATGTGACAAAATCTATATTTTGTTTATATTTTAGTGGGTGCGGCTTATATTCAGGTGCGCTTTATAGTCCAGAAAATACGGTAGTTCACTTTTTAAAGCTACTAAATGACATACATGGATTCATGTGATAAACTTAATGAGCAGAGGCAGAAAAACTGATTCAGGATCAACCTGAGCAGGGTGGGACTCGACTTTCAGCACCAGAGACGAGGTTTCTGTTTTAATGACGAGCAGAGACCCATGAGACGAGAAGACAGATCCTCCGTCTTAGTGAGGTATCAAGAAATAGCATCTACACTGCACCGCCGACACGAGAGAGAGAGAGAAACGTCCGCTGCTTTCAGGAACAGAGACGGCGGCAGATCGATGCGCCTCATGACGCGGGAGCGCGTGTCGGGCCGTCGAATACAGACGACTGCTGCCACGTTTTCGCGAAAATGAAAACTCCGGCCTTCGCCGATCGATGGTGACGCCTCCACGAGTCCTACGGCACCGCGGCTTCATGGGATGAAGACTGGGGCCGAGACGGGAGAGCGGATCAATACTGTTTCTGTGGGCTGTTTCATACGGTCCTTATTTATCCCAGCGGCTGCTTTGAAAGCCGTTAAAGTTAGACGCTCACGAGGTGTAGTTATGTCGAAGATTAAGAGGGAAAATAAAACGTGAATGTAGCGGGGGGGGGGACAGAAGACTCCCTTCAATGTCTCAGATAAATACAGTCTGGAGCCTTCAATGACATCCTCCGGGCTGCATGAACAGCTCAGCTAAATGCTTTAAGTGTATGTAAATATATTCGCTGAGGGTTTTTTTTTTTCTTCTCGTAGTTCAGTATTTGCGAGCACCCCCCATCCATTAACCTCTCGAAATGAGTTTGAGGCACATTTACACTTATAACTCTCCCCCCTTTCACACCTGACTGGCTCCGACTATGACGTCTTCAGCGCCGCCACGAAACCCGCTGCATGTTCTGAAAGCAGGTGAGAGGGAACCGCCGAGCTCAGGTGAGGTGGCGTTATGAGACCGGAAAACTCTGAGCATCAGGGAAGAAACGTTCAAACGGCAAAACTGCTGCTTGTCATGCTTTCTGATTTTGAAGAGGCATGATGGAGTTCACAACCCTCACTGATACCTCCACAGCAGGGCAGGGGTCACCACTAGGGTTGGGCACCAAAAAACGATTCCAAGCAGGAATCGGTTCCTAACGTCCAGTTCTGGAATCGTTTAGAAGATTTTTGAATTTTGATTCCTTTTTTCGGTTCCTAAATGTCCGCGCTAATTTATTTATTTATTTTTTATTTACTGCACTAGTTTGTTGAGGTTACTCCGCCCAGCGTACTCAACTTCGCGCTAGTGGTGAAGTCACGTCCGTTGCCGACGGGACTTCACTCGCCACAACATGGATCCCAAGAGACGCCGCTCTCGAGTTTGGCTGCATTTCAGGCCAGGAAATGGCGGCTACCTGGCGCAGTGAAACACCTGCGGGAAGCGTGTTACTGCCAAAGGAGGGTGCACGACTAATATGGCAAAACACCTTCGCCTGCATGGCACCACAAAAATAAACGAGTGTACCGTATTTAATTCACTGCGTTGCTCCCGTCGCTTCTTCGACTGCAACAGAGTCCGTCTTCATCCAGAAACTCTTGCCTTCTCATATACAGTGGTACCTCTACTTACGAACGTTTCTACATACCAAGTTTTCAGGTTACGAAACGCATCAACGGAAAAATATTGCCTCTAGTTACAAAAGAGATTTCAGGATATGAAAGGCTAAAATACAGTAGCGCTGCTACTCACAGCTCCCAGAGTTTACAGAACGTAAACATACTTGTAGCTGCTCTGCCATTGGCTATCGGCTAGCATCTTCCTGGCATCCCATTAGCTAGGAGGACCCCTTGTCTGTATGAGTGTAACCCAGCAACCCAGGTAAACAAACAATTTTTACCTCCGCCAAGGCGTTAATCTGTCTGTTTCTGAAAGAGCAGATATGGTCATCTTCCTAAACATCTACAACAGTAGCAGGGGTCCACCTGTCCAGGTGGACCCCTGCCTTCCACCCGAAGAGAGCTGGACCAGACTCCAGCAGATCCTTACGACCCTAGATAGGATTAAACAGGAGTGGATGATGGATGGATGACCTTCAGATGACATTTGTAAAGACCTGGCCTTGTAAAAACGAGCTGAATAGAATCACAAAACCATGTTTGTGAGCTTCGTTCCAGGTTTCTGCTGGACTTCCTTTGTGCTCCTGGTCAGATTTGTCCACCTCGTGACCCTGAAAGCAGGGATGGCTGACCCCTGGTGAGGTCTGAGGAGCATCAGCAGGTCACCATACCTGCTCATCCCCTCTAACATTAACCCCTAACCCCTAACCCTAACCCTAACTCTAAATCCTAACCCCTAACCCTAACCCCTAACCCCAACCCTTAACCCCTAACCCCTAACTCTTACCCTAACCCCTAACCCTTAACCCTTAACCCCTAACCATAACCCCTAACCCTAACCCTAACCCTAATCCTAACCCTAACCCAGTTCAAGGACAAACATCCTGCAGGAGAGAGTTTGAATTCAAAGCTTCCACATTCAGTTTCATGAGAGAAACATTTATATTCAGGTTTGTGTCCTGAAGACGGGAGGACAGCAGTGACATCACCTGAGTGGTCCAGCGGTCCAGCTGTGTTCATATTCAGGACAGACGGTGAACTGTAGCGACCAAGTCGTAATGATTAGCTTCTAACTCTCCCCCTTAGTGTAACTTTACATTAAATCCCATCGAGTCCGGGCCGCGACCACGAGAGCTGTGATTAATCACCAACCCCTTTATGATGCAGCTGACCTCGTCGCTGCGTGAGAGCGATGTTTACGCCACAATCAGAGCGGCGGCGACCTCGCCACTCCCTGCAATTAACATCCACTGATTCCCAGTCTGCCGCAGCTCGCCAGGCATCGAAACCGCCCAAAGTCGCAGAGATTAACTCGCTCGGTCTCGCCAGGCTGGACGCCGGCCACCGCCGCGGCGGCTGCCATCACACCTGCTGCTCCGGCGCCAAGGCCATACTGAGGGGGTGGCATCCAGGAGGTGGGGGTGAAGATTCGGTGTTCACGCTCCACCTGCAGGTTTATTACAGAACCGGCCAAGTCGTGAAGTTGAACCGGGAGCTAAATACAGAATGAGTGACAGGCGGCCATCAGGGATCGTCTGGCGCGAGTTAGAAATGGATTTAAGATGTTTCACGCCGGTTAGTCCGTCCTTCATGGATCAACTGGGACACGCTAAAAAATAAAATACAGTGGCTAAAATACAAGAAATAAACTCTAAACTCTGGGTTTTCTGTTCAGGCTAGAAGATGTTTTAATTCTATTTTAGTTTCTATCTGGGAGACATTCAAGGAACTGAAACGAGCACAGAAACTCTCCGTTTAAGATTAATTTATTTAAAATAGACTCACTTTAACGCCTGAAAGACAGAAAAAACTAGCAAATGATTCTTAGTTCTGGGTCACAAAAAAAAAACAAAAAACAAGACGACCCAGAAATGTGCAAAAAATAAATAAAATAAATAAATACAGAAAAAAAAGAAATTTAAAAAATTGTAAAATAAAATGGACCAATCTGCAAAAGAAAAATAAAGGAAAAATAAAAGAAAATAGATTTAAAAAAGTAAAAATATCGTGTTTATTTCTTCTAGTTTACTTAAAATAAAATTAAAACAAAAAGGAGGGAAAAATAAAAGCTGGACAGTAACTGATTAAGACACGAGAGACACGTTCATGATGAGTTTAAGAGTAAATTACATTTGCAGCGAGACAAATAATCAAATCCTGGCACGAGCGGACCAACTTGCAGCGGACAGTCTTGCAGTAACCTGGAGGCTTTCCCGCCATGTTGAAGCCAGCGCTGCGAGAAGATAAATAAATAGATCATAGAGCTTTTCCTTGACCCGGTCTTAAAAATAAAAACTCCTCTGCAGCTTGAAATGGAGAAATTGCAGACTGAACCTCCAAGGAAACAATCTCGGTCTGACATAAAGCGTCTGCACGTCTTATTTCTCGACACAAACGTTTCCAGGAACATCTGTAATGTGACGAGGGAACATCTGCTTGTCTGGTCTCGTGTTTCACCCGCCGCTACTCGGCCTTTTTGCTTATCGAGCATCGAGTTTGAGGAAGCGGCACCTCCTCTGTGGACATTAGGAGGAGTAAACGGCGGTATCGAATGCTGCCGGGAACAGGCATGATGCTGTTATGAGAACAGGAGGACTGGAGGGGGGAGGGGGAGATAACAAGCTGGCGTTACTGTTAAAACCTTCCTACTGCTCTCTGGGAAGAGGAAACTTCAGAGGAGGAGGAGGAGGAGGAGATGCTGCTCTCTGACAGAGCAGCAACTTTTATCTCGACGGCTCCGGGCCAACTTTGGTTCTGCCGTGAACGATTATAGGCCGTGAAGTCTCTGGACAACTGAAATCTGCAAGGAACTACGAAGGGAAGCTGGCGTTCAGCAACTTTACTGTCTCGGTTCAAATTTACACTTCTGGAGGACACCGTCACTGCAGATGTTCAGATGTGGAAGTGTATGAGGAGAACTGGACAAACCCTCTGTGACATCATCAGCAACTTCCCGGAAGAGTCGAGAGGCCCCGATGTTTGATGTTTCTCAACGAAAGCAAAAAGTTTATCATGTCGGTCCACACGAGAAGAGCAGAGTTTCTTGATTTATTTTACAAAAACATAGAATCCAGACTCCATTCACACGTCATTAAAAATTAGGGATGGACAATAACTGTTTTTTAAAACCGATGCCGATAACCGATACCACACACATATACCTAAGATCATTACATCTATACTATGAACAAAACCAAAACCAGTTTTGATTCTTTAAATGAACAGATTTTTTTTTTCCAATGAAAAACTATTGTCAAGCCTCTCAAACATTTTCTTAAAGCTATCAAACAAACCTATTTGATATCTCACATCAACTTAAATAAGGTTCATTACTGACTGATATAAAAAATAAAGGCTCCTTGAACTGATGGAAATACATGCATCAGAATTACAAACTGAAAAAATTCATTCCTCAATGACAATAAAAATAATGCACAGGTCATAATGTACTGACACAAGTTAGACTTGTCTGTGTAAATAAACTGAAAAAGTGCACTCATAGTAACAGAAAATTATGTTTAAAGGATTTTGGCTTGTGGTTCCTTTCAAATGAATGCAAATGAGGTTTGGTAGTATTGGTGGGGGGGGGTTAATCTCATGGAAGCTTTAGATGAGAGAGATGATGGCGAGGAGCAAAGAGGAGAAGCGAGGGGAGCGGAGGGGAGACTTGCTGCCGGCTAGCTCACGTTAGCTCATGTTAGCTCACGTTAGCACGATTTCAAATCTCCATGGAAGCGATGTTCATGTTTTAGGTGGCTGATCCGGTTTGACGTATTAAAGCTTGTGCTATTTTTCCCTCCTTCGCTTGGAGCATTTGTCACAAATAACCAGCAAACTATCTTCCTCTGAAACTTAAACGAAGCTCCATACCATCGCCGCCATTTTTTTTTTTTTTTAGTGTACTGTTCCGCAATGCTGCATTCAAGGTGTAATGTAAATTCCTCCGTTCCCTCGTTTGCAAGTCGTTGTTTCAGCCTTTTCTATTTTTTCTTTTTTATGTGTAACATGAGGGAAAATACTGCGAATATCAATTAAAGTCAGCAACTACTAAAATTATGACCGAGTTAACGAGTTGTTTTCTGGCATGAGGGGAGATTCTTGATTTTCCTTACTGAGAAATTGTTTTTTCTGATTATGCCGACGTCACTTGAACACAACATTCACTGCCGCTCATTCAAGGCTCAGAGGGAGCGAGGCACTGCTGTGTTGACAGAAATATATATGTTATCGGGGCTATTCGTCGTGATAGCGGACTTATCGGGATGACGTCATAATTTCCTGTTATCGGCCCGATAGTTATCGGGTCGATAAATATCGTGTATCCCTATTAAAATAGTTTTTGCTTTAACAGCTTTTAGCACTGGAGCCCTCTGAGTGGTAGCACCAGTTTAAACCGGTCGTAAATTTAAAACTCCCGCTGATGTAGTGAGAGGCGGAGGACAAAACGGGGAAGAATATCGACGAGCTGAAGCTCACAAGACGTTCCAGGCTACGTCCCCGTCATTTCGGTGAGAAACAGATAATCGTGGTGATGAGTAGTGCTGGGCAATATGACGATACATATCGTGGGGACGATAGAAAAGTGTGTATCGTGCCATTTCTCTTCTATCGTTTCTAACCTAATTTTATCAATTATTACAGCAAATATGTAATTAAATAACCTGCAATGATAAATTTGATAGAAACATATCTACTTCTACAAAGTAGCCTTTTATGTTTGCACCTTTTTTCATGGTTAATGCCTTAAACAGAGTTCTCTTCAACCCTGATGTTTACTTTAGACACTTTATATTGGTTTGCAAACTTTGCACTACAAGGTTACAGATTTCAGAAAGTTGTAAAATAATTTGTATTTATTTTTTATAGCTGAACTTCAGTGCAAAAATGTGTTTCTCCTCTCAGAAACTGTTGTGCACTTTAAAAAAAAATGTGAAAGCTACTGTACCTCTGTACCTACCTGTTTTTGCTGCACTAAAATGTATGTTTGTGACAGTTCAGCTAAATGTCCTTTCAAAATAAAGTTGAAAAGTAAGCATATAAATTTTTGTCAAACTTTTCAAAGAATAACTGAAAACATACTTTATTATGGTATATCGTGATATATATCGTTATCGTGATATAAAATAGTCCATATCGTGATATATGATTTTTTCCATATCGCCCAGCACTAGTGACGAGTGGTGGTCCCGTCTGCTTCCACTGGAGCAACTGGACCAGGAAGCGTCGTCCTCGACCGTCGGGTATATAAAGGTACCTTAATGAGATCTTACTTTAGTGACCAGTAGATGGCAGTGACAAGAACATTTCCAGTCTAGTATCCCACCACCTCCAGCCTCAGATCCAGTAGACTGGAGGTCCAGTGGAGACCGGATGAGACCTTTAAACTAACTGGACTACAAAGACGCCTTAATGACTTCATTCTTGACCGGGATTTGTACTTTTTAAAACAGCCACCATCTTTCAGAGTGATGGGGAACGACCAGTCCATCCATCAGGTGGTTCTGCTGCAGATCCTGGACCCTTCATTGGCTTCATTCAAAGTTCTTCTCACATATAAAGTCTTCAGGGTCTCGTTCCCTCTGATCTTAAAGAACTTTTACCTTTATCTCATGCAGCAGGACTGTATGAGAAAAGCTTACGGGTGAGGGACATTTCGTCTTGAATCTACATGTTGTTACGTCTCTGTCCTGTCATCCTGACCTCTGAGTCCGGTTCTGGCTGTTAACCAGGTTTTTTTTTTCCTCTCCTGATGTTGCTCAGGGACGACTGAACTGCCGTCAGGACTTGATGTCATGTATCAGGCTCCTTGGCTCCGCTGCTCGGTATTACACGAACTTTACTTAATGGATTATGAATTGGAGTTGAACTAGGCATGAACTGTGGTGATTTGGGCTGAACAGGAATGTAGTTTAACTCAACTGGATTACACTTGAACTGATTAGATAAGAAACCCAGGGTCTTATCCTTAAAGCATTTGAGGGAGTGTGAGAAACTCATCGCGAAGCAAAGACGAGATTGAAAAGGTCTGCTACATGAAAGCACATTCCTTTAGTGGCGTTTGTTTTCCATAAATGCAAACGCACCTTCCTGCAGCTTCCTACCGACGCTTCTCTCTTGTCGTGTTTTTGGTCCAACTTACTTCCCTGCATGAACAACAAAACCCCTCTGATTAGGGGTGGACGATAACTATCGACCCGATAACAGGAAATTATGACGTCATCCCGATAACTCCGATATCACGACGAATAGCCCCGATAACATATATATTTTTGTCAACACGGCAGTGTAGTGAATGTTATGTTCAAGTAACGTCGGCATAATCAGAAAAACAATTTCTCAATCAGGAAAATCAAGAATACCTCCTCATGCCAGAAAACAACTCGTTAACGTGGTCATAATTTTGGTAGTTGCTGACTTGAATTGATATTCGCAGTATTTTCCCACATGTTACACATAAAAAAGAAAAAAATAGAAAAGGCTGAAAGAATGACCCGGAATTAACTTCGGTATTTACGTTACACCTTGAATGCAGCCTGCAGCACAGCGTACTGATCACAACAAACATGGCGTCGTGGAACTTCGTTAAAGTTTCAGAAGAAGATAGTTTGGTGGTTATTTGTGACGAATCCTCCGAGTGAATTCTACGAGGAGGGAAGCACAAGCTTTAATACGTAAAACCTGATCAGCCACCTACAACATAACAATCACTTCCATGGAGTTTTGAAATCGAGCTTATGTGAGCTAAAAGAAGCTAATGCTAACATGCGCAAGCCAGCAGGAGTCTCTCCTCTCCCTCATCTCTCTCATCTAAAGCTTCCATGAGATAAAAAAAAAACAAAAATCACTGAACCTCATTTATTTTAATTATATGTATTAATTTAAATGGAACCACAAGTTAAAATCTTTTGAATGTTAATCTTTTTCAGTTTGTAATTCTGATGCATGTATTTCCATCAGTTCAAGGAGCCTTTATTTTTTTATATCAGTCAGTAATGAACCTTATTTAAGTTAATGTGAGATATCAAATAGGTTTGTTTGATAGCTTTACGAAAATGTTTGAGAGGCTTGTCAATAGTTTTTCAATTAAAATAATAAATATCTGTTCATTAAAAGAGTTAAATCTATTTTTGATTTTGTTCATAGCATTGATGTAATGATCTTAGGTATATGTGTGTGTTTATCGATTATCATTATCGGTTTTAAAAACCAATAAATCCCTACCTCTGACGGATCTGGAGCCGGGTTTTTCAGTTCCCGTGTCTTAAATCTTATTCATATTTGTTCACGGATGAAACAAGAGCGGTGCTTTTTAAGTCAGCTTCAGGTGTATTTTTAATATGAAGCGCAGCCAGTTTCGGCGCTTCAGCGGCTCTCTGTTCGGGCGGCAGCTGTGAGTCATATTCAACGTATAATTAACCTCTGTACATGAAATAAACCGAACATAAAAAGAAGATTAGCAGGATAAACAATCGAGTTCAGTTGGTCTCCTGACTCCAGGACCTGGTTGGCACCGGGACCTTGTGCCGGGGCGAAACCGTCCGCTGTGCCGTCATTAAAGGGCCATTTTTGCCGTCGGAGGGGCAGGTGATTAAAGTGTACTTTGGCTGGCCTTGGACACCGTGCATTCTGGGAAGCCTTCGGTAATCCATATCCTCACTCAGCGTGACCTGAAAGGCTCTGCGAGGCCCAGTTAAGAACTCAATCCACTCTCATTAATGGGGGTAATGACTGCAATCAATCTGAAGATGGTACGGGTGAGCAGAGCCCCGGCAGCGGGGCGGGGGGGGGATGAAGAGATTGAAGAAGCCAGGTAAATGAGGGGAAAGGGCAGGAGACAAAGAGGAGTTAAATGAAAGTGAAAACGAAGAAAGAAGGCAAAGTTTGACACCAAACACGAGGAGAATAAGAAAGAACGGATGAGATTCAAAAGAAGAAAGAGGAAAGAGATATCGTTAAAGCGCGTAATCGAATATGGAACGCGATTAAAGGAAACTGAGAAACTCTCCCTCTCCTGATCCCCCCATACTTCCTGTGGTGATATCTGCTCTGCTCCAGCTTCACAAGAGTCCCCTGAGATCTGATTACCTTCCTCAATGAAGCAGGATTAGGTGCTTTAATTAAAATAATTGGGCTCCATTATACGCCGTCCCAACTTAAAGAACAGAAAACCCTTTAGGCTCTCGAGTTCTGCCAAACTTCATACAGCGTCTCCTCCTTCGGTTTTCAAAGCCAGTGAAGGGGAGGAGCCGCGTCCCAATATTCCCGCCGATAAAAAGGCGGGCGTCGGTGTTTGCGTCGTCTCTGCTAAAGGTGGGAAAAGTCGTTAACTCTTGTAGTTAATGGAGACCTTGGTTCGATCTTTCCGGTTTCGCTCTGGAGCAAATGACCCGCGCCTAATTTCTGTCTCTGAGTTTCCACGGTTACGCATCACCATCCAGCATGGTACGCAGGTACGGAGCCAATCTGTTCGTCGGGTCGCCGCCGCCTCTGATGTCTGTAACCGTTTTTTTGTGTGTGTGTCAGAGGAAAACACGCAACCCCAGAGACACTGTCGCCGTTTTCTACGGAGCCCCGTTTGGGTCATAATTCAATGAATAAATGAGTCTATTATAATGAAATACAGGCGTTTATTATTATGAAATACGTATCCATTATTATGAAATGTTTCCCAATATTATGAAATACATGTTTATTATTATGAAATATTTCCCAATTTTATGAAAAAATGTAATTATTATGAAATATTCTTAGATAAAAATGCCATTCTGAAATAAACTATTATGCATTAAACTAAGATTAAATGATAATAAAAATATGAGTTTTTACATAAGTGCTTCCATTTTCATAAGAATGAGCTTTTACATAGTACCGTATTGGCCCGATTATAGGACGATGTTTTATTCTAGAAGTCATATTCTCAAAAATTGGTTTCGTCTTATAATCGAGGACTAGACTTTTCTATTGTAACTACACATCTGCGCCACTAGATGGAGCCTGCACCTAGGTAATCAGTAAGAATGGAGAAACCACGCAGCCAACTCGAGCAAAGGGCTTTGAAAGTTGTTGGAGTCCAGAATTTGTGTTTTACCAACTGAATTATTTATGTTGTTCTTGACTAAAATTCGACTTCAATAGTTATGCAGTTATTGAACTACATGTTTGTAGCTTATTCAGAATCATTTCTCAGATTTGAAGAGAACAGTTTATTAAATAATACCATACCTTGATCTTAAATAACATGGAAATCTGAGTATGGTACCATACTTCCGAAAAAAGATAAGATCACTAAAATGTTTAACAAAACAGTAGAATGTTCTCTCTGTGGGATTTTTTTCTATAGTAATTGTACAATAAAAAAATTTGTTTTATGAATAACCTTATTGCCTTCATCATATTTTTATTTTCCCAAAATGATATTTGAAAAATAGGGGTCGTCTTATAATCAGAGTTGTCTTATATTCGGGCCAATACGGTAATGACATTTTGCCAGTGGGCGGGACCAGTGGTTGACCTGCACGCTCATTGGCTGATCCTTCTCCATTCTACGCTCTGACATCGACTAGTTTTGGCCATGAGGTCCCGTTAGCAGCGGGCCGTGGCGTCATCAAGGTGCGCTCCTAGTCCGATTGTAGCTATGGCAGCTTGGACTGAGCTACGGGAAACCTTGACGTTTCTTAGTCGATGTCAACTTTTAACCGTAAACTGAGGTGCATTCTGCCACCTACTGGCCTGGAGTATATACATTGCACCTCTCGCCCACTATCGATATTCACTGTTCTGTTGCTTATGCCTGAATGAAAGAGCAGCCAATCACATAAATGGCTCCGCCCTCTCTGCTGTGATTGACACACAAATCATTCTTATGAAAAACAAAGCCATTATTATGTAAAAGCTCATTCTTATGAAAAACGAAACCATTATCATAATAATGGTAAAAATGCCTGTATTTCAGAATAATAGACTCATTTATTCATTTAATTATGACCCAAACAGGGCTGCATAGTTTTCACCTGGCAACGTTGGGGGGGGGGGGGGGGGGGGGGGGGGGGGGGGGGGGGGTGGGGGGTGGAACCGTGAGCTGCCACGGGCTTCCTGCGGGGGAGGAGGGATCTGTGAGCGAGCCTCCCGCCTCCCTGCAGCCGCTTCATTGTACAGCTGCTGTCAGCGCTGGCACGACTCCCCTGACAATCTGCTCTTTAATAGCTAATATCAGGGTACATTTCCTCGGGCACTGGACTGGAACTGAGAGATGGCGGGCCGTGCTGTGGGCATTTCTCTCAGCTCTCCCCGGTGGCGGTGTGAGGACACATGCACACACACACACGTGCACACGCACAGACACGGTTAATGCATCCCACCTCGCCGTGTCCGGCCGCTCATCCATCTCACAGAACACGCGTGATCTGCAACGCTCTCAGCGGAGCGCACGGAGATCATCGCCGCAGGTGGTCATCGTGTGTTGAAAAACAGCCTCCTTATATTTATGAACAATCTGTCAAAAGCTCAAAAATCCCAAATTCAGAAATATCAAAGCATCCTAAAGCTAAACAACCAATAATAAGCTGCTTCTGGTAACTGATTAGTTAATGTTATATATCTAATTTAATCTCCATATAGTCTGCGGATACAGATTACATAAAGATGCAGTGATGGAACAATATATTTACAGTATATAGGGGTGACTACAGTGGTACTTCTTACTTACTAACGTCTTACTAATGTCTCTACATACAAAATTTTCAGGTTATGAAACGCCTCAACGGAAAATATTGCCTCTCGTTACGAAAGAAATTTCAGGATACGAAAGGCTAAAATACAGTAGCGCTGCTACTAGCAGCTCCCAGAGTTTACCGAACGTAAGTTAACATACTTGTCGGCTCTGTATCTCGGTTTGAAAGCGGTGCGTACGAGCTGCTCTGCCATTGGCTAACACTAAGCATCTTCCTGGCATCCCATTGGCTAGGAGGTCCCCCTGTCTGTGTGAGCGTAACCCAGCAACCAGGTAAACAAACAATTTTTACCTCCGCCAAGGAGGTTACGTTTTTGCCGGCGTTTATCTGTCTGTCTGTCTGTGTTCAAGATAACTCAAAAAGTTATGGATGAATTTTGATGAAATTTTCAGGAGTTGTCAGAAATGTGAAAAGGAAGAACTGATTTCATTTTGGGTGTGATCTGGAGGAAATCCTATATTCTGGATCACTTTCAAATTTTCGATAATTGTTGTGTTGAGTAGAGGTCTGCGCTCTCTGAGTGCTTTTCTAGTTCTAACATGTATTTCTTACAGGTTTTCATGTCATTTCATGTATTATTTATAATTTATTTAAAAAATTATGGTCGAAATTTGGGGGGCTTGGAACAGATTAGGGCATTTACATGGAAAACGTGCCTCTACTTACGCAAGTTTCAGGTTACGAAACTACTTCCAGAACCAATTAATTTCGTAAGTAGAGGTGCCACTGTATTGGCAAGGACCTCGCGATACGATATGTATCATGGTACTTGGGCCACAATACGATATTATCACGATATCGCAATATCACAATATATTGCGATATTCTACCCAGTTAATATCAAAATTAAAAGTAGAGATGAAAAATCAAGTTGCTGTATATGTTCATCGGATGATATTGATCATTCAGAGGACAAATTGAGTCAAAACTATTTGCTTCAAAACAACCTATTTATTGTTTATTATTAGTGTTTTTGCACATTTAAGTATTCACAATGCGTCTAATACATGAATGCATGAATTTTCCAAAAAAATATTAGGAGCTGAAAAATCGATATTATATTGGGTGGCCGAAAATCACGATATATTGCCAAATCGATTTATTTCACACCCCTAACAGTATATTAGTAGCTCTGGCTCTTTCAAAGTCGATATGCTTTCAAAGCATATCATGAACGGCTTGTGGACACATCTGGAATGTTTTATAACAAACAAGTACTCATGTGGTTGAAACAAACAACAACTAAAAAAAAGAAATCTGTGATCACAGGGTGAATTTAGTTGCAGCTGGTAAATCAGGTTTTATAAAACTTAAGGCCCTTCAAGCACAGAAACAACAGCAAGAGACTCTTAATCCAAATGTTTTACACATAAATTTGTCAAATAACATAAAACTAAAAGTTCATACCTCAAGGATTAAGATTTAACAGAGCTGTGGCTGGTTTATGTTTTATTCATAGCAAAGAAAGGCCTCTATTCAGCCCTTTATACATAAGGATGAGGTGTTTGTACAGTTCAGGTCAAAGGTGAGGGGTCTGGTTTCTGCTGGAGGTGGAGGTGGGGCAGCGGTTCAGGGAACAGAACCAAAGACTGGCACAGCTGCTGTGGATCTGCTGGTCCATTTAGGTGAAAGTGCGCTGGGACCAAGGACGTCTGAGAAACCACAACTGAGTGCTACTGCAACAGCAGCGGATGGATGGATGGATGGATGGATGGATGGACGAATGTATGGATGGATGGATGGACAAATGGATGGATGGAAGGATAGATGGATGGATGGATGGATGGGACGAGAGGGTGGATGGATGATTGGATGGATGGACGAATGGATGGAGGGATGGATGGACGAATGGATGGATGGATGGATGGATATTGAGTGTGGATCAAAACAACCAAAATTGCACCTGATGCCTCCAAGCAAACATTTAATGTTGGCCATTTATCAGATAGTTGCGTCCAAAGTGGGCAACAAGCTAAAGAGCTACGTCGCAGAGAAACACAAAGACTAGTAAAAAGTGAGTGTGAAGCGTGCACGTTACAGTGCAGTAAAACAAGAAGGCTGTGAAGCTGCAGCTGAGGAGAAACAGGAGATGATGGCAGCGGGATGAGAGGAGGCGGAAGGAGAGGAAGGAAATGTGCCTGTTAAAGGAGAGATTCCTGCGATGTCTAAGCTGCTCCAGATGAGAACTCATTACAGATTCAAAAACAGGACGACAAGCCCACGTTCGCAGGATTTGGGGCGCTGGATTAGAGGTAGACTGTTTCTGCGAGTCGTGTGGAGGTGCAAGGGCTGATAGAAAGCTGGAGATAAACATAAGCAGTATGCTTATCTTCCTGCTCTCGGTGGAGGCAGACACTTTTTCTCGAGCTCCTCTTTAACTATCTGTCCCTGCTGCTGCTCTTGTCTTGTCTGTGCATTTTGAAGTCTCACTTGGCATAATATTTAAATCTCTAACCATGGATCTGGTCAGCTGGTCTCTCAAATGAATTGATCAAATTTTCTCGACAAGAAGACAGGGAAGAGGAAGAGGAAACACTAACAGCTGGATACGTCCAGGATTCATGGCTAAAATGGAGACTGGAGTGTCTGGCTTCTCTGTTCATCGAGGACGTTGAAGATGTCTACTTATTTGGATTTATGATCATGAG
This sequence comes from Hirundichthys speculiger, assembly GCA_018398805.1. Classification (NCBI taxonomy): domain Eukaryota; kingdom Metazoa; phylum Chordata; class Actinopteri; order Beloniformes; family Exocoetidae; genus Hirundichthys; species Hirundichthys speculiger. Next base: position 130,786 of record JAGFBZ010000535.1, read on the forward strand.
ATCTGCTGTTTGGAGTCGGTGGATACCTGCTGTATCGAAAAATTAATCGTTCGGTGGCTGCCATTCTAGACACCAACCTGCCTGCTGTGAGTGTGGGGGTGACCCCAGACTGCTACTCTTGGTGAGCTGAATCGGAAACTGGATGTGATTCAGAGCGTGAATCACATACGAGTGATGATTTTTGAACTCAATGGCAAAATTGATTCAAACTTGGGGAAACTACATGCGCTGCTTAGGGAGAACTGACCTGGAATTCGGCTATTTGGATTGATTCCCACCGAGATGAAACCAGCAAGGACTCAAGGCAGACGGAATCTCAAGTCAGCCTGACCCAAACAATCTAGTGTTATCTGAATCTGGCTCCCTGAAGCGAAGTCGGCCTTGGAAGGCTGCTTCTATCTAAAACTCTCCTGGATGTTATGCTGTTCTGACGCTCTTCCCCCACCCCTCTCCTTTCCAAACAACACCTGTGGATGAATGCCCTGGACTGAACTGGGACAGGAGTCAATGGCTTATCAACTACAGACACTTTCACTCACACTGATACATAGGGGTGCACGATAATTATCGACCCAATAACTATCGGGCCGATAACAGGAAATTATGATGCCATTCCGATAAGTCTGATATCATAGTGAACAGCCCCAATAACATTTATATAATTGTCAACACGGCAGTGCCTCGCTCCCTCTGAGCCTTGAATGACCGGCACTGTATGTTATGTTCAAGTGACGTCGGCATAATCAGAAAAATGATTTCTTAGTAAGGAAAATCAAGAATACCCCCTCATGCCAGAAAACAACTCGTTAACGCAGTCATAATTTTGGTAGTTGCTGACTTTAATTGATATTTGCAGTATTTCCCCACATGTTACACTTAAAAAAAGAAAAAAATAGAAAAGGCACAAAGGCCCAGAAACCAGCAGCAGCTGGAGGTCTGGAAGAAACGTAAGCTGGTGACGTCCGTGGACTCATGTGGCCACTGACTGGAGAGCATTTTCATCGCAGTGAAATTTAAATATTTCAAACTGTGGTTACATTTATAATTATATCACTTTGTCCAAATCATTTGGAGCGCCTGAAACTGGAGGTGCTCCGCTTCAAATGGCTGTAATTCCCATAAAAAGCTGTCATTTCAGTGAAACCTCTTGAAATTAAAGCCTCCACTTTGATCCGGCGTTGTTTCACTCCAGATCCGTCGTGGCGGTGGCGTACGAAGATTGAAACGATGAAAGCTGTTGTCCAAATACGTCCAGAGCCGAAGCGTACAATTATGAAATGTTTATGCACATTTTGAAACGCCTGCAGAGCTCATTTATCCCACCGGTGTTTTCTGCAGAGAGAGAAAAGAAAAGAGCAAAGCTGGAGCCGCGGAGCAGCATTGATCTGCTGGAGGAACAGACGACGCTTCTGAGCGTTTCCATCATCGGTGAATGTTAACTGCTTCCAGTGTTGGGCAAGTTCACTTTCTACACGAACTAGTTAAGTTCATAGTTCAAAGAAATTAAAATGAACTAGTTCAGTTCACCATTTCAAAAAATGAACTAAATAGTTTATTTTTCTTTTTTTTATGTTGCTGCGAGCAATTATTTGTCAAAATGATTACCACTGCCCATATACTACCTCCACCACAAATGGCAATTATTTTATCCATTTTAACTGTCGAAAACTATTGGTCCAATTCTGAATCTTTAACCAACCAGGGTTCACATCAGCATTGAAGGGACAGCCCATGTCAAACTGTAATTTCCATTTCAGCTTCTCTCTACAGCAGCCATTCCCAAGCTTCAGAATACCAAGGCCCAATTTGAAATGTGAAAAATCTCTGCAGCCCACCAGAACCTTTATTCACAACTGTGATCAACATACAGGACCAGGAACCATGATCCGATATTAATGTAAGGGGTCAACAAATAAGGTGACACTTGTCATATTAAGTTAGGATGACGGTAGAATAACACTTAACTGGTTTGTTTTATTACTTCTTAATGTCTTTTTAACTTGATAAACCCTGACCCCCTTATTATAGCAAAACGCCTAAAATGACATACCCAAATTAAAATGATTGTAACTTCTAAACTGTTCTGTCCACATGGATGCATTAAAGTGTTCCATAAAGAAGACACTCTGTAGTTTTTCATAAAACTGTCAGGAACACTCTAGGTGATACAGAGACAGAGTAATGGAACTCTGAAGTCAGTAAAAAATTTAAAATTTTGTTCCGCCTGAAATAAAAAATGACTTTCAGGATGAATAATAGTCTGAATATTCATCTGAAATAGTAAATGACAGTATGAGGCTGTAGGCACACTATAACTGAACATGTGTTTCAAATTTGAAGAAGATAGCACAACATATGACCATTTTACAGTGGTCTTTTCATTAAAAAATCTAGGCGCAGCTCCAAAAAGGCCTTTGGAGACTCCAAATGAACACATGGTAACCAAAATTATATTCTGAGACAATAGATACTTTTTCCTTTACATTTTGGTATTTTTCATCATTTTGAGTTAAAATAGTCACAAATTTGCCATTTTTAAATTTACAACTAGTTTTTGGTATTACCATAAATCACATACTAACATACATAACTGTGTAAAAACCACCAATTCATAATATATTTGATGACTACATATATATATGACTACATGTGGCGCATATATACTTTTTAAAATATATGTTACAGTTAAGGTATTGAGGTTATGAGGGCTCAATTGCATGAAGGTCAAGCAGGGAGGAGGCAGGAATAATGTTCACTGTCTGAAGAGTCCTCAAAAATCTTCTCCAGTGCCTCCTGGACACTAAAACGTGTTTTTGACTTACTTTTAGCCATTTAACCGTGAAGTAAGTTATCTTATTTTACGCGAGTTATTTTGCTGCTTGCACCGCTGAGTGCTCTGCGTAAATGCGCACATGAAAGATTGGGGGGGCGCACCGCTACGAGCAGGCATAAAAGGGCTCAGATAAAGTCGAATTACACATGCAATACGTCATTGGAAGGGTTGATCTATGCTCTAAAAGGCGGAAATGACGAATCTAAGGTCCGCCTTGTAGCTGTCAATCAAATGCATTGCAAAGAGAGTCACCGGAAATTCAAACGAAGCCATCTTTGTTTCGGGAGGATGATTCCTCCGCTTGAAAAACTATGATCAGAAATCAAACAAAACGTTTTTACACTTCTAATATGGTACTGAATTGCAAAAAAGTGCTTTAGTTATAAGTAATAACATTTATTGACACTAAATCCCAATAAATGATCACGAGAATTCAACCGTACATGAAGAACCAAGCTTGTTCAGGGCTTGTTCTCAGCAACCAAAAATCGCTCGAGTGAGCATCTTTCTGTTTATAGACAAGCTAAGCCTCTGTCAACAAACAGGGACCAGATTCAAACCGTTTCTCTGCGTTTTCTGGGACTTTAACCGACGAAAACCGGTAAGTGTCGACTTTCACAACTTTCGGCTTTTATGTCTTTAGGCACCTCTTGTGCAACATATATAAGAGATGGAAGAAAAGTGGTATTATCTTTGCAAAGAGGAGACTCTGCAGAGTTCAATGATACCAAACACAGCTATGACAGATGAAGTGATCGTTCTGTGTGAGTCATTTTTAGACAAAATTATTACACAATGAGGATGCCAGGATGGACTGGTGACCTGGGTGTATCCCTGCCTTTCGCCCGTAGACGGCTGGGATAGGCTCCAGCAGATCCCCGTGACCCTTCAGAGGATGAAACGGGTATAGATGATGGATGGATGAATATTTTACAGTAATTAAAAACAAATTTTAAAAAGATCGAGGATTTAAAACACATTTGTTTAATTTTAATGACCTCTCACGGCCCACCTGCAGTCCCACGACGGCCCACCAGTGGGCCGTGGCCCACACTTTGGGAATCACTGCTCTACAGTAGATTAAAAATATGAGGAAAAACTTGCTGCCAAATGGTCTTTATTATAAGACAAAAACAGGTCCTTAAGGTGCAAATGTTCCCCCCCCATTTCAATATTTCAGCTACCGGGGGGGGGGAGTCGAGGCGCTCCTCCAGCTCTGGGCAACTGCAGCTCTCATCTTCCTTCATGATCGTTTTAAACATTTGATGACACAATTGTTAACGTGACAGCAGCGACAGCCGTGTTGCCATGTTTGATTGGTTTCCTCAGATACATATCAGGCTCATTTGTGGAGGATTTTAAATGGGGTTCATTGGAAACCTGGAACGGTTTTGACCGTGCGTGAACTTTGAAAGAGCATCGTTCACAACTGCCCAGATAAACTCGTTCACGCCCCCCGCTGGTGAAGGAGAAAGAGAGCGCGCTCAGTTCACGTTCACGGAAAAATAAGAAATAGTCCGTGAACTTTCGTTCAATGAACGTGTTCGGGTTCAATACTGACTGCTTCTGTTACCACATCTGGATGACAGCTCACGACCCAGATGGGTCCAAAATGATCACGATGTCTCATATGAAATGTCACATGCAAAAAAGTGAAGAGATGCCTTCAAACTCACAGCAACATCGGCTCTTGTGACTTAAAACTAAACACATCATCCGGGTGATATGGTTTGGAGTTCGAGACACATCGGTGATGTTGGATGAAAATAGGACAGGATTCACAGAAATCGCCGCCGGAATCTACTTTTCTCTTTCTCACCACCATCTCCAGAGCTTGGCCTCACAATGCCGCCCTGCGGAGATGCCGTGAATCTCCTTGTCGGCTTTTCGGGTGGCTCAGTGAAACGAGGTCAGATCCTTGAGAGAACCCCAAACTGGATCAGTTGACTGGATCCATCCCTCGTGGAGTGATTTTTTTTTTAATCACCGTCTGCCTGCGTGACGAAGCCATGAGGTTTAAAATGTAATTTACTCCAGCTGCTATCAGCCTGGTGAATAACAGTTGTGTTCGTTTGTCTCCGTGTGAGCTGCTGGCTGAAGAGCTAATCGCCCTTTAGGGGACAGTAAAGACCCTCAGCCTGACTTTCCCAGAATTAAGCTCAACTTTTCTCTCTAACTCCCCCAAGTTCTGTAAAAATAACTGTGATTTGTTTAACAGCTTCAAACTGGTACGACCTTTCTGACGGTCTCAGTGGACCGAAACTGGACCGGGCCAAAGCCCTGAAACTCTGGACCAGACCAAAGCCTTAGAACGATGGACAGAAACAAAGCCCTGGAACGATGGACCGGATCAAAGCCGTAGAACGATGGACAGACACAAAGCCATAGAACGATGGACTGGACCAAAGCCTTAGAACAATGGACAGAAACAAAGCCCTGGAACGATGGACTGGACCAAAGCCCTGGAACAATTGTCTGGACCAAAGCCCTGGAACTCTGGACTGGACCAAAGCCCTGGAACAATGGACCGGACCAAAGCCCTGGAACTCTGGACCGGACCAAGGCCCTGGTGGACACTGGACCGGACCAAAGTCCTAGAACACTGGACCGGACCAAAGCCCTGGAACTCTGGACTGGACCAAAGCCTTAGAACAATGGACAGAAACAAAGCCCTGGAACGATGGACTGGACCAAAGCCCTGGAACAATTGTCTGGACCAAAGCCCTGGAACTCTGGACTGGACCAAAGCCCTGGAACAATGGACCGGACCAAAGCCCTGGAACTGTGGACCGGACCAAGGCCCTGGTGGACACTGGACCGGACCAAAGTCCTAGAACACTGGACCGGACCAAAGCCCTGGAACTCTGGACTGGACCAAAGCCCTGGAACGATAGACCGGACCAAAGCCCTGGAACGATGGACCGGACCAAAGCCCTGGAACACTGGACCGGACCAAAGCCCTGGAACTCTGGACTGGACCAAAGCCCTGGAACGATGGACCGGACCAAAGCCCTGGAACAATGGACCGGACCAAAGCCCTGGAACACTGGACCGGACCAAAGTCCTAGAACACTGGACTGGACCAAAGCCCTGGAACTCTGGACTGGACTAAAGCCCTGGAATTCTGGACCAACCAAAGCCTTGGTGGATACTGGACCGGGCCAAAGCCCTGGAACGATGGACTGGACCAAAGCCGTGGATCTCTGGACCAGACCAAAGCCCTGGAACGATGGACTGGACCAAAGCCCTGGAACACTGTACTGGACCAAAGCCCTGGTGGACACTGGACTGGACCAACGTTCTCCTCATGTGACTGACTACTGTCAGTCAGAACAGTCAGAATACTGACTGTATTCCTTTAAAATCTGCCTTTAATTAGAGCAAAGAAGAAGAGTCCAACCTGTGACTGCCTCCACACATGGGACATCTTTGGACCCGCTCATGAGCCGGATATAAAAAAAGGCCCACGGGCCTTGAGTTTGATGTGTTCGTTGAAGAAAACGAGTGAATGGCGGTGAGCGTGACTTTAACGGTCAAGCAGGCAACTAACTGGGATTTCTGTGTGAAAGTAGAAGGTGCCTCTGTTACGTCATGGGTCCACGGGTCCATGGGTCCATGGGTCCATGGGTCCATGGTTTCATGGGTCCATGAGTGCATGGGTCCATGGGTCCATGGGTCCACGGATCCATGGGTCCACGGATCCATGGGTCCATGGGTCCATGAGTCCACGGGTCCATGGGTCCATGAGTCCATGGATCCATGGGTCCAAGGGTCCATGAGTCCATGGGTCCATGGGTCCATGAGTCCATGGTTTCATGGGTCCATGAGTGCATGGGTCCATGGGTGGGTCCATGGGTCCATGGGTCCATGAGTCCACGGGTCCATGGGTCCACGGATCCATGGGTCCATGGGTCCATGAGTCCACGGGTCCATGGGTCCATGGGTCCACGGATCCATGGGTCCATGGGTCCATGAGTCCATGGGTCCATGGGTCCATGAGTCCATGGTTTCATGGGTCCATGAGTACATGGGTCCATGGGTCCATGGTTCCATGAGTCCACGGGTCAATGGGTCCATGGGTCCATTGGTCCATGGGTCGATAAGTCCATGGGTCCATGAGTCCATGGGTCCATGGGTCCATGGGTCGATAAGTCCATGGTTCCATGGGTCCACGAGTCCATGGGTCCATGAGTCCATGAGTCCATGGGTCCATGGGTCCAAGGGTTTACGAGTCCACGGGTCCACGAGTCCACGGGTCCACAGGTCCACAAGTTCACGGGTCCATGGGTCCATGGGTCCATGGGTCTTCGGGTCCATGTGTCCATGAGTCCATGAGTTCATCATGGAGGCTCCCATGTTGCTTGTTTGACCCAATGGACCAAGGCCTGGCCACCAATCGCTCAGCTGTGAACTTCTCCCACAACATCAGGGCTACTGGGATCACTGGTGCAGTCCGTCAACTTTGGAGATGTCTTCTGGTCCGGGGAGCGAAGTCCAGGGTTCTCTACTCAGACCATGTGACCAGATAAATGGCAGAAAAGCTCATATTTTTAAAACCAGCAGAGAAACACGGTTTTTAGCTGAACAGCTTGACAGTTTTACTGTATTTATAAGAGCAAAAAATCCCAATCAGATGCTTGTTTTCCTTCTGGAGACAAAAAAAGAAACAGCAACCAGGCTACTTTGTTCCCACAACGAGCACAACACGCCACCCCCCCCCCACCCACCCAAACGAAAGCAAACACAGCTCTGCCTCTTTTTTTTTTTTTCGCCACCTACTCTCACTACGGTAATTACTCTTCCCTGCGCTCAGCTTTTCATTAGAGCGCTCGGTGGCCCCGACGTACCATCAAATACTTCATCCATACTGATAATGCAGCATTTATCCACCTCAACAATTAATTCCACTGACATCTGAGCGCATTAATATTCACCCGCCGCCACTTGTGACGAACCGCCGCCCCCATGTGCTGCAGATACGTTGGCGAGACGGCGTTTTTAAGGGCACCGGAATGATTAATGCCCACTTCTTCTGTTTGGGCCTCGCAGCCCGTTGATTAAAGTTCTCCGGGTCCTTCCGTCTGTGTCCTCGCAGCTTCCGCTGAAAGGTGAAACCCAATCCGGGCGCAGTGACGGCGGTGAATCTGCATCTCCAATAAACCACATATTGTTTTCATACGCTCGAGCATGCAGGGAGAACAAAGGCAGGGAAGACGGTGCCTGTCTGGGTTCGGCGTGGCTAGCGCCTGAAACATCCGACGTCCCACTATCACGAAATACGATATCCGATTCGCGATACTTGACTGTGACTACATCATAAATGACCGGTGTCTCGTTCTCCATTTGCTCTGACAAGAAGTGTCCTGAGGTCCAGTCGCTGTGGGAATCCAAGTCATCTCCATCGTCGCTGATCAAGACGAGAACATCAGAAAAATCCCGTGAATTTTCAAAATAAAAGCACCACGAGCAAGGCGTTGGGTAGAACAAAGAGCCAGGACTGTTGGAGTACAAGAACTATGGAACATCTACAGGTTTACAAACATGTTATATCCCTTAATAGGATAATCATAACAATAAGACCTTTGACTTGATCCTGAGTGTGGGCCGCAGCCCCCTGGTGGGCCCTCGTGGTACTGCAGGTGGGCTTTGAGAGGTCATTAAAAATAAACAAATATGTTTTAAATCCTCAATGTTTTTTTTTAAAAATATATTCTTAATTACTGTAAAATATTTATGGCAAGATTAAAAAATGTAGAAGTAATAAAACAAACCAACTGAGTGTTATTCCACTGTCATCTTAACTTAATATGAGAAGTGTCACCGAATTAGTTGACCCCTTACATTAATATCAGCACATAGCTTCTTGTCTTGTTTGTTAATCACGCAGAAATTTTTCACATTTCAAATTGGGCCAAGGTATTCTGAAATTTGAGAATGACTGTCCTAAAGGAAAGTGGTGCACAGGACATCCAGATTTCTAGTTTTTTATTACAGAGTCAACAAACTCTGGTTTTCAGGCTAAAAACCTGAAAACCACGACCAGACAGCTACCGCTCAACGTGCTTCCTAGGACGTCTCTCTGTGATGGCGGGAAACCTGCTGTCGTTCACCAGACCAGACCGAACCAGACAGGACCAAACCAGACCGGACCAGACCGAACCAGACCAAACCAGACCGGACCAGACCAAACCAGACCAGACCAGACCGAACCAGATCGCACCAAACCAGACCGGACCGGACCGGACCGGACCGGACCAGACCAGACCAGACCAGATGAACCAGACCAGACCAGACCGAACCAGACCTGACTGAAGCCAGACCTGACCAGACTGGACCGAAACAGACCGAGCTAGACCGGACCAAACCAGACTGGATCAGACCAGACTGAACCAGATCCGACCGAACCAGACCGGACCAGACCAGTCCGAACCACACCGGACCAGTGTTTTCACAACTTTTGAAAGTAGAAGTTGCGTTGAGTGAAGTAGGAGTTGCAAGGCCCAAAGGACCTTGCCCCCTAGGGGGGTCTGGGGGCATGCTCCCCCATGAAATTTTGAAATTCTAGACTCTCAGAGACGCATTTTCCAGCATTTTGAGACGCAAAATGGGATGTTCAGATACCTTTTTTTTTTAATTGAAATAACCCTAATCATAACGTTGCATGTCTTTTGTTAAACAAGAGTAAAGAAAGTAATTGCAAGTTTGAAAGAGCAAAGTGTGATACATGTATTTAATAACAAATCAAATGAAAATAAACTGGTTATTTTATAAATGCATGTTTGCTTGGTTCATGACAACATTAACGTCCTTGATATTAATCTGATTCTACAATACATTAGATTGGGCCTTGAAGTTACAAGAGGCTAAACAAAGTGTATGTAGTTCATTACAAGTTTGGCTAGTCTCTAATTTACTAACATTCTTACACATTCATCTTTAATTTGGAATGAAAAAGTACAGTTAAAAATGACACATTTATCTGAAATCTGTGCCTAATGAATTTTTGCACCTGTTATAAACATGACTTACAGTACGACCTTGTTCGGAACAAATTATGTAAATTAGTTGGATACCGCTCGATAAAACACTATAATAATAAAATTATTTATTAAATCTGGATTACAATATATAATTACCTGGTACATCCTTTTTCCTTTTGGTTTTTGGCGCTGCTAGCTGCCACATCTCAGCCAGCCCACGCTGTCGCTTTTCCGCCATTTTGCTCGTCTTGGAATACAGAATATTGTAGCAACCCTGACATTATGTTCATGTTATGATGCTCTGTTATTGTTTAGATGTTCTGTTGTTCGGATTACATGAGTTCATTGAATGCATCTCGAGCTGAGGCAGGCAGGTTAGGTTATATTTGGTGTGCTTACGGCTGACAGTAACCAGTTCTGGTTGAAATAAAGCGACGGTTGTTGAGCGCCTTTTCGTCCATTCTTTCTGTCGCGTCCAGCCGGACGCTACAATATGTTGTCTTAAATATGCTGCCTCTAAATCTGAGCCTGTTTCCTTTGCTGAATGTTTGATCGACGTATGCAAGCAGATTCAAGTGATGGTGTGGCGAAATTCTCAACGAAACTTTCAAGTTTATTAACTCAAAAACCTTTGTGGACACTTGGCTCTTTTACGAAAACTTTATTTATTTCATAATTTATTTACCGAAGGGAAAGTAGGCGTCGCAAATGGAAAGTTGCCGTCGGATGCCACGGCCGACGGCTGTTTTTGAAAACACTGCAGACCAGGCCGGACCGGACCAGACCAGACCGGACCAGACCAAACCAGACGGGGCTGAACCAGACCGGACCAGACCAGACCAAACGAGACCAAACCAGACCGGACCGAAACCAGACCAGACCGAACCAGACCAGACCGAACCAGACCAGACCGAACCAGACCTGACCGAACCAGACCGGACCGAACCAGACCAGACCAAACCAGACTGGACTGAACCAGACCAGACCGAACCAGACCAGACCAGACCAGACCGTATGACCGTTTGAGGGAAGATCTCAGAGCCAACCTTCCATGTTTTGTTGACATTTTGTTCTAGATATGAGAACCCAGAAATTCCTTACCCTGCCTTTAAGTGATGAAAATGGGGGAATCACCTGTTTTCAAAGATGAAAGAAAAAAAAACTCTTGTTATTAAATGGCACCTGACTGTAACGTGGACCTTGTCTGTTTAAATTGCACTTTAACGAAAATCTTAACGTGTTAAAAGCTCATTTTTCCAGCTAAACGGGTAACCAATCTCACCTGTTTTGCTAAAGACTCAAGAGAAGCCTCCTGTAGAAAGACATTAGTTGGAATTCTGGGACATCAGCACAAATACAAGTTTATCTCTTTGTTCCTTTTTTTCTCTTTTTAAAAACCACAAAACGAGAGAATGTATGCAAGCGTTGTTGTTTCAGAAATGCATCTTAAATTGCCGGAGGTGAGTTTCATCTGGAAGAGAAATGTGAGGGGAGGTGGGGGGGGGGCTCCATTTAGAGGTTAGATATAGAGGTCTTCAGAACAACCCGACAACCTGAAAACCCGAGGTTCCGACCCGTCCCAAATCGGGTCTCGGGTTCGGGTCTGAATCGGTACAGTTAGTCTCGGGTCCAGTCGGTGCTCTCTGACAGGCTGGGTCCACGTTTACTCCAGAGAGGTAAAGATATTGGCGGTGGCAGCCAATGTCAGGACTCGGGGCAGTTTAATTAATTATTCATTAACGTGGCGTGTTTGTCATGAAACAATTGTGTTGTCGTAGCGTGTTATTAGCGGTTTGCCCGGCAGCTGTAAAGCACAACGGATCACCAACATGAAAACGTTGGATGAGAGAACATATTTACAACACATCCTGACCGGTGTAGGCTATTAGCGTTAGCAGTTGCTACCAATAGCATCTGTATCCACAAAGAAAATAATGGACGTGGATTTATTGTTGTTTAAATCACGTAGCCTATGTAGCAACTGAACCGGTAGAAGAAGACAACTTTAGTTAAGAAAATCAAGTTTTATTCAACGCTAGACAACTTTAACATGAGCAACTATGGGCTGGATTGTCTCAGTTCTATTTAGGTAACTGGGTTCGGTTCGTGGTCAGAAACTAAAGACTTGGGTCGGGTCGGTTCAGGGTCCAAATATTGCGGGTCCATTCGGGTTTAGACCCCCGGACTTATGATAATAGCTCGGGTCGGGTCGGTTTTGGGTCAAATTTTCACGGGTCCATGAAGACCTCTACAGACATCATTTAACCAGGTGGAGGGCAGAGCTGGACTCCTCAGCAGCACCTCCGACCGCCAGTGTGGGGCAGAAAACGTTCGGCGTCTGGTTCCAGTCGAGCCCCAGGAAAGTGGTGTCTTTGTTCGCCTTTCCCGAGTGTGTTTTCTGCAGCTAAAACGTCGCGGTGAAACATTTCTCGGCAAAGCACCTCACCAAGACAATTATTCAAAACAGCCACCTGGGTACGGCGTGATGGATGTCGAGTTACAGAGTCAGCGCACGGCAGCGTGCACCAGCAAGAAAAATATAATTAAAATGAGATAATGGGAAAATGCAAAGCTACTAAATCCAGACTGCAGGACTGGAGGTTGAGACACGTGGATGTTAGGGTTTAAAAAAAAAAAAAAAAGGAATAAAAAACTTGGTTCACTTGTCCGCGTGAAGACTTTGGCGTCCTGGACTGGTTCGTCTAACCGAGGCTGTTGGTGTTTAAAGCGGGTTTCAGCTGTCAAACAGAATCAAAAGTCAGATCCTTCAGGCTGCGTAACGCCAGCTTCCCTGTTATCTCTGAGGTCCCTCAGAAACAGAAATGAGTAAGGAGAGGAAAAAGGGAGCATGAGAAGGTTTAAAGCTGCAGCCTGGAGGATTTACGCTTTAGAAGCCGTCGAAGATGCTTAGCTTTGGGCGGGAGTGCTCTAGTAAGCCTTGCAGTACCACCCTGCCCCACTAGAGGCGATAATATTATATATACGTGCCAGATGAAAACGCTGTTTTTCACGCCAGCTTGTCTCCAAGAGGCAGAAACGTGTTTTTGTTTTCCGTTTAACTTCAAATTACCTTCCCTATAAGGGCATAAAATTAGAATTTTTACCAAGTAGCCCCTGGCTACCAGATTTTTGAAGTTGGTAGCCAGCTAGCAATTTTGGTCACCAGTGTTTTTCGTCGCCCCATACGCCCCCGTAGACTGCTGACATCATCATGGACGCTCCCGGCATTGTTCAGCAACTTTAGGTAGCTCTTTTGTTTGCACTACAGGATATTTGGTTTGCTACTACAGCAGTAGCTACTGCGTAGTAGTAGCAACTGTTGTGGCAGCTACTGGTGTGGCAGTAGCTACTGCGTAGTAGCTACTGCTGTAGTAGCTACTGCTGTGGCAGCTACCGTCTAACTTCAGCTGTGGCAGTAGCTACTACAGCAGTAGCTACTGCTGTAGTCGCTACTGCTGTAGTAGCTACTGTTGTGGCAGCTACCGTCTAACTTCAGCTGTGGCAGCAGCGACTACAGCAGCTACTGCTGTAGTAGCTACTGTTGTGGCAGCAGCTACTGCGTAGTAGCTACTGCTGTAGTAGCTACTGCTGTGGCAGCTACCGTCTAACTTCAGCTCTGGCAGTAGCTACTACAGCAGTAGCTACTGCTGTAGTCGCTACTGCTGTAGTAGCTACTGTTGTGGCAGCAGCTACTACGTAGTAGCTACTGCTGTAGTAGCCACTGCTGTGGCAGCTACTGGGTAGTAGCTACTGCTGTAGTAGCTACTGCTGTGGCAGCTACCGTCTAACTTCAGCTGTGGCAGTAGCTACTACAGCAGTAGCTACTGCTGTAGTCGCTACTGCTGTAGTAGCTACTGTTGTGGCAGCTACCGTCTAACTTCAGCTGTGGCAGCAGCGACTACAGCAGTAGCTACTGCTGTAGTCGCTACTGCTGTAGTAGCTACTGTTGTGGCAGCAGCTACTGCGTAGTAGCTACTGCTGTAGTAGCTACTGCTGTAGTAGCTACTGCTGTGGCAGCTACCGTCTAACTTCAGCTGTGGCAGTAGCTACTACAGCAGTAGCTACTGCTGTAGTCGCTACTGCTGTAGTAGCTACTGTTGTGGCAGCAGCTACTACGTAGTAGCTACTGCTGTAGTAGCCACTGCTGTGGCAGCTACTGGGTAGTAGCTACTGCTGTAGTAGCTACTGCTGTGGCAGCTACCGTCTAACTTCAGCTGTGGCAGTAGCTACTACAGCAGTAGCTACTGCTGTAGTCGCTACTGCTGTAGTAGCTACTGTTGTGGCAGCACTACTAGTAGCGTAGTAGCTACTGCTGTAGTAGCTACTAGCTACTGCTGTGGCAGCTACCGTCTACTTCAGCTGTGGCAGTAGCGACTACAGCAGTAGCTACTGCTGTAGTACTGCTACTGTGTGGCAGCAGCTACTGCGTAGTAGCTACTGCTGTAGTAGCTACTGCTGTGGCAGCTACCGTCTAACTTCAGCTGTGGCAGTAGCGACTACAGCAGTAGCTACTGCTGTAGTCGCTACTGCTGTAGTAGCTACTGTTGTGCCAGCAGCTACTACGTAGTAGCTACTGCTGTAGTAGCCACTGCTGTGGCAGCTACTGGGTAGTAGCTACTGCTGTAGTAGCTACTGCTGTGGCAGTAGCTACTACGTCTACTACGTACCTATAGTAGCTACTGCATAGTAGCTACTACAGCAGTAGCTACTATGTCTACTACGTACCTGTAGTAGCTACTGCCACAGTAGTAGCTACTGCGTAGTAGCTACTACGTCTACTACGTACCTGTAGTAGCTACTGCCACAGCTGTGGCAGCTACTGCTTAGTAGCTACTGCTGTAGCTACTGCTACTGCTACTGCTGTAGCTACTGCTGTAGTAGCTACTGCTGTGGCAGTAGCTACTATGTCTACTATGTACCTGTAGTACTACTACGTCTACTACGTACCTGTAGTAGCTACTGCCACAGCAGCAGCTATTACAAGTACTGTAGGTCAATCAATCAATCAATCTTTATTTGTATAGCGCTTTTCATGCAAGAACATGCAACACAAAGTGCTTTACAGAAATAAAAACAAATTATCACAATAAAACCCCTTCCCTCCCACCCTCCATACTAGACACATACACACACACAATCACACCCAATAGTGCGACATGGCATGGGACTGAGGATCAAGGAAACACCACCTTTGGGGCCATCCACACCGGGAGGAGCTGCAGGCCTTATCAGGGTGACCAGCACCTGGGCCCCCCGACTCTAACTGACAGGCGGACCCCCAGATCAGAAGGAGGAACCCCCAGCCAACCAGGCTAGAGGGACCCAAGGACAGCACCCCCAGTCACCTGACACAGCTCCCAGTGTGGAGGACCCCCCGGTAGATGTCGCGAGATTAGTGTTTGATATCCGATGTATGACAGCGTGCGAAGAAAAAAAAAGATTGTTACAGAAAATAGGATGTCGTTAGACAACAGAACTATTTGCACTCTTCTCTCATGTAAAATAAACTACTCTGGACCAGTCCACAAAAACACTCCTTCCAAAACAGCCATAAAGAATTTAAAGTCTGCAACAAATGAGTACAACAAGTCATTAAAAGAGTAAAGAAAAGTCACGTGAAATGAGATGAAAAACTGTAAAAGAAGAGCAATATGAAATGAAAACAATGTGTGAAATGAAAATCATTTGCTGTGGAGTAGATTCAGTGATTCAGTGGTTTTTGCATTCGTCCGTCTTCAGTTTTGTCCATCTGTCAATTGCTGGGTTAGACGCATGTGTAGTTATGACTTCCAGCAAACGATGTGCACCCAAAACATGGCCACTTTTTGCCAAATAAACTTTGTTTCTAAATTATTTAGATATGTTTGCCTTGGTGACACATGACAAATCTGCAGAAATCATAGAAAAAAAGTTTTTTTTTCTAAGTTGATGGTGGATTTTGTGGCCATCGCCACTGGCGACAAGGCAGAAAAAAACGGTCAAAGTGGTCAAATTTTGGTCGCATTTGGCGACCATTTAGTCACGATTTTATGCCCTGCCTATTCAATGTTTATTTGAATCTCTTTATTTTTTTCTCTTTATTTATCATTTGTTGTGACTCCTTATTCTCCTCTAAACCATCCTGCCGTTGCATCACTGTGAACTTCCTCACTGTGGGACAAAAAAAGTTTTTTTGTTTGATCATATCCATCCAGTCACATGATGTGGTTTCTTCCAGACTGGTAACCAGGCTGGACTGGTACGTTAGGGGGGCGGGTTACAGTTCAGTTGGACCTTGCTTCCCTCATTTAGTCTGGAGTGGTTCAGCTACTTTAAACGTTTAAACGTTTTCACATTAAAACAACCGAGCATCAAACGCCGCAGCAGTGAGGAATAGAAACGTTTCATTTCCTTTCACAAAGGACACTCCAGAGTCTCCTTTTCCGAGTACATAAATGAAGCGCAGAAGATCATTTCCTCAGCGTTTCGGAGACGTTGCCCTGGTCTCATTGTGGCTGCCACTTGGATGCTCCTGGCGGTATTACCGGGTTGAGAACCTTCAAAAGCAAAAACAGACCATTCAACCGGTCCAGTGAAAGCAGAAAGTCCATGAGGGGAAGTTTTCCCCCCATCAGGCATCATCATGACAAACTGTGTCCACGTTCTGAGCTTTGGACTGGTAGCATTACTGGAGTTCCTCCAAACACTGGACCAGTTACTAATGGAGCTTTGTATCCACTTTGGAAACTAAAGCAAATTATTGGCTTTGTTGTTGGAAACATGGAACGATTAGCAGTCAAACGAGGGGATTTGTACATCTTAAGGTTGGCGGGGTTAGACACAGTTGGGCTAACCCTATATAAGCCCAATATAATAGTGACTTTTCATCTCCTAATATCGATTTTTTTTTCCCCCTAATATCGTTTTTTTTTTTTTTTTACTTATTTTTGTGCATTGTCAGTAACTCAAGGTACTTTATTCGTGTTCTCACTTACAGTGGTTACAATGTTGTCAGTATTAGGGTGAGTATTGACAAGGACCTCGCAATACGATATGTATCATGATACTTGGGTCACGATGCGATATTATCACGATATCACAATATATTGCCATATTCTACCCGGTTAATATCAAAATTAAAAGTAGAGATGAAAAATCAAGTTGCTGTATATGTTTATCAGATGATATTGATCATTCAGAGGACAAATTGAGTCAAAACTATTTGCTTCAAAACAACCTGTTTATTGTTTATTATTAGCGTTTTTGCACATTTAAGCATTCACAATGCGTCTAATACATGAATGCATGAATTTTCCTAAAAAATTGATATTAGGAGCAGAAAAATCGATATTATATTGGGCGGCCGAAAATCGCGATATATAGCTAAATTAGTTTTTTTTTTACACCCCTAACAGTATATCAGTAGCTCTAGCTCTTTCAAAGTCGATATGCTTTCAAAGCATATCATGAACGGCTTGTGGACACATCTGGAATGTCTTCTAACAAACAAATACTCAAGTGGTTGAAACAAACAAACAACAACTAAAAAAAAGAAATCTGTGATCACAGGGTGAATTTAATTCATTTTAATACATGAATTTTCCTAAAAAATCGATATTATATCGGGCGGCCGAAAATCGCGACATATTGCCAAATCAATGTTTTTTCACACCCCTAGTCAGTATGTTGTAATGGTTACTTAAATGTGCAAAAACACTAATAATGAACAATAAATAGGTTGTAATGAAGCAAATAGTTTTGACTCAATTTGTCCTCTGAATGATCAATATCATCCGATGAACATATACAGCAACTTGATTTTTCATCTCTACTTTTAATTTTGATATTAACTGGGTAGAATATCGCAACATATCGTGATATCGCGATATCATGATAATATCGCATTGTGACCCAAGTATCATGATGCATATCGTTTTGCGAAGTCCTTGCCAATACTCACCCCTAGTTCCTGTATTCATCCATGTATTCATGGTAAACCAAAATTCACACATTTTGTCACTAAATTTCACAGTAAAGAAACCAGTTTTTAAAAGTTCTGTGGTACAATCATGCAAATTTCTGGCGTGCATTTGGACCAGCGCTCCATCAGAACATTCCCACTGAAATGAAAAGGGAATGTTGCCGTGCAACAGTGCAGCTGTGGACTTACACTCTCATTCCTCCTGTGACTGTTATGCGCCACGTCGGACCTCCAAGGTTCAAAAATCTAATATATTAGCTCTGAGTCAGCAGTTGGCTTCTGCCTGGTTGATGTAATCAAGAGAACGTCCATCCTGAAGGTTCGTACAGCGATCACGACTCGGGCGCATAAATTCTCAAGCAACACAATTGTGGGTTTTTAGGCTTTGGTGTTCATTCAGAAAAAAAATGGCAGCAGCCGTACAAAGAAAATGACAGAGCGCGCAGAGGAATGTGTGGAGGGCAAGAAAAACACAGACCTTTCCTGTCAGTGCTGTTGGGGACCTGCGAGGTGTTGACGCCCTTGGCGATCTCTTGGCTGGCAGTTTCCTTGGTGACCGCTGAGCCTTTGAGCTTATTCTTCGGGGTTTCCAGGGCTTTTAGCTTCTTGGCATGTTTGGTGCCCTTGTAGTGGGCCAAGGCCTGGCTCTGTGAAAGGAACAAACAGCAGGCTGGATTTAACTGAAAGCTGAACACAGGGCCAGAATGAAATAGAACCATGTTCCCGGTGCTTCAAGAAAAAGTAATACTTTATCAGTTTTATTTAAAGGAAATAATTCCTGCAGAGTGATTGACACGACCGTATAACATTAAGATTTGTCCTGACTGAACAATCTAGGAGACTTGTTTCTAAATCACAGCCAAAAAGGTAAATCATCTTTGCATTTTTAAAAAGAATATTTTACTGTTTAATGGATGAATATGTCCAATATGACAGAAGAAAGTTAGAGTGATGAACTACAGCAGCAGGACCTCAGTCTGGACGTGAGATCTAGCTTGGACTGGTTTTATTTTTCGCTCTTTCCGTCAGACAGACGGAGGGCAGAAGCCTTTAGTTCAGCTCTGGGTGCTCTATCTCAGCGAGATTTCTGCTGTCTCAGCTAGATTTCAGCTCTATCGCAGCTCTACTGCATCTCTATCTCAACGCTATCACGGCTTTATCTCAGCTCCTTCTCAACTCTATCACAGCTCTATCTCAGCTCTATCTCAGCTAGATCTCAGCTCTATTGCAGCTCTGTCTCAACTAGACTGCAGCTCTATCTCAACGCTATCACAGCTTTATCTCAACTCCATCACAGCTCTATCTCAGCTAGATCTCATCCATATCTCAGTTTTACTGCGGCTATCTCAGTTGCATCTCGGCTCTACTTTAGCTCCATGTCAACTCTACCTCAGCTCCATCTCAGCTCTATCTCAGCTCCATCTCAGCTCTATCTCAGCTCTATCACAGCTCCATCTCAGTTCCATCTCAGCTCTACCTCAGCTCTATCTCAACTATCTCAACTTTACTGCAGCTCTATCACAGCTGTATCTCAGCTAGATCTCAGCTCTATCACAGCTCTGTCTCAACTATACTGCAGCTCTATCTCAACTCTACCTCAGAGAGATCTCATCCATATCTCAATTTTACTGCAGCTCTATCGCAGCTCTATCTCAGTTGCATCTCAGCTCTACCTCAGCTCTATCTCAGCTCTATCACAACTCTACCTCAGCTCCATGTCAACTCTATCTCAACGTTTACCCAGAATCCAGCATTTATCTCTTGTATAACCGGAATGTTTTTTTTTTACGTTAAATGGTATTTGAAAGCCGTTATTCTTCCTCCCGCTGTGACGCTGCTGTTAAATAAACTGGTCCAGACAATAAACGGGCCCAACTGTGGTTGACCCAGCAGGATGAACCGGTGAAGAGTCTCATCCCGGTCCAATCCCAGAAGGTCGGTCTGAATCTCACGAGTCTCCACCAACCCACAGCAGTTTTTCCACCAGCCGGCCTCTCTACACAAACCCCGGCTCATCTTATCTTTTACTAATCTGCCTGCTCGTGTTTGACCTGCGAAGAATGCGGCGATAAACTCGTCACGTTTCTGATCGTGAAACCAGCTGCCACAGCACAGAATTCCTGAGGAGGGATTAGGATTAATTGACCAGAAAGGACATCTTTAAATCTCTGCATTTTCACATGGAAAATAACTGCTGCGGTACTGAAGTGTGAAATTATGTCTGTTGAACCTATATCTTCTCCAAACCTGCATGTCAGTTTGTTCCTCCCATAAAAGAGAAAAATGAATCCTTCTCACCAGCATCGTCGCTGGACTTGATGACATCCAGCCTCGGCGTGAAGCTCATCGCTTTAATTCAGAATAACGCCAGGCGTCAACAACGGAGGAAGGTCTCCGCGTGACCCGCGAAGCTTAATTTATGAAGAAGGCGCTTCGTTGGCAGTCCGACCACGTAGAGCTGCCGAGACTCACCTTCACAGCAGATTCATCCGGGCACGCAGACGGGGGACATATGAAAAGACTTTGAGCTGCCCTTGTTTACCGCCGCTCAGTTCGCCCGTGGCGGGGAAGAAGACGGTATCAGGAGGGAAGCAACTGCCTCTTGGAATAAGTAAGTCTGCTAAGCTCACGTTGGAGAAGACGCTGCTGAATGTTTTTATTCACGGTGGGACCAAGGTTATTATCGTTAACGAAAACGAACAAAATAACGAAAACTAGAATTGAAAAAAAACATTTTCGTTAACTGAAATAAAATAAAAATGAGTTTAAAAAAAAAACGATAACTAACTGAAACTGTATTATGTGTTTATAAAACGAACTAAAATTAACTATAATAATGTCAAGAACGTCCTTCGTTTTCGTGTTTGTAATTTTTTTTTTCTCATAAACGTTTGAAATCTATTAACTTTGCTCCACTGTACAACAACAACAAAAAAAAAAAAGATAAAAAAGTTATCAGCAGTGATGGCTGCGGCAAAAGTTGGGAGAAAGCGTCTCAGTCCTATTTGGGATTTCTTTGACTATGACTGTGTTAACGATAAAAATAAGTGTCTTGTTGTAGAAGCAGGTGATACAATGTGTGCAATACTGCTCAAGGAGAAAAAAACCCACGAATCTGAAAGTCCATTTGAAAAGCTCGCACAAGAAGGCTAACCAAGACTAGCTGGATAAGCTAGCCTAAGCTAGCCTTCTGGAAAGAAGGCTAACCAAGACTAGCTGAATAAGCTAGCCTAAGCTAGCCCCCTGGAAAGAGAAGCTACAGCTGCAGGCCAGTCAGCGTTGGGAAGGAACGGGAGAAAACAGCAACTATAATAGACTGTTTCCATGGAGACCAGATAGCTGCTGGTCAGTAAATACGCAGGAACACCACAAGAGGGAAGATGCATCAACAAACTGATCAGGAAAGCTGGATCTGTGCTGGGTGGAACTCTGGAGCCGCTGGAACTGATTGTACAAAAAAGAATGCTGCACAAGCTGATGAAGATGAGGAAGGACTCTTCACACCCTCTCCATGAAGATGATGGAGGACTCTTCACACCCTCTCCACGACACAGTGATCAAACAACAGAGTGTGTTCAGTGAGAGGCTTCTTCAGGTCCGTTGCAAGACGGAAAGATACAGAAGATCATTCCTGCCAGCAGCCATCAGCCTCCACAACAAGACTTAACACCTGTTATTATATTATTATTTCTGTCTGTTTTTTTATAAAAAAAAAAAAAAAAAAAAAAAAAAAAAAAAAAAGAGAGAGAGCCCTTACTCCATTGAATTTCCCTTTATGGGATAAATAAAGTATTTTTCATTTCATTTCATTTCATTGATAAATATGTTTATTGATACCAGAATGTAAACACGACTATGTGATTCGATAGCCTTCAAAAAGTTCAGTGCTTTACTCCAACCAAAATTACAACCCTAATTTACAAAATAAAAATAAAACTAACACTGAAACTAATAAAAACTAAACTAAAACTAAGTATTTCAAAACAAAAATGAATAAAAACTAGCAAAACTGCTCTAAAAACGAATTAAAACTAACTGAATTTGGAAAAACTAAACCAAAAACTAAATAAAACTAAGACTAATGGAAAATCCAAAAATATTATAACCCTGGGTGGCGTCTCTGCTTTACAAATCCAACATTTTCCGGTTTCCTTTTCCGTCCCCGTTAAACAGTACGGAGCTTTTATGGCGTTTGAGAAGCTTCAGTGTGAAGAAAGTCATCACAGACTGCAGAGCTGTCAAATTCCGAACCTCGGCATTGATTGCGAACGTTGGACGATGATTTAAGAAAGTGCATGTCACAAGTTAATAGAATGACAAAAGAGGTTTCATTACAAAGTGGCCATAAATCCCAAGTCAAGTCATTTTGTTGGCAAATTTTGTGAAAGTGCTGGACCGCCTCGAACATTTCCTTCTATTCTAGAGACCATTTTTGGACGAAGCGCCGCTTCTTTCCAAATGGAGCGCAGACCTCATTCTGGCACGAAACCATTCATTTCAGCAGACGTTCATCACCCTCCAGGTGCCCGAAACATAACTTGCAGTTTGTCGTGACACCGCCGTAATATGGATGGGTGTTTAACGCGACCGGCGCAATGATTCATCCTTCATTAGAGCGACGGAGTGGAAGAATTGCCCGAATTCCAAGTACGGCACATGCATTATTAAACCTGGGAAGGAAATCATTTGTTAACCTCCCGGGTCCCCTGAAAGCAGCGCTGCGTTGGAGAGGCTGGAGAAGCCAGAGGTCAGCCTCATCTGGACAAGGGGTCGCGTGCTGGACCGCTCCGGTGCCTTCGGCAGCATCCGGCCAGTTGTGCTGAGACAAACCCACATCTGGAACCCAGAATAACGGACCGTGACAGTCTGTGGAGCTGAGTCTGCACAGCTGTTGACTCTTCTTCACTTCTGCCTTCAGAAACAACTCTGAGTTGCACAAGCAGCGTGTTTGCAAGCGCAGTTTAGCGGAGCTACAGTTTTACGCTGCAGCAGACTGCGGCGATCTGTCGGTCCATGTTCAGGGAAAAAAAAGCTGAATTCAATCAATTAATCAATCAACTTTTATTAGTAGAGCCCTTTACAACACACATATGTGATATTAAAAATTGCGTTTTGAGCTAAAGTGTTGTGTCATGGTCTCGATTCCTGTGTGTTCGAAGGCCACAGTTTTCTTTTGACCAAAGTGCTTTCCATTAAAATCCACATTAAACAAAACAATTTAAATTCGACATAACAATAGAATTAAAATTAAATTAAAAATACCACATTTTAATATCTGCAATGCAGTCAGATAGGGTTTGAAGAGCACAGGAAGATAAATTTGCAGGTCATCTGCATAGCAGTGAAAGGCTAGGTTGTGCCTGGCTGTAATAGAGCCCAGAGGCAACATATAAAGTGAAAACAATAAAGGGCCCAGTTTGGAGCCTTGGGGCACACCACAGAACAAAGGAGCAGCAGCGGAGGACAGGTCGCCAATCATTACAGAAAAAACTTCTGTTTGTCAGGTATGATTCAAACCATTTCAGCGCTGTTCCACGAATACCAGCACACTGATTAAGGCGAGACAAGAGGATTGAATTTAAGATCAAATTACTGCAGATCTGCTTCAGCGTAGCAACAGGTGAAAAAATACAGAGAACCAGGAAACAATTCTTAGCTACAGGTCCTGAAGAAAAAACAAATAAACTTGTGAATTCAAGTGAATATTATGTGATGTTAGCTCATGTGGTTACTGGAAAAAAATAAAATAAAATCACAACTTTTTGTCGTAAAATCTAGACTCTCGTAAACTTGCAAACTCTCTTTATGTCGTACAATTCTAAATTTCATATAGTTGTAATTTTACCCTAAAGTCAAGAATTTCCTTGTAAATTTTTTGCAAAACTGTAAAAAAGAAAAAATAATATGGTAAAATTTTTTTGTAATTTTTTTTTCCTCTAAATTCAAGACTTCTGATGCAAAAATCACAAACTTAGCAAATTTTGACATTCTAATTCAAAATATCTGTCAGAAAATATCAACATTTTCACATTTGTTATAAATTTGTCGTTCAATCGTGAATTCTGTATAAATGTAACTTGTGAATTTTCATCTTTAAAGAGCTGATTTAACAAAATCACAACTTATTGGAAAAAACATTTGTCTTTAAAAAAAATTTTACGACTGCAGAATTGTGTGTTTTTGTTGTAAAAATGTACACGTTTGTAAATGTGTAACACATTTTACACATGTAAAATTGCCTCTTTTCATCCTAAACCAGCTGCTCTCCTCAACTCAGTTATTTGAGATTTTGACAGTGCGGCTTAAACATTTCTTGAGAAACAGTTTGAGTTACTAGAAAAGCACTCGAGAGCACAGACCTTCGTCAAGTGCAACAATTCCCTGTATAACGATTTACAGATTGCTATAAAATCTGCCTTCTAGATCAGATCCAGATCAGCCTTTGAAATTTGATAGAGGTTTCCATTGTCAATCCCTGAGTCAAATTTCATATTATTGAGAAACAAAATTTTTGGCCCCACTGACCGCAACGTTATTGAAAATTTGAAAGTGATCCAGAATCCAGGATTTCTTCTGATCACAGCCTAAATGAAATCAGTTCTTCGTTTTCACATTTCTGACAAATATCATCAAAATCCATCCATAACTTTTTGTTATCTTGAACACAGACAAACCTCCTTGGCGGAAAAGTATTTAATTTTCTTTGCAGGCTCTCAGAAGAAATGAAGAAATGAAGTGATGGACTGGATTTGGACTTTATTAGTAAATGACTACATTTAAGACCTTCGAGCTACTTGAGGCATAAAAGACATAATTATGATAAATATAAAATAAACACCGGCGGCAGCTGCTGTGGGTCGAGGCTTTTCCAGTCAATGATCGTGGTCCCGCCAGAACCGACGGTCCGCTCTGCTCCATTAAAGAAACACGGTGAGTTTATTTTGGTGCGATTCACCAACTCAGCGCTGATGTCATCGCAGGATTAACTTGCCTTAATCGGTTTTATTTGTGGACCCCCATAAATATCTTCTTCTCCCCATCTGTGGTTTTGGTTGAATTTTCTTTTTTTTTTTTAAATTGACTTATACCCCACTTTTTTTATGCGCAACGTTAAGTTTATGCACCACTTTTACGCCCGACATAAATCTCCGTGGCCCATTTTCACAGAGCCCAGACGGTCTCTCTGCCACCGCTGTGGGCAGGAGGATGCATGTGACGGAAAGAGGAATTCACTCTTGTGCGGAGTTTAGACATTTTTCTTCAGAGGAGCTCGAGGACGTCCTTCACTGGCTGCTCCCACCAGCGATGGACAGGTTCACTTTCTACACGAAATGGTTAAGTTCATAGTTCATTAAAATGAACTAGTTCAATTCACCATTTCAAAAAATGAACTAAATAGTTTATCTTTAGTTCATTTTTTTTTAAATTATTTTTTAATGTTGCTGCAAGCAATTATTTGTCAAAATGATTACCACTGTCCACATACTACACCACCACAAACAGCAATTATTTTATCCATTTTAACTGTTGAAAACTATTGGTCCATTTCTGAATCCTGAACCAACCAGGGTTCACATTAGCATTAGCATTAGCATTGAAGGGATAGCCCATGTAAAACTGTAATTTCCGTTTCAGTTTCTCTCTACAGCAGCCATTCCCAAACTTCAGAACACCAAGGCCCAATTTGAAATGTGAAAAATCTCCTCAGCCCACCGAAACCTTTAATCACAACTGTGATCAACATACAGGACCAGGAACCATGATCCGATATTAATGTAAGGGGTCAACAAATAAGGTGACACTTGTCATATTAAGTTGACAGTAGAATAACACTTAACTGGTTTGTTTTATTACTTCTTAATGTTTTTTTAATCATGTCATGAATATTTTACAGTAATTAAAAACATATTTAAAAAAGATCGAGGATTTAAAACACATTTGTTTAATTTTAATGACCTCTCATGGCCCACCTGCAGTCCCACGACGGCCCACCAGGGGGCCACGGCCCACACTTTGAGAATCACTGCTCTACAGTAGATTAAAAATATGAGGAAAAACTTGTTGCCAAATGGTCTTTATTATCAGACAAAAACAGGTCCTTAAGGTGCAAATGCTTTTTTTCCTCCATTTCAATATTTCAATCCCCCCAGCAGTCGGGGGTCTCCTCCAGCTCTGGGTAACTGTAGCTCTCATCTTCCTTCATGACCGTTTTAAACGTTTGATGACGCAGTTGTTAGCGTGACAGCAGCGACAGCCGTGTTGCCATGTTTGATTGGTTTCCTCAGATACATATCAGGCTCATTTGTGGTGGATTTTAAATGGGGTTCGCTGGAAACCTGGAACGGTTTTGACCGTGCGTGAACTTTGAAAGAGCGTCGTTCACAACTGCCCAGATGAACTCGTTCACGCCCCCCGCTGGTGAAGGAGAAAGAGAGCGCGCTCAGTTCACGTTCACACAAAACATGAACTAGTTCGTGAACTTTCGTTCAATGAACGGGTTCAGGTACAACACTGGCTCCCTCCACCTTGCTGCTCCACGTCCATATTTCTGTGACACCCCGAACGGCTCCAAGACAAAGAAACACAGGCCCAAAGCTCCAGAGTTACGGCACCAAAAGATTTAAGTTGGTTTACGGCTCGACCTGGTGGCTGTTCCTCATCTGTAAGGATGGAGGTATCTGACGTGGAGCCCTTCACAACACGAGCGAGTTCTCCAGGGAGTCGCTGATATAACTGCAGATGGTCCATGTTGGCCAGTTTCCTTGTGTCCTTTGGTCAAATAGAGGAATAATTGAAATTCCAGACACGACCAATGAAATAATATCAGTCTTAGTGGAAACCAGAGTGTGAAAATAATCACTGATGGCTTTTTAAAAAACTCGCTCTGCTATTAAAGCCTTTAATTAATGAACAACAAGTCAAGACATTGCTTCAGTTCCCATTTTCTCACTTACTAAGTTTGATCATTCTGATCATTTTTCGCACACTTGGCACGAATTAAAACGAAACTATTTCTCGCTCCTGTGGGTGTTTTTAGTCCCTGGCGAGACCACCGCCCTCCGTTGGAGTGCTGACAGTCGCTATCGAACGGCGCTACCCGCGCTCGGTACGAACTTTCCACTGAGATTTCATGAGCAGCTCAAAGGAGAACCTGGGAGCAAGTGCGCCCAGGAGGCTAAAACCAAAAGAGATGCTTTAAGGGCGAAGAAAAAGAAAAACTAAAACAGGGGAAGAAACAACAAGGTGGTGGTGATCTAGTAAGGGGGATTAAAAAAAGGCAATAAATACACAAGACGACAACAGTCGACAGTTGAGCAGCAGTTAGTGACTTCACTCCTCTAGGACCTTCAACAGCTGGAAGGCAGGAAGGAAAACAAGCTGAAATGAGGAAAGGAAGCAGGAACTGCATATTAGCTGAAGACGAGCTGACAGACGAGTGGCGTCGCTTCAGGGGGGTTTGTTTTTAGGGACGGTGAGTCGCATTTGCTCTAATGACCCGTTACTCCGATTACGGAGGAGAAAACGCCTCGGAAAAAGATCCAGGCAACCTTAAAGGACAGTGTTAAAGTCTCAGGAGAGCCACGTTGGTGGGCGGAGTCACAGGCTGGGACGAGGGGTGAGGGGGTGGGGTCATCAAACTGCGTCATCGGTGCAAATCTTCAGACAGTCCAGGGAATCCCCAGATGTGGTCTTTAGTTTCGTTTAGGGGGTGCACGATAACTATCGGGCTGATAACAGGAAATTATGCCGTCATCCCGATAACTCTGATATCATGACGAATAGCCCTGATAACATATATATTTTTGTCAACACAGCAGTGCCTCGCTCCCTCTGAATCTTAAATGACCGGCAGTAAATGTTATGTTTAAGCAACGTCGGCATAATCAGAAAAAAACGATTACTTAATAAGGAAAATCAAGAATACCCCCTCATGCCAGAAAACAACTTGTTAACTCGGTCATAATTTTGGTAGTTGCTGACTTGAATTAATATTCGCAGTATTCTCCCACATGTTACACATAAAAAAGAAAAAAATAGAAAAGGCTGAAAGAACGACTAGCAAACGAGGGAACATCAGAATTTACGTTACACCTTGAATGCAGCCTGCAGCACAGCGCTGATCACAACAAACATGGCGGCGTGGAACTTCGTTAAAGTTTCAGAAGAAGATAGTTTGGTGGTTATTTGTGACGAATCCTACGAGGAGGGAAGCACAAGCTTTAATACGTAAAACCCGATCGGCCACCTACAACATAACAATCACTTCCATGGAGTTTTGAAACCGCGCTAACGTGAGCTAATGCTAACGTGTGCAAGCCAGCAGCAGTCTCTCCTCTCCATCATCTCTCTCATCTAAAGCTTCCATGAGATAAAAAAACAAAAAAATCACTGAACCTCATTTACTTTAATTAAAGGTATTAATTTAAATGGAACCACAGGTCAAAATCCTTTAAATGTAAATCCTTTCAGTTTGTAATTTTGATGCATGTAGTTCTATCAGTTCAAGGAGCCTTTATTTTTTTTATATCAGTCAGTAATTAACCTTATTTAAGTTGATAGCTTTACAAAAATGTTTGAAAGGGCTTGCCAGTAGTTTTTCAATGGAAAAAATAAATATCTGTTCATTTAAAAAGTCAAAACTGTTTTTGATTTTGTTCAAAGTATTGATGTAATGATCTTAGATATATGTGTGTGTTATCGGTATCGGCCTTTAGGAGCTGTAAGTTATTGGTTATCGGTATCGTTTTCAAAAAACAGTTATCGTGCATCCCTAGTTTTGTTTGTTCTTCTGGATTCTCTGTCCCGGCAGCACTTTTTAAATTTAATCCATAAAAAAGTTTGATTGATCACTCTGGTCCCAACGATGAGCACCTGAAGTCCAGAGTCCGTTTTCTGGAGATGCATTTCCAGACCTTCTGTAGTTCGGTAGTTTGTTCTTCTGATACGAGTTCATCTCGGCTCCGTCAGTCCAACGAAGAGCTGCTCTGCTTAAAAATGACTAAATTTTAAATGTCATAGTTTTGTGTATCCTCCAACATTAAAGCTGGAAGTCTATCCAGAAGCTTCCGGATGCAACTCTTGGAGCGTTTACAGTTTCGGGATCTTCTGTCACGGTCAAGAGGGTTTATTTTCTTCTTTATTCACTTTTTTTTTTTTTTTTTTTTGCTTTTGACCTTTTCTTCTGCTTTTCCATGTTTCGTGTCTTGAGCTTTATTTCCTGTTTCATACTGCAGGAGTTTATTTTTGTGGATTCTGTTCAGTGTTTCAGAAACGAGTCTGAGCTCCATTATTTCCATCCCATCATCTTTTTAATCCTCCCCTCTCTTCTTTTCTACTTACCTGCATTTCCTCTCTTTTCTCTCATGGTCAGTTTTATCTTATTTTAATGTTTGGAGCCTGTTTTGTGAAGAGCTGCCCTACAGCACTAGTTTTTTTTCCATTAAATATCCTTATCTGACACGGCTCCACATGCAACATCATTTCTGCTCCAGCTGCTTCCACGCAAAGAACGAATGTGACCATCAGGACTCCCTCTGTCGTGACTCACTGCTTTGACTGTATTTGTTTGCAGCTTCTGCATTTAGCCGCCTCTCATTTCCAGGAGAAAAAGTGCCTCAGACTCTCTGGGAGGCCGATGTAGGTGGACGATGCAGAGCAGGAAGATGTGAGAGAATCCGACGTGTTGTCAAAAATCAGAGAAATCTGTTCAGTGGTGACGGAGGTTGGTAAAAAAAAACCAGATACTTTCAGGTTTCTAGAATATAGTCAGTCAGGGTCGTGCACAGAGAGAAAAGGGTCACAGGCTGGGAATCGAACCTGTGACCACTGCAGGAGGACTGTGGCGTCTGTATCTGCAGTTTTACGACAAAGTCGTGATTTTACGTCACAACGTTACGATTTCCTGTCCGCCAGACAGTTCACTTGGCTGAGCAGGCGGCCCAGGGGGAAAGAAAAAAAGAGTTTGGATGTAAAATTTCGATTTATGACATAAAACTGAGAATTTCAGAATTTATTGTAAAATTGACAAAAATGTTTGGAAAACAATTAGGTCATAAAATTTCAAATTTCACAAAACTGTGACTTTTGTATAGGACAACTTTACGTCCTAACAATGACGAACTTTTACTGTAAAATTGTGAAATTTGCAATTTTGTAAAAACTGAATTGTTTGTAAAAAATAAAATAAAATAAAAATTTTGCAAAATTTTTTACCTAAAATTCATGATTTTGTTGCAAAACTGAGAATTTCAAACTGCAACTTTCTGTCTTACAAACAAGACATTTGTTGTAAAATATCGACAAAATTAGGACATCATGCTGTAAAACAATTTTTTAAGGTCCCAATTCCTGATTACAAACAAGACATTTGTCAAAAAATATCGACAAAATTACGACAGCATGCCGTAAAACAATTTTTTAAAGTCCCATTTCCCAATTACAAACAAGACATTTATCATAAAATATCGACAAAATTAAGACAGCATGCTGTAAAACAATTTTTTGAAGTCCCAATTCCCAACTTCTCGTCGTAAAACCCAAATGTTTGTAGAGTTGCGTGTTTCACAAAACTGTGACTTCTGTATACAACTTTAATGCCTAAAAATAACAAACTTTTACTGTAGTCATGAATTTTGCAATTTTGTAAAAACAGAATTTTTTGTTAAAAAATGAAAAAATTTGCAACATTTTTTACTTTGTTGCAAAATTGAGAATTTCAAACTGCAACTTTCTGTGTTACAAACAAGACATTTGTCGTAAAATATCGACAAAATTACATCATGCTGTAAAACAATTTTTTAAAGTCCTAATTCCCAATTACAAACAAGACATTTGTCGTAAAATATCGACAAAATTACGACATCATGCCATAAAACAATTTTTCAAAGTCCCAATTCCCAACTTCTCGTCATGAAACCCAGATGTTTTTAGAGTTGTGCATTTGCAACATTGTAAAACTGAATTCTTTGTAAAAAAAAAAAAAAAAAAAAAGAAAGAAAAATTTTGTAATTTTGATGCATGTATTTCCATCAGTTCAAGGAGCCTTTATTTTTTATATCAGTCAGTAATGAACCTTATTTAAGTTCATGTGAGATATCAAATAGGTTTGTTTGATAGCTTTACGAAAATGTTTGAAAGGTTTGCCAATAGTTTTTTCAATGGAAAAAATAAATATCCTTTCATTTAAAGAGTCCAAACTATTTTTGGTTTTGTTCATAGTATTGATGTAAAGATCTTAGGTATATGTGTGTGCTATCGGTTATCGGTTATCGGTATCAGTTTTAAAAAACAGTTATCGTGCATCCCTACTCATAAACATGACTGCATCCAGAGAAACTGATACATCTTAAAGTCTGTTAAAGCAGGAGCTCTTCCCCTCTTCTTTACCATCTCACACCGTTAGCCAGTTTACAGACAGACGTTCTTCTCTCCTAAAAAGCAGCAGAAATAAAAAAAAAAACAAATCCAGCTTTGTTCCTGGGGGTAAATTCAGACATCACACATCTGCGGCTGAATAAATTACTGCCTCCAGGCATCTCGAACCCTCCATCGCTCACAGCTCTACCTGTTAATTTGACAGCGAAACACAAGCTCTATTTCACTAATGAAGCTTTGGAATTAGCAGCCGACGGAGAGCAAATACGTGGCGTGATAGAAGTCCCCGTATAAAGCGTGATGATCTTTTCCCGAGTAATCACAAATCCACTCAGCTTTCAGAACGGATTGATTATTATTTAATGAAAGGTGCCGTGACACAGCCAGTTAGGGAAGCTTCTGATTTCACAACATGCAGCAGCAGCACTGACTTTCTTTCCTGATTACTTTCAAACCGGTATGGAAATTAGAAGGGGTGGGGGGGTCGAAATCCATCTGCTCACTTGGATGCTCATCCATCAAGTCGATGTGCACGCCATGCATTTCATTACATTATTAAAACACACTAAAACCTTTCCTTCTATGATGTGTTTTGACTGCAGGACCGTCAGTGAAATATGGTCATGCTGCCGGAAGTTTCCATCAGTAGATGGTCCACTGTGGTCATGAAGGGATGGAGATGGTCGGCAACAATCCTCAGGTAGACTGTGGTGGTTAAACCAGGATCAGCTGGTACTGAGAACATCTCCTCCAGACCATCAGACCACCAGCAGCAGCCTGAACCGTTGATGGACCAGGATGGATCCAGCCTCTCATGTTGGTTCCATCTGGATGTTGCAGCTTACATCCAGACTCATCAGACCAGACCAGGTTCTTCCAGTCTTCTGTGGTCCAGTTCTGGTGAGTCTGTGTTTCCTGTTCTCAGCTGACAGCAGAGACTCCTGCTGTGGTCTCTGCTGCTGGAGAACATCTGCTTCAAGGTTCCAGTGTTGTTCAGAAATGGTTGAGTTCCTGTCGTCTTGCCATCATGGTTGTGGAGAAGATCCCAGTAGACCAGCAGTTTCTGGAACACTCAGACCAACAACCAGGACACGTTCAGAGCCACTTGAACAGGTGCTGGTAAATTAGCTGGTGGGTTTACTCCTCGGCTGACCTGGGGATGCCTCAGTGTCCTCCTGGAGGAGCTGTAGAAGGTGGCTGGTTAAAGGGAAGTCTGGACCTCAGGCTGCTGAGTTATTGGATCGATAGCAGAATTTTTAGGTCTTTAGAAGTTCTGGAAACTCACTTTATTTGTCTCTTTTCGTGGGCAAAACCATTCAAGAACCATCTGGTCTCATAATTGAGAAC
The DNA here is from genome assembly GCA_018398805.1 of Hirundichthys speculiger. NCBI lineage: Eukaryota > Metazoa > Chordata > Actinopteri > Beloniformes > Exocoetidae > Hirundichthys > Hirundichthys speculiger. The sequence goes on from JAGFBZ010000535.1 coordinate 163,280, forward strand.
AAGCCAACATGTCCTCGGTTGACGTGGAGCAGAACTTTCCCTTTGAAAGCATCAAATAGCCGCAAGAGACACTGCCCTGTTCTCGGACTAAGATGGAAACCCGAGGTTTTGTTTTTAGCGAGATGCTACAGATCAACAGAGAGAAGTTTTCACCAACTGTCCTCTGCACGCTTCTCTCTCAGGAAGCTTTTCTTTTTAAATTTAGTTTGACGGCTGTTCAGAAGAAAACTTGCTCACCTGCGAGTTGAACCTTAGCTGGCAGACGCTGCAGGAGACGTGCCTCCTGATAGCGGTGGGAGGGAGGCTGTGGGTGTGATGGAGGACGGCTTTCTGCACCGGGTCCATCTGGCGGACAGAGAGAGGCTAATTAAACAGTGCCGGAGCTGACCCGCTCATCTGACCGACTGCCGTCGCCGGCTGGGCTCTGAGGACAGGACGAGCTGCCTGGGACCACCTGGACCACCCTAACCCTATAACTCAATACCTAACCCTAACCCCTAACCCTAACTCCCCAACCCCTAACCCTAACCCTAATCCCCCCCTACCCCTAACCCTAACCCCCAACCCCTAACTCTAACCCTAACCCACCCTAACCCCTAACCCCTAACCCTAACCCTAACCCTAACCCCCTAACCCTAACTCTAACCCTAACCCACCCTAACCCCTAACCCTAACTCCCTAACCCTAACCCTAACCCTAACCCTAACCCTAACCCCTAACCCTAACCCTAACCCCAAAACCCTAAAACCCTAACCCCTAACCCCTAACCTAACCCTAACCCTAACCCCCCTAACCCCCTAACCCTAACTCTAACCCCTAACCCTAACCCCCCCCCCCAACCCCTAACCCTAACTCCCTAACCCCTAACCGTAACCCTACTAGAAACGTCAACTGGCGAATCCTGGCTTCGACACGAGCCCAGAGTCTTTCCTGACCTTACTGCGGAGACCATCGGGAGACATTTAGGTGACGCCGGTGGCTTATCGTCGTCTGTCTTTGCCACAGACCGCCTCATAGTGTCGGTGTCAGCTGGCATGTTTTTGCAGAAGCAGATGTGTGTCTAATACCTAACAGGTTCAGGAAGTTCTGCTCTGAAACCTGCTGCAGGAAAACGGGAAAAAAAATAAGAAAAATCCCTTGTAATATCTGCCAGCGGAAGACCTGAGCGAGGAAAGCATCTTGCTACCGCTTCACGAAGCATCTGCCCTTCCAAGACACAAGTTCAGAGAAAAGCTCCATCCTGGTTGCAGTGGCCACCTTGGAACATCTGGGTCAATGAGACCTGCTGCAGACGGGAAGTACAACGACCACCGTTACAGAGCTGACCTGGCATCAGTGCAGGAGAAAGCGTGGAAACCTGACTGCAGAAAGCAGATAATTGCTCTTCATTTGCCAGTTTTCTGTCTTTGTCTGTTTTCCTTTCAGAGCTAACGGTGTTTGGAGTCAAAATAAGTGTCCAAGAACACAGCGATGAACAGATGATGAGATTCGAGCTCTGGAGAGTCTACGTGAGTGTGTCAGCTTTAAACTGCACTTTAAAACATCCATCTGTATTTACTTTTCTATGACCTCATGAGTTCATATTTGTCTTTTTTTTTTTTCCTTCATTTACTCTGGCTTCATCCTGGGAGCCGCAGCTGGACCTGCTCGCTCCTCCGCCAACGTAAGAGCTTTGAAAGATTATGCAACAGCGACGAGGCTGACTTTTATTAAAACGTGGAGGAGAGGTGGAGCGAGGGAAGGATCTGTTTAACGCTGGAGCAGATGTGGAGTCAGTCAGGCTTATCTGCTATCGAGTCAATATATTCAAAACTAAGTCTTTCACTGATTGATTTTATTTATGTCCTTGAATTCAATTTAATTAAATTCAAATTCAAATATACTTTATTGATCCCCCAAGGGGGAAATTCAAGTCTCAAGTACACCAGACGCTGCAGTCTGGTGTACCTGAGGAGCTGCCGGCGTCCAGCGCTCCTTCTTCATGTCCCGGTCCTGTTGGTCAGAGTGCTAACTCCAGTTAACAGCCGTTAAAACCAGTATATCTCCACAATGGTGAATCAAGTGAGATATCTCCAGGTCAGAGAAGGAAACACAGATGAACCAAACTGTCTCTTCTGGGAAGACCGAGCTCCCTCAGTCCGGCGAGCGATGGAGCCGACCGTCCCAGAGCCCGGTTCATCATGCGGACCAGGTTGTTGCCGTCACCCCCGGTGATGCCGGGCCCACCAGATCTCCAGACTCACCCCGGTGTGTGGACAGGGGCAGGGGCTCCCGTCCTCAATCGACGCTGCAGCATGAATGAAATCATTTACATCCTAAATTTAGTAACTTCTGGAACAGCACCTTTTCCTCATTCTTTATTTTTGATTTATTTTTCTTCTTTTCTCATCTTAATTTTTTATCTTTATTTTTGAATTTCTTTCTTTCTCTTTACTTTATTTAATTTTACTTTTTTCTCATCTTTATTTATCTTTCGTGTTTATTTTCAATTTATTTTTTATCTTTATTTTTTAATTTATCTATTTCTCTTTATTTAAATTTATTTTTCTTCTTTTCTTGTCTTTATTTTTTAATTTATTTATTTCTCTTTATTTTTATTTATTTTTCTTCTTTTCTCATCCTTATTTATTTTTTATCTTTATTTTTTTTTTATCTTTTTTCTATTTAATTTATATTTCTTCTTTTGTCATCTTAATTTATTTTTTATCTTTATTTTTTTTATTTATTTTTTATCTTTATTTTTTATTTATTTTTCTCTCTTTATTTTTATTTATTTTTTCTTCTTTTCTTATCTTTATTTTTATCTTTATTTTTTAATTTATTTCTTTCTCTTAATTTTTATTCATTTTTCTTCTTTTCTGGTCCTTATTTATTTTTTATCTTTATTTTTTTATTTAAATTTATTCCATTTAATTTATCTTTCTTCTTTTCTAATCTTTATTTTTTTATTTATTTATTTTTTTTTATTTCATTTCTCAGCAGAACTAAGAGTTATTAGTTCTCACTTGTTTCTGTGCTGTACAAAGTCTTTCTTTTTTACTTTTTTTCGAACGTCTACCAAACCGAAACTGGAAACAGTACTGGAGTAAAAACTTCTTCGTGCACGAACTGATAATTTCTCATCTTATCGTGCGTCTAATATGATGTTTGGTTCTGATGTTAGCGAATGTTTGTGACCGAGATTCATTTAAAATTCTTCTGGTTTGTGAGCAGTTTTCCTCGACAACAGGCCAGTTTTGTGCTGCGTCGAGCAGAGAAACCTCCGGTCCTTCATCCTCCAAATCTCACTGCTTCACAACTGGCTCATTAATCCTCTAAAGCAGCGTGTGGAGGCTGCAGTCTGAAGTGCAGCTCCGTGGCATGTAGGCATAAGTGATTTCAAGCTGTTGCTACACAGATAATGACTGTTAGTTGGACGGAGTCGTTGTTCGTTGGACAAAAGAAGCAAACAGCAGTTTCCCAGAAGCACAAACGCACAAAAGACCTTCTGCTGCAAAGCCAGACACAAAATACAGCTCTGGACCTGGAGCTGGAGCTGCTTGTTGCATGTTTCTTGCCTGTTTGGTGTGAAACTCCCACTGTGTGAACTCACACACACACATGCACACACACACACACAGATGCGTGCACACACACAGATGCGTGCACACATTTCTCAGAGAAAGTCTCAGCAGGAAGCGCTTGGCTGGAGAAGGTGGTAAAGGTGCACAGATGAATCCACCCTGACAGTCGGGTACAACGCTGCTGCGACGGCGTTCAGCACAAATGAAGCAGCCGCAAAAATAAAAATTAAAAAAACCTCCTGCACAAATTCAAGAAATAAGCACTAAAAAGGAGGTTAAATTTATTCGTTCTTGGTGAAATAATGTGTCGGTGCAGCAACATGCTTTCACTTCACATCAAATCTGTGTTTCCAGTTCAGATCTGGGGTTTGAAACAAGTGAAAATGCTGAATTTAATATAAAATTACAAAAAAAAAAAAAAAAAAGACTCGCTACAGCACAGTAACAGGTAAAAGATGGTAAGATTTGCAAATAATTCTTAATTTGAGGTCACAGAATAAAGACCCAGGAATGTGAGGTAAAAATAAAAATAAAATAAATATTAAAAAATAAATACATCAAAATAAAAAATTAAAAAAAATTAAAAAAAAATTATAAAAATAAATAATAAAATAAAATTCCCCACTGAAGACAAATATTCACTAGAATTTATTAATCTTCATCAGTTTAAATCTGGTGGACTTCCAAGGGTTTAAAACAACTGAAGAAAAGCTGAAGTATATATAAAACTAGAAAAGCACTCTGAGAGCGCAGTCCTCCGCCAAGCGCAACAATTCCCCCGTGTAGCGATTTACAGATTGTGATAAAATCCGCGTTCTGGATCAGATCGGGATCAGCCTCTGAAATTTGATAGAGGTTCTCATTGTCAATCCCTGAGTCAAATGTTCATGAGTTTTGGGCAATAATTACCAGAGATATTGAGAAACAAAATTTCGGCCCCATTGACCGCAATGTTATCAAAAATTTGAAAGTGATTCAGAATCCAGGATTTCTTCCGGATCACACCCAAAATGAAATCAGTTTTTCCTTTTCATATTTCTGACAACTCCTGAAAATTTCATCCATAACTTTTTGAGTTCTCTTGAACACAAACAAGGACAGATAAATAACACAACCGCCTTGGCGAAGGTAGTAACTGGCTACAGGACGATAACCGATGACAAGCACTGAAAATGAGAAAATAATTCTTAATTCTGGAACCAAGGAACAAGAAAATAAACTTTACTTAAAGGTGGGGTAGGTGTTGTTTTTTTGCAACACTTTTTACAATATTGCCTGAAAACCTTTTCACATTCCCATTGCACCCACTGAAATAAAATGTTTGCAAAAAAAAACTAAACATTTTGGTCCAGTCTAGAGGGTATAATCAGAGAAAAACTCTGACCAATCAAAATAGTGATGATCACTATTTTGATTGGCTGCATAATACGTCCATCAAATATCAATGCACTCCCACCCCACCCCTCCCTCCCTCCCTGCGGTTGATGTAGTCATGAATTGTGTGAAGGTGTGGTTTAGAGGGGTGAGCTGAAGAGGAGGAGGCGGAGCCTTTGGGAGGAGGGAGGGAGTGTATATTTTCAAAATCTCACTTGAGTTGGATTGCTGGAACCGTTTTTCAAACAACACCTACACCCACCTTTAAACTGCAAATTGTTCTGTTCTTGCAAAGTTTTAAATATTTAGATCTGGAAATACGAGATCATTGATTTGGTTTCAAGTATAAGCGAGTTCTTAAATTGATCATGAATGTGTCTGAGTTTAAAATGAGCATCGATACAGTTACACATTTGATTTTTCTCCCTCCAGAACAGAAAAACCTTTCGTGTAAAAAGTGCAAAAACACATCTGCCAGCTCTCTTTTTCATCAGGTCGCAGCCTTCGTTGAACAGGAAGTGTGAAATCTGGATCTTTAGAAAGTAATTTTTTTTTAAAAGGAGCCAACGCCGGAAGAGACGTAATGAGGTGCAGCTGATGCAGCGGCAACGCCGCGGCTGGAAACTGGCCTCCGACGGCGGGACGGAGCCAATGAGGAGCAGCTGGGTGGGCGGGCGACGGGGTCAGCTGATCTCTAGACGAGGTTATCTCACCGAGGGCAACTGGAGGCCAGGTGACGCAAGACGGGGAGTGGAAAAATCCAGAAATAAAAAAAAGAAAGAAAGCCCAGTTGGACAGGAAGAGGAGACAGGCTGACTCAGATGGTACAGCATAAACTCTTTTGACTGACGGCACATCATCCAAACCGTTTGTGACGGCCGCTAGAGACGGGACGCGAGTGGACAGACTGAAACGGCGAGGCTCAGCCAGAGAGCGCTGCATCCTGGTCCGGAGCGGCCATGCTGTTTTCATTTGGCACCATGTGGCCCGTTCCTGAGAAATAACACTCCACTGTAACCGTTTCTCGTGCCATTAAACGCAATTTAAGGACGCCTGAAGTGGTGCGCCGTTAGAAACGCAGCCGTGGCGTCCTCCTGCAGATGATTTACCTCGACGCTCCTGATGATGGGCCGCCAGACTCCATCTGGGCGGCACAAAGCGGTGTGCGTGACAGATCTGTAAAGAAGCTCACTCCTCCGGGGAGGGAGGAGTAGAGAGCAGCTGCCGCGAGTGGAGCTGCGTCTGTCCTGCACCTGTTCGGACAGACGTGGCCTCCGGACGCAATCGTCGAGGGATGCCGCCGGGCGGGAAACTGGACATCACAGCCTCAGCTGGGAGACCGGTTTATCAGGATGATATCAGGGAGGGATCAGGTGGTGCAAAGATCCTCTCAGCAGCTGAAAACTTCTGAAGTCCGGAAAGAAGGGGCGATAACTATAACTATAACTATCAGGCCGATAACAGGAAATTATGACTTCATCCCGATTACTCCGATATCATGACAAATATTCCCAATAACACATATATATATTTGTCAACATGGCAGTGGCTTCGCTCCCTCTGAGCCTTGAGTGAACAGCAGTGAATGTTATGTTCAAGTAACGTTGGCATAATCAGAAAAACGATTACTCAATCAGGAAAATCAAGAATACCCCCACATGCCAGAAAACAACTCGTTAACTTGGTAATAATTTTGGTAGTTGCTGACTTGAATCGATATTCGCAGTATTTCCCCTCATGTTACACATAAAAAAAGAAAAAAAAATAGAAAAGGCTGAAAGAACGACTAGCAAACGAGGAAAGGAGGAAACGTCGGAATTTACGTTACACCTTGAATGCAGCCTGCAGCACAGCGCTGATCACAACAAACATGGCGGCGTGGAACTTCGTTAAAGTTTCAGAAGAAGATAGTTTGGTGGTTATTTGTGACGAATCCTCCGAGTGAATTCTACGAGGAGGGAAGCACAAGCTTTAATACGTAAAACCTGATCAGCCACCTACAACATAACAATCACTTCCATGGAGTTTTGAAATCGCGCTAATGCGAGCTAATGCTAACATATGCAAGCCAGCAGCAGTCTCTCCCTCTCCCTCATTCCTCTCATCTAAAGCTTCCATGAGATAAAAAAAAACAAAAAATCACTGAACCTCATTTACTTTAATTAAATGTATTAATTTAAATGGAACCACAAGCCAAAATCCTTTAAATGTTAATCTTTTTCACTCAGTAATTCTGATGCATGTATTTCCATCAGTTCAAGGAGCCTTTATTTTTTATATCAGTCAGTAATGAACCTTATTTAAGTTGATGTGAGATATCAAATAGGTTTGTTTGATAGCTTTATGAAAATGTTTGAGAGGCTTGACAATAGTTTTTCAATGGAAAAAATAAATATCTGTTCATTTAAAAAGTCAAAACTGTTTTTGATTTTGTTCATAGTATTGATGTAATGATCTTAGGTAAATGTGTGTGTTATCGGTTATCGGTATCGGCCTTTAGGAGCTGAAAGTTATCGGTTTTAAAAAACAGTTATCGTGCATCCCTAAAAAAGTCCTTTCAGGTTGAAGGTTCCTCAGCTCATCGCGTGATCCAGAAACAACGGTCGACAGCGACCGCTGGGTCAAGCTGAGGTCTGAACTCCTCCTCCTCTGACGGCTGAATAAGAACTCTGGAAGGCACAATCAGGAACATCAGTGCGAGAACAAGCCAGACAAGTTTGGAAAGAAGTCCTCATAAATAGTTAGAAGAGACCTTTTTGGCTGCCTTTAGGAACCGTTTGGAGGGAAAAAAAAAAAAAAGAAGCCTGACAAGAAAACCTGTTCAAGCGTTCGGCGCCAGGATGGATGGATCACGTTCTGGGCTCGAACCGATGCCAGTGACGTAAGAAAACCTTCGTTGGTGAAGTGAAGAATGGATTCAGTTAAGTATAATCAAACCCTGGAAGAGAACAGAGGTCAGTCCGTAAACTGCAGACGTCAAAAGAATGACGGGAGTCACGTCCAAAAACCCCTGAGTGACTTCCAGAGAGCTGCAGAGAGACAAGCTGGTCAGGTCCTGCAGCGCTGCACCGAGGACGGGCTGAAAAATAAAGGCTCCTTGAACTGATGCAAATACATGCATAAGAATTACAAACTGAAAAAGATTAACATTTAAAGGATTTTGACTTGTGGTTCCATTTAAATTATTACCTTTAATTAAAGTAAATGAGGTTCAGTAGTTTTTTTTTTGTTTTTTTTCTCTCATGGAAGCTTTAGATGAGAGGAATGATGGAGAGGAGAGGAGAGACGAAGGGGAGACTGCTGCTGGCTAGCTCATGTTAGCATTAGCTCACATTAGCGTGATTTCAAAACTCCATGGAAGTGATTGTTATGTTGTAGGTGGCTGATCAGGTTTTACGTATTAAAGCTTGTGCTTCCTTCCTCGTAGAATTCGCTTGGAGGATTCATCACAAATAACCACCAAACTATCTTCTTCTGAAACTTTTTCCACGCCGCCATGTTTGTTGTGATCAGTACGCTGTGCTGCAGGCTGCATTCAAGGTGACGTTCTTAGTCGTTCTTTCAGCCTTTTCTATTTTTTTTCTTTTTTATGTGTAACATGAGGGGAAACACTGCTAATATCGATTCAAGTCAGCAACTACCAAAATTATGACCGAGTTAACGAGTTGTTTTCTGGCATGAGGGGGTATTCTTGATTTTCCTTATTGAGTAATCGTTTTTCTGATTATGCCGACGTTACTTGAACATAACATTCACTGCTGGTCATTCAAGGCTCAGAGGGAGCGAGGCACTGCCGTGTTGACAAAAATATATATGTTATCGGGGCTATTCATCGTGATATCGGACTTATCGGGATGACGTCATAATTTCCTGTTATTGGCCCGATAGTTATCGTGCACCCCAAAATAAAAACATTTCAAAAAATGACCAAAGTGAAGATTCCTGGATGCGGTAAAAGGAGGTTGACGTGGCAGGAAACGACGCAGGAGATGCCAATCGAAGGCAACGATTCACAGCGGCAGAGGAAGAGGAAGGAGAACGAATAAATGCTGGCAAAATGATCCGTCTAAGCGGGAAGACTCGTTTTACTCGACAGCAAACCTCGTTTCCAGTTCAGGTCAGTTCAGTTCAAGAGTCTGAATCAGGTGGAAAAAACATCTGAATTTTAGATCAACGACATAAAAAAACAGAGTTTCTGCAGAACAGGAACGAAGTGAAAGACGCTGAAGATGAGCAAATAAAACTCGCTTGAAAAAGGATCAAGTCAAATCAAATAAATACAAAGAAAAGAAATACATTTTAAAAGAACTTAAATTAAAAAAAAAGAAATCTTTTGCTGCCCAACAGAATTCTACTGGAACTGAGTCATCTTCATCCAGGATTTAAAGTCTATTTCTCTTATTTTAGCTGCTGTTTTTCAGCGCAGCAACAAGAAAATAAACTCATAAATCAAAGCAGACAATTCACGTCCCCTGAAACAGGATTCTTAGGACGAAAGAGAGAAAAAGAAAAGCCGATGCCTGTTTTAACTTTCCTGGCTTTAGACGCATTAATGACTCGATGAGTGAATTAAACTGTTTCAACTGTGGCAGGCTGAGAACAAAGCCGACGCCTGGAGGATTATTTCAGTCTGTGAGCGTCACAACAGAATCAGAGACGAGTCTGACGTTCGTACGGCTCATCGTCCGTGGGCAACGACCATCAACACGGCGAGCTTTGGGAATATGGAAACGTTCCAGAGCCGACAGCAGGAGTGGACCTTCAACGCTGGAGACCAGATTCAGACTCTGAAGAGACACGCTGAGAGTCAAACAGATGATGTAGAGCACATGTGTCAAACACAAGGCCCACGGGCCAAATGTAGCCCGTCACATCATTTTATGTGGCCCTCAATGGCTTGGACATTATTGGCTTAAATTTTAAACCAATATTTTAAAACTTAAAATAAGCTTACACCGCTTTAAAGTGCATATCCACAATAAACTACATCTCCCATCATGCATTTCGTCATTACCCACAACGATAACTGCAGCTATGAGCAAGACGATTTTTCAGAACTGATGGATTTAAAAAAAAAAAACCTTTTACTAACTAACCTCATGTCCAAAAAAAGAAAAACTGATGCACAAAAGTATAACTTTTGTGTAATGTGTGTCATTTGTGAAAGAGTTTAATCTACGTTGGCATTTTGACAGCAAACATGGAGCTAAGTATGCTAAATCTAGCCTGCAAGAAAAACAAGGAACCGCTTCCACTTCTAAAACCAAGGTAATGGATACTCTTACAACCACAAACCCTGAGTTTAATATAATAATGACTTAAATATTTGAAACTTGAATACATAATAAATACAAAAACCATTATTTAACATTTATAATAAGGTGTAGTTTAATTTATTTTAATTTACATTGTATTTTGTTACATTCATGCTGTCAATCTGGCCCTTCGAGGGCAACCATGATGCTGATGTGGCCCTCAGTGGAAATGAGTCTGACACCCCTGTATTATGTATTCAAGTTTCAAACTTATTATTATATTAAACTCAGGGTTTGTGGTTGTAAGAGTCCATTACCTTGGTTTCAGAAGCGAAAGCGGTTTTGTTTTTCTTGCAGGCTAATTTTAGCATACTTAGCTCCGTGTTTGCTGCCAAAATGCCGACGTAGATTAAACACTTTCATGACTGACACACATTACACAAAAGTTATACTGTTCACCTTGAGGTACAAACTTGTAATTGATTTCTCGTCATTCATGAAACTGTCTTCCTTGTGCATCACTTTTTCTTTTCTTGGACATGTTGGGGTTAGTTTAAAAAGGTTTTTCTCAAATCCATCAGTTCTGAAAAATCGTCATAGCTCATAGCTATCATTATCGTTGTGGGTAATAATGAAATGCATGATGGGAGATGTAGTTTATTGTCAATATGCGCTTTAAAGCAGCGTAAGCTTATTTTAAGTTTTAAAATATTGGTTTAAAATTTAAGCCAATAATGTCCAAGCTCTCGAGGGCCACATAAAATGACGTGACGGGCCACATTTGGCCCGCGGGCCCTGTGTTTGACACATGTGATGTAGAGTGAAATCTGAGGCCTGCGTCTGCCTCGACACACATTCACTGCCGAGCTGGACGGAGAGGACGTATTACGCAACGGGCTACCTGAATCCCACCCAAGGTTTCTGCGACGGGGGAAGAGGATGACACACGAGGTTGGCCGTGCTCACTGGCGGCCTCGCGACGCAGGACCCGGGGAGCCAGCTGGGAAACGGAGCTCTGGAAACTCCACCTCGGCCCAAAACATCTGGGCCACGACAGAGCGGGTGACCTCTCGCTACAAACATGCACCGGCCTTCCAAACATGAGAGCAGAGCAGACGCCGGCGAGATGGATGTGTGGCGGCGGGGGCCGCGTGACGCCGCCCGGGCGAGTTGAGCAATTGGTTTTAATGGAGGGAAATTAACGGCTGGAAACGAAGCTGTAACAAGTGAATTCAGAATTCTTGATCTTTATTTATTCTCCTCTGCTTGTCTTGGCAGGCTGCTAATTTTCCACAATTCATCAACTTAAACTGCATCGTGTTTCATTTTAAGACCCCTCCCACACACACACACATGCACACACGCACACGTCTGCAGCATTTCACTCCTTCCTGGACTGAAACTGAGTTTTCAGGAGGCAGCTGTGATGCAAAGATCAGCCACCCATCGAGCCTCGCCATTCCACATGACCGACGCCCGCCGGAGACCGAAGGGCGACGCGACACGAACACAGGCGTCCCGCAGCAGGCGCAGCGTCTCAATTAGGGATGTAACGATATAGAAAATTTGATATCTCGATTATCGTGACCAAAGTATCATGGTTTACGATATTATCGCGATATTCTTAATTGCTGTACAAATGTCTAAAAAACATACATTTTAATCATTCCACAAAATCATGTGAATTTCTTGTCAAACTAAAACATTAGAAGCCAAAATTTTATCAAAATGAAACTTTCACATTAAAAGGGCAAACAACTGGCACAGAAAGAGGTTTTATTTTAAATGAACAAAATCAATAACAGGAACAAAGCTTATTTGTCTGGTGCAAATTTAAATAAACACTTTAACAACCATAGTAGGTCAAAATATGCAAACAATTATCAGGAACAAAAATTATAGTGAAGTTCAAACGAAATAAAATTTTGACTTTAAGCTAAACCTTAAATACATATAAATGTGCAAATAAAGAAACAGTTGTTTAGGAGCCAAATATGTTGTTCTGAATTGTAGTTCACTCTGTGTGTCTGTGGGTGTCGCTGTGTTGTTACCTGAGGGTCAGGTATAAGGGTAGCTGCCTGTTATTGGTTAGGGGTTGGACCCGGAAGGGCAAAAGGTTTTTGACCGCTGTGGCGCTAACTGCTGGCGTTATGGTTGTAGGATCAGTTAATGGAATAAATTAATATTTTAACTGCATCAGGAGAACATCATTCCAGTCCTTTTTTGATGTCATTTTTCAATGTCCCGCGTGCTATCACCACTTTCCTCCATGTTAACGTACACAGTCGCGAGTCGCTGTCAGACTTGAATGAGGCTGATATTACATATCCAGGTAATCGACCGCGATAATGAGATGAAGTCAAACATAAACGGTAATTGTTATTGTGTAAAATTTTACCGCGCTTTACCGTAATACCGGTGACCGTCCTATAACTAATCTCAATGTTGTCTTGTTAATCGCTCCCTGGAGCTCCAAAATGCAATTTCTGTTTCGTTTTTTGGGGGGTTTTTTTGTCTTCTGCAGCTGCAGGTGGAGCTCCGGGACAGAGACATGTCAGTCACCCCAACGAGCCGCCTGCCTCCAAACACCCTCTGGCCTGAGGTGGTGGTAACAGGAACGCCACCGCGTTCGGTCGGAGAGCAGACGGAGAGCAACCTTTGCGGTGTTTCCCAAAACGGTCCGCTGCAGAGGAAGCAACATCGCCAGACTACTCCCACAGCGCTCAGAGTCATTAAACAAGTCAACAAACGTGGAGCAGTTTTAGCTCGTAAGAGGGCCAAGACACAAGCAGAGGTGGACACCGTCAGATGTGACTGGATGGAGGACCAATAAATACGTCATATAAATGTAACTGCTCGATGTGCAAAAAGAGAAGAAAAAAAAAAACAAAGCAAAGGGACAAAGCTCATGAGCAGCAGAAGTCCAGAAGCCAGACTCATGTCTCCTTCTGTGATGGCACCATCAAACGTCCTTTCCAGGGATGTCCACCAAGTTTCAACAAGACAATGCATCGTGTGCACGTCACTAAGGTTGGGAATCGAGACCTGGTTCCTGTAAAGAACCGATTCCGCGTGTTTCAATTCCATGGAATTGTTTGGCAGTTTATCCAGCGATTACGCACAGTTACGCACAGTCAATTCCAGAAAGCACTTATGTGATTAAGTTATGTCGGTTTAGCACGCGCATTGCAGTTGTAAACAACAATGGCGCCCACCAGGTTCAAACGCTCCAAAGTATGTCTTCACTTCACCAAAGAAAGATGGCAACAAGGCAACTAGCAGTCATTGTAAAGTGGAGATAACAGCGTTGGGAGGGAACACGACTAACATGCAAAACATTTGAACACACAACATGCGATAACGAGTGTCGTGTTTTTGACGCTTCGGACTGATGGATCTCAACCCAGCAGCAGTAGCCAAGCTAAGATCACCTCTGGTAACTCTGGTAAGTAGCTATCCCACTGCCTATGTGCTTCTTTGTAAAACACGCTATAACATTAACGCTATGCTATTAAACGAATGCCTTCTGCATTACATTTAGAAGATGACCGTGACGAGAGAGAGAGTCTGGCTGGTTCAGAGGCTGGAAGACATGATTATTTTACTGTAAAAGAATTGTTAATTCTTCATAGTATTTGCAGGTTTGTACTATGCACTGTTCTGTTGTATTTGATGGTATTTATCTTTCTTTATTATTATTTTTGAGTGCTTAGTGAGCTCATATATCCTTTTAAAAAGGAGATTTTTTTATTTCTATTGGGAAAAATCTGTTAGTAAAATGTTACACATTCTTGTGTATTTGCACAGTTACATATTACAACAGTTAACACATTATCCAGGCTTTGGGCCTCTTTTGACCTCGCTGTTGAGTGTAAGGTCATGACAGTAAAAAAACTGATGCTAATGAAACTGTTTGTTCTCCTTTTTGCCCAAATTAGAATCGATAAGAGAATCGATAAAGAATCGAATCGTTAAACAGTATCGATAATGGAATCGGAATCGGAATCAGAAAAATCGTATCAATTCCCATCCCTACGCCTCACAAAGACGGAGAAGGTCCACGTACGGGAACGAGTCCTGACCAGACTGATGCTTCAAGACGCGCTGCAGGAACAGTGTGTCAACTGAAACGCTTCATCACGTTGCGTCCTCGACGCGTGAATGTCTTTGAAGCATCACGGAAAGGACCGATAACGTTATCCAGTCAGCCAGAGTCACGGTCACTGAGAGTCCACACCAGAGTGTTTTAACGAATGAGAAGATGTCTGATGTCTCCTGAAGCTGGAGTCTCTTCTGCTTCTGTCCAACTTGAGAGTTTGACCACGATGTCCAACCCACGTTCATCCTTTCCTGCACGACCGTGAGAAAACAAACCAAACTGGAGGTACATGAGCAACGTAAGTCAATCTGGCTCCGTCCTCCGCTCGTCTGATTCCCGCTGACGTGATCCTGTCACGGGGGAGAACGAGCAGGTCGTTTACTGGATACAGTCTGACAGCCCACAGAAGGCCTGTCCATCAAGGTTCAGGCGGCTGCCACCGCTGACACCTCCCCCCTTCCACCCAGCGCCGCCGGATGATGTGACAGTACGAGACATTGATGAGCTGAGACGGTGGTGGAGGCTGAATGACTTTTACCGGGGGGGAGTCAGAGAGGGGAATCGCTGTGTGTCTTCCTCCTCCATGTCCATGTGTCTTCCTCCTCTAAGTGTCTCATCACTCATCAGCTCCGCCAAACAACCAGGCTGCATCGAAAATATCAGTTCCTGACATTTGGGTTTAATTCGTCCCGCTGAGCTGTTTTTAAACAGATCATGACTCTGTTGAACCAGCAGTTAGTCATATTTTTACAGCTGTGACAGATCAGCGGTGAGGCCGAGGGAGGGCTGATCGATTAATACCAATAACTGGAAAACCACCTGAAGGGAGCTTCTGGTTCTGGCGTCTAAATGAATCTTCTGGATCTACCTACCAGTTCGTTTTGGATGCTCCTGCTTATGTATTGTGTAGATTTTTATTTTTTAAAATATGTTAATGATTCATGTTTTCTCTTCAAGTCAGAATAAATCATGGATGTACAAACATACAAAAGCTCTCTCCCACCTAAAACAGAAGCTCCTCGCTGTCAAATTTCCTTTTTAAAGCAGACGGACGCCCGATTTACCGTCTTTACTCCACCCGTCGCTGTCATGGCATGTTTACATTTTACATTTATTTTCTATATCGGGCTTTGCGGTCTCCTAAAACCAGCGGCGGCTGTGTTTTTATGCCGAACAGCCACACTGGGGCCGCTGGGATCCACCGGGAGCTCAACCAGATTTCTTTCAGCATTTGATAAAAAGTAAGTTGATCAAAGACGTGACTGAAATGAGGTTCGAGCTCAGAGGACGTCTCTCAGCCGGTGGAGACAAACCCACCGAGGTCTTTAAATGGCTTCCTGTTCGTGGGGGGGGGGGGGTTGAGGACGCCCCCCCCCCCCACACACACACACACACCCCGTGAAATGGACCCGTGAAAATTTGACCCGAAACCGACCCGATCCGAGCTATTATCATAAGTCCGGGAGCCCGAACCCGAATGGACCCACAATATTTGGACCCGAAACCAACCCGACCCGAGTCTTAAGTTTCTGACCACGAACCGAACCGAGTTACCCGAATAGAACAATCCAGCCCATAGTTGCTCATGTTAAAGTTGTCTAGCGTTGAATAAAACTTGATTTTCTTACCTAAAGTTGTCTTCTTCTACCGGTTCAGTTGCTACATAGGCTACGTGATGTAAACAACAATAAATACACGTCGTTATTTTCTTTGTGGATACAGATGCTATTGGTAGCAACTGCTAACGCTAATAGCCTACACCGGTCAGGACGTGTCGTGCGAATATGTTCACTCACCCAGCGTTGTCATGTTGGCGATCCGTTGTGCTTTACAGCTGCCGGGCAAACCGCTAATAACACGCTACGGCAACACGATTGTTTCATGACAAACACGCCACGTTAACGAACAATTAATTAAACTGCCCCGAGTCCTGACATTAGCTGCCACCGCCAATATCTTTAACCTCTCTGGAGTAAACGCAGACCCAGCCTGTCAGAGAGCACCGACCGGACCCGAGGCTAACTACCGATTCCGACCCGAACCAGGAGTCACGTTTTTTGAATGGACCCAAGTAGAGGTGTCCCGATCCGATATTCGTATCGGATCGGCCGGCCGATATGAGCAAAAAATGCGGATCGGTATCGGATCGGCAAGCCCTAAAAATGCCGATCCAGACTCCCGATCCAGTTTTTTTCCAAAGTCCGTTCCGGGTTTTCCAGCGCACCGCGCAGCGCATTATTCAGATAACCCATTCCAGGTCTTGCTCTGTGTTTCCTAATATCCGGTCCGCATTTTCCAGCACACCTTCAGCACACGAGCATCTCCCTCCCAACCAGTGTTGCCAACTTAGCGACTTTGTCACCATATCTAGCGACTTTCCAGACCCCCCTAGCGACTTAATCTGTAAAAAGCGACTAGCGACAAATCTAGCGACTTTTTCTGGTGATTTAGCGACTCACGCGCACTCAAACCGCTAGGTTTGAAGCCATCACTTGGCTGCTGTCTGCCTCGCGAGCCGCGCTTTTCTCTCTGTTTCTCTCTCTCACTGTTTCCAACTCTCCAATGAGAAAAGTCGCTAGAGGCTGTCCCGGAAGTCACTAAAAGTCGCTAGATGCGACGGTCGGACACAGATGGACGGACACAGACGCACGGACGGACTGGTCAGACGGGGGGGGGGGGGGGGGGGGAGGAGCTGGAGTTGTCTCGCGCGGGGGGCGGGGTGTTTGGTTTGTGGCTGTGCACTGTGCCCGACAGAGAGAGAGAAAGAGAGAGAGAAGCGCGGCTCGCGAGGCAGACAGCAGCCATCAGCGGCCAAGTGATGGCTTCAAACCTAGCGGTTTGAGTGCCAGTGAGTCGCTAAATCACCAGAAAAAGTCGCTAGATTTGTCGCTAGTCGCTTTTTACAAATTAAGTCGCTAGGGGGGTCTGGAAAGTCGCTACATATAGCGACAAAGTCGCTAAGTTGGCAACACTGCTCTCTCTCTGTCGGGCACAGTGCGCAGCCACAAACACCCCGCCCCCCGCGCGAGACAACTCGAGATCCTCTCCACCCGCCCCCCCCCACCCCCACCCTACCCCCCACCCCCCGTTTGGGACGTTTGGGAGTCGTGACAAACTGCCACTGAACAGTGTCAAAGCACAGGTACTAATCCTGTCAATGGACGGTTAAACTCAGGTTGTGTTTGCTTAATACAATTAACAATATTATCTGCACTTATGGCTTGTAAAGCCGTGGTTTACTGATGCCATTTCCGTTTGTTATTTATCATTTTGTCTATTTTGTGTTAATTGGTTAAATAAATAGGTCTCGTTTCTCGTTACCAACCATTGTGTATTATTCAAATGCACCTAATTCAGCTGGCTAGTTATTATCAGGAGTAAAACCCTATTCAGCATGAGTCTGACAACAAAGTAAGTTGGTTAAATGACTTAAAACTTTAATACATGCTCAGATAGGCCGGTATCTGGTATCGGCAGATATCGGTAATCGGATCGGAAGTACAAATAAATATCGGTATCGGATCGGAAGTTCAAAATGCTGGATCGGGACATCTCTAGACCCAAGACCCGCTTCAGGTCCGGTCGGAACCTAGGGTTTTCGGGTTGTCGGGCCTCTAATCACTAGTATCAGGTGCTAGCACCCCTACTCACTGGATCCTACCGGGTCTATCGCTGTGACAACAGCTGAAGCGACCGAGGGGGTTGGTGCTGCTTTAACCTGGACCCTGACGAACGGAAACCCACCTTCCAGCTTGGTCTCACAGAAATACATTAAATTATCCTCATTATCTACAATCATTACGCTTACATTGCATATTTATGTGAATGTGTTAGCTCTTATGAAACACGTTATCTTAGATGGTTATGTAGCGTTTGTCTGCTCTAAACCCTTTTCAGATCTCCAGAGCCAGTTATTCCTGTCACCCTGCCAACCATTTGTGTGCAACGACGGCCCTCCAAAAATATTTCTCCCGCTGCGATATACCACATTTATCTGAGAACTGTATTCTCAAGTGCGCAATTACGTGAAGGCACAATGGCTTTCCCGAGCCCAAAAGACACAGCTGCACGTGGTGAAGGAACAGCCGGCGCTGGGCGTGGATGAGAAGAGCGCGCTGTGGAGTGGGAAGATTCACACTGGGCTTTGAATTAGAGACATGACATCTGAATTCTTTATTCAAACATTCTGGTGGTCTTTAGCGAGCCGCTAAAGATCTGTTTGCTCGTGTTCAAGCTTCAAGTTTCATATCTAAAGACCTTTCGGGGTCGCCGGTTTCTCCCTGACAGCGACGCCTGTTTACCCGTGTTTACTTCTCGTGCAGCTCTTCTCACACATTGTAAATCCTTCTGGCTTCTCCTCGACGCAAATGAGCCGCAGCAGATGAATGTAAAACATGAACTCGCGTCAGTTTTCTTGCCGTCAGATCACCTCGTTATCTTTTTGAAGTAAGGTTGCTTAGAGACAGGTGACGGGTGATGAAACAGCACGGCGTGGATGGACGTGCGTCACTGCCAGGAGGACTGAGCACCTATATATTAACCCTACCCCTAACCCTAACCCAGCATGCCTTCGGTCTTCTTTCCTCTCCTCCCCGACCCTGTGCTTCTTCTCGGTTCCCACCCCTCGCAGACGTGGTTGTCTTTCCAAGTTCTCCTATAGCTCTCTACAGCTGACCCATCTCACACCACCTCACCCCATTGGGATAAAATATTAAACTGGCAGAGGTCCCTAAAGGCATCTGGCAACCCTCCGGCTGAGATAAAAATGTGACGCCGTCTCTCACGCTCACGTTCCATTCCTCACCATCCCTGTGTTCTGTCGGCTCTTACGGCGATTTGAAGTAATTACCTACGAACTGGATCTAATTAAAGCCCTATTTGTCTCTTCTCTGTGGCCGTTTGATATGAAACAATCCATCGGGTTTCTCTGTTAATTACACCCCAAGCTGTCAAAGGAATTCTAACAAAACAGGAAAATGAGACTTTCTCTGGAGTTAGAGGGGAAATATAATTACCACATTACTGACTAAATGTCTCACGCTGCAGCATTTGTAGAATTCATTCTTAATTCTCTTGGTTTTCAAGTCTACAAAGGTGCTGCATGCATCTGCACACGGGTCTTTGTCGTTTATAATTCTGAGGTTGTACTGCTCAGTTCATTATTCAGAGTTTCTAACACTTGCGCATTGTTATAAATATTTTTAAATAGAAAAAAGAAATGAAATGTCACATTCACAAACCGTGATTTTAATAATCTTCACCCTGAGGCTCCGTGGATGGCAACCCTTGGGATGAAAGGGGGCTTATGATCTGTGCTTCAGTTCAATCGTCCGTCCTCCGTCTCGACTTCGCTCGTCTTTTTGAATTTCGTCCAGGTGCTCACGAATACGGATGAAACGAGAAGTCAACCATTAAACTAAACACCAGAAGATAATAAAGGAGAAAGAATTTGTTTAAAAATGGCAGAACAACTCTGACGAGCACCTCTGTGATTCAAAGCCGTTGGGAAGGAGCTTGGAGCGACAGCAACAGTCGACTCATCGCTGCCCCCCGGTGGATGATGTTGCTTCACAACCAAACAAACGCTAATGACACACAAACTGCCCTGAAGAACCATGAAGGTTTGCGAAGACCTTCAGAGAACACAGAGTGAATCCTTTTTCTGATGATCGCCCATCTTCCTCCTCTTCTACAAGTTTGGCGAAGTACAGTGAGCGGCGGTTATCCCGGCCAGCCCTCTTTGATGAAAAGGATTGGTCTGTCTCCTCTGGATTCAGTTTACAAAAGGCAGAAGGAACTTCCTCTGGACCCCATCGGATCGACCAGCAACCAATCAAAGAAGAGAGGAGTAACAACCAGAGCGGCATCAAAAAAGACACCCGCGTGGCTGAAGTGGAGTAGGATAACCGCTAATAGCCAATGGCCGCTATTCAACACAACCAAGGCGGCTGCAGAACGTCTTGTATCGACAAGGTTTTACAGTCCTTCAGCGCCGTCCCTTACAGACCAAAAACGTTTCCACAAACGTTTAACTGATCAGTCTTAACATCGTCAGCCCTGTTTGGACTCTAGTTGGACACTTTCCGTCCTGCTATACATCTGCAAGCCAGACTCCTGGGACCCCTTGGGGGCCATTATTTGATGGATGAAGAACTGCGTCATTTCTTTAAGACCCTGTTGTAACAGTGCGCCGTGGGACAACAGACAACTCTTATCTGCAAGTGAACGTTCAGTCTCGAAGTGTAATGCAGAAGAAGAGACATGGTGAATTTCAAACCAAGAAATACCAAGCCTAGAGGAAACACAAATTCCAGTCGCAAGACTCAAAAAAAAACTTCAAGTAAAACTCAAGTAAAGTGGTAAAACTTCAAGGCCTCAGATCTAGATGTAGATCACTGACGAGAACGTTGATAACGACAGGTCAGCCACGCTCTTACGATATGATGTGTGACTGTGATAACCTGAGAGAGCCAGTGACACGACTACGGGTTTAATGTTCTACTTCTCGTTTTAGAGACGTGTGCGGAGCCTGAGCTCGCCTAAAACCCGAGCAGCTGAAAACAGCTGTGTCAAACATTATGTCTTCCATCAGAGATGGTGGGACACCCTAAACGAACCTTCTCCAAGTCCGAGAGTAAATCCACCTATCATTCACCACAAACTTCCAGGTGATTAGGTATGTAACGATATGGAAAATCTGATATCTCGATTATCGTGACCAAATTATCATGATTTATGATATTATCTCGGTATTCTTAATTGCTGTACAAATGTCCAAAAAAACACATACATTTAAATAGTTTCACACAATCTTGTGATTTTCTTGTCATTCTAAAACATCAGAAGCCAAAATTTTATCAAAATGAAACTTTCACATTAAAAGGGCAAAAAACTGGCACAGAAAGGTTTGATTTTAAATGAACAGAATAAATAACAGAAACAAAGCTTATTTCTTTCTGAAATAAACACTTTAACAACCATAATAGGTCAAAATATGCAAACAATTATCAGGAACAAAAATTATAGTGAAGTTCAAATAAAAAAAATGTTTGACTTTAAGTTGAACCTTAAATTCATATAAATGTGCAAATAAAGAAACAGTTGTTTAGGAGCCAAATATGTTGTTCTGAATTGTAGTTCATTCTGTGTGTCTGTGGGTGTTGCTGTGTTGTTACCTGAGGGTCAGGTATAAAGGTAGCTGCCTGTTATTGGTTAGGTGTTGGACCCGGAAGGGCAAAAGGGTTTTTGACCACTGTGGTGCTAACTGCCGGCGTTATGGTTGTCGGATCAGTTAATGGAATAAATTAATATTTTAACTGCATCAGAAGAACATTGTTTTGGTCCTTTTTCGACCTACACGCAACAGTAATGTTTACAAAATGTGAGTTAGTGAAGCGCGTCAACCAGGTTACTCTTGGTCAAACATGTCAGTAGCTTGAAGCATTAGCCTTAGCTCCTTCAAGTTGCTTGTACAAATTACAATAAAATGTAAACAAGTGCTCTGCAGACAGGATCATTGTCCTCCACCAGTTGTCCCCCTGCATTATTAAAAAAAAACAATAATAATTAATATGTCCAGACTTTGGATTTCGTCATTTTAGTCGGTTGGTAAATGTCCTGCGTGCTATCACCACTTTCCTCCATGCTCAGGTTAGAATGCCGATGTTACAAACTACATATTCACATGAGACACAGTCACGAGTCGCTCACAGACTTGAATGAGGCTGATATTACATATCCTGGTAATCGACCGCGATAATGAGACAAAGTCACACATAGACGGGAATCGTTATCGTGTAAAATTTTACCGCGCTTTACTGTAATACCGATAACTGTTCCATCCCTACAGGAGACACCGACACTCTTGTGTCGTCTATAAATGCGTATGTCTGTTCGAGCCCAAAGCACTTCTGTGACTCCAGAACGATCCGTTAGATCTTCAGGGACAGAGCAACGCGGGACTAAAGCCGTGAACAACCACCATCACTATTGGTCGGGAATATCTTCCAAAAATGTGGCTGTTCAGCTCGAAACGCAGCTCTCAACAAGCCTCGGAAAAGTTCAATGTCAGTAAAGAGTCTTTCGGTATAAATCACCCTGCTGAGATTGCCTTTTGGAGTCTACTTTTCTAAATTCATGCATGGACCAATTTCTAATCCATCATTCAATCAAGCCTCTTCAGCTGCACCCAAAAGGATGGAGGGAGAGCCTCAGTCGTGACAGGGTCCAATGAAAACTGAGATTAAACGATTTATCTTCTTATTATATTCCACCGTGAATATCAAACAGGGCTGCTCCTGTGCTAATGAAAGAGGAGCGCGAGGACCGTCGCCATCTATTGGATTTCCAAAAATCAATGCTCTTGCATTCAAAATAAAAAAATTAAAAAAAAGCATGAGCCACCTGCAAACGCTGGGTCTTAACAGCGAGCCACACTCTCCGTGACGTTCCTCCGGGCTTTCCAGTCCCGCCGTTTGGTGTCTTTAGCTCCACTTAATGCAGCGGAAAGTTTGCTGAGCAAGCAACGCTCGTTACCCAAGCTCCCCTGCATCTCATTTATCCAGTTTTTCATAATTACACATTATCTTCCGTGGTAAAAGTTGCAAGTGTTAATGGCCGGGGGGGGGGGGGGGGGGGGGGGGGGGTGGGGGGGGGGGGGGTGTTCTTTTCAAAACCTCAACACAATAAACGGATATTGCATCGTCTCCGCGTTTAATTTCCCAGGCGAAGCAGGAGTTCAAACCGCTGACTTTCAGCCCAGTTTTTGTTGTTTTTGTTTGTTCTAACTCCAGTGTGACTGTCGCCCTCCTGTGGGGGACTTGATTTCTGGCTGACCCCTCACTTGAGTTCTCTGGACACAGGGGACGCATTTATGTAACATCATGAAGAGAGAGAGAGAGAGTAAAAAAACAAAAAAGCTTATGAACGAAATACATATGAGAATGCTTAACAGAGGGGAAGTATCACCAGAGACAAACAGGGCGTGTTCGGAGGCCTCGGACTACTGGCGCACGGTTGCGCGATCCCCAGGCCGCCTCATCCAAACAATGATTTAAGCCCTGGGAGTCTGTCACTCCCATAAATCTCCACGTCCGCCTCATCTCATGTGCAAATAAAGAAATAAATGAATAAGTGGAGTTCTCTCCCTGGGTCGAGTGTGCTTTTCATTACGGCAACAATGGTGTTGCAGGTGCAAAGTGCTCGAAACTCCCACCGCAGCTGGTTCTGCTTTGCCGGTGAAACATGGTGCGCTGCCACGCCAACTCTCGCGCACACACAAGGAAACTACTGAGGGATGGATGTCAGGCACGGAGAATGTTCAGCTCGGGGAAAACTCAGAAACAGCTGTGTTTAAGGGGAGCTGCGCTCCGTTACGCAACGCTCATGTGTTTGAAACTTTACCCGTCCCGAGTATGGCAATCGATGCAACATCTCAGTGGGAAGAACCATCTCTGGTTGACTTAAACCTCACAGGGCGGAGACAGATAAAACTTCTTTTGCGGCTCAGTAACATCAGATTCCCAATGAGGCTCTTGTGAAATGAATTCTTCTCTTATGAGACGACAGTAATTCATGAAACTTCATGCTGACAGTGTGCTCATCTGGTGAACTTCTGAATCTAAACTCAACCGTCCAATCCCGCCGTCGCAGGCGTCGGTAATTTCCGAATTTTCAGGGTCATAATCCCTCACAAGGAACAACTTACACATGGTGACATGCTCGTTAAATCCAATGAATACTTCATTTGAACTATTCTTAGTGTTCTGACGAGGATAATTCCGAACTGCCAGATGGTCCGTTAAACGGTACCACACGTGAAGTCATCTGTGAGAACGTTTTAAAACCATCTGTCCGTGAAGATCAACGACGTGTGCCAAGAACACGTTCCCACCGCCAGTCCAAATCCGGTCCTCATCTGGAAGGATTCCTTGCAAGTCTGAATGACAAAAAAACAACAGCAAATGCAGCTCCTACATATCAGACTTTGGAACTGAACTGAACTGCAGGTTCTTTGCAGAAACGTGGCAGTGTCGGGGAATCAAACCTTTCACGCTTCAACGTGAGCATTAGCTAGACAAATGCACAACTGGAGTATGCTGGTGTCAACTCCCAGTCATCCGGGTAACTCTCAAATGTTGAATCCAGGCAACTGGATCCAACTTTTTCTTTGTTCTTGACGACGTTCCTCCTCCAATTAATGAAGGGCTGGTTTGCTTTACAGCTGCTAACTAGTTATATAAGTTACCATGACAACTATGTGGTGTGGGATCCTCAGCGAGGATGCACAGATTGGATCAGTCAGAAAGACCACATTGTGATCGGCTATGCTAAATATTGGATTTGGACCAATTGTATGAACATGACAAGGAGTTCCCACTGTAAAACCCAAAACCTTCCCGTAGCTGGCAGAAAAAGCTGACTGAAATTACTAATGGGCTTGTAGCCCAAAACCCGTATCCTACGTACAGAGGTCGTGGCCCATCTACAAAACCCGTATCCTATGTATGGAGGTCGTGGCACATCTACAAAACCCGTATCCTACGTACGGAGATCGTGGCCCATCTACAAAACCTGTATCCTACATACGGAGGTGGTGGCCCATCTACAAAACTCGTATCCTACGTACGGAGGTCGTGGCCCTTCTACAAACCTGTATCCTAAAGTCGAGATATTTTTTGTGTTCACCTTAAAAGAACCCGAAGCACACGGCACCACCATCAAATCCAAAACAGATTGCCCCCGTCTCCCGTTTGTCTCACACGTCCCAACCGCTGATGGCGGTTTGCAGAACAAAAGTGGGGTTTTTTTTTTAAACCCTGGAGTCGATCAATTATCACACCGCAGTTGATATTTCAGGCGATTTTAACACCCGGCTGAGTTCCGAGAGTTTTGTTGTTTTTCCTTTTTGCCTGACCGTGTTGTGCCGAACAAAGGTTGTGGCACATCTACAAAACCCGTATCTTACGTACGGAGGTTGTGGCACATCTACAAAACCCGTATCCAACGTACGGACGTCTTGGCACATCTACAAAACCTGTATCCTACGTACGGAGGTCGTGGCCCATCTACAAAACCCGTATCCTACGTACGGACATCTTGGCACGTCTACAAAACCCGTATCCTACGTACGGACATCTTGGCACATCTACAAAACCCGTATCTTACGTACGGACGTCTTGGCACATCTACAAAACCCGTATCCTACGTACGGAGGTTGTGGCACATCTACAAAACCTGTGTCCAACGTACGGACATCTTGGCACATCTACAAAACCCGTATCCTACGTACGGATGTCTTGGCACGTCTACAAAACCTGTATCCTACGTACGGAGGTTGTGGCCCATCTACAAAACCCGTATCCTACGTACGGACATCTTGGCACATCTACAAAACCCGTATCCTACGTACGGACATCTTGGCACATCTACAAAACCCGTATCCTACGTACGGAGGTCGTGGCCCATCTACAAATCCCGTATCCTATGTACGGAGGTCGCGGCCCATCTACAAAACTCGTATCCTATGTACGGAGGTCGTGGCCCATCTACAAATCCCGTATCCTACGTATGGAGGTCGCGGCCCATCTACAAAACTCGTATCCTATGTACGGAGGTCGTGGCCCATCTACAAATCCTGTATCCTACGTACGGACGTCTTGGCATATCTACAAAACCTATATCCTACGTACGAAGGGCGTGGCCCATCTACAAATCCCGTATCCTACGTACGGAGGTCGCGGCCCATCTACAAAACTCGTATCCTATGTACGGAGGTCGTGGCCCATCTACAAAACCCGTCTCCTACGTACGGAGGTTGTGGCCCATCTACAAAGACTGTATCCTACGTACAGAGTCACTCTATACAGTGTATCCCGTTGTGGACCTCGTGCAGCCGGTCGAAGTCTATGACCCTTCACCATGTGTCTTCCCCCTTTCTCTCTCCACCTGAACTTCCTGTCAAGCTACTTTTCAATGAAGGCCACGACAGCTGCAAGACAGAAAAACAAATCCTCAGTAAAGCAGTTCATGCCGTAAGCATCTCCGCCGGCGTATTTTGGAGGCACCATTGTTTACCAGCTGACTCACAGCACACCGAGGGTCCGGGGGCATTTCTTCCTGGGTTAGAGATGCTTGCATGATTGTGTAATTGACATGAATCAGTTTCGAGGTTTGTTTGTTCCAAAATACCATCTGTTATTTGTTGCAGGAATGCTGATGACCTCATAAACATAGTGCTTTTTTTTTTCTTTTTGAATTTGCATTTTGAGGGGCATAAACAGCAGCAACACAAATAGACCAAAGCTTGATGTTTGCATGCTTTGTTCAGACAGTTTCAGATGTTTTTAAGATGTGATTTGTAAACTGTCACGTAACATAAGTCATTTGATTCAATTTCATTTAAATTGTATCCTCACAATCAGGGATGGAACAATATCCAAGAAATTGCCTGAAGCTCTGTGCATCCTCACCGCATCCAAGCTGCAGCAGCATCATGAAAATCTGTTCATGCAACCTGCTGGAAATCAGGTGTGTTCTCCCAGCAGATTTAGTTTCTTTTAGTCAGTTTAGTGAAATACGATCAAGTCAAGCTTTGCTGGGGGGGACAAAGCCTCCGAGGCTCCAAAGCTTTACAGTTGCTTGCAGGGATCTTGAACCTTTCCTCTCTAACCAAAATCTGAAACCCCCTCATTTTCTGCTTCGCATCGTCTTAAATTCCCAAATTGAGTAGTAATCCCTGTCTTTAAACTGACCAGATGGGCCGTTAAAGTCGAGATATTTTTTGTGATCGCCTTAAAAGAACCCGAAGCACACGGCACCACCATCAAATCCAAAACAGATTGCCCCCATCTCCCGTTTGTCTCACATGTCCCGACCGCTGATGGCGGTTTGCAGAACAAAAGTGGGTTTTTTTTTTTAAACCCCAGAGTCGATCAATTATCACACCGCAGTTGATATTCCAGGTGATTTTAACACCCGGCTGAGCTCCGAGAGTTTTGTTGTTTATCCTTTTTCCTGACCATGTTGTGCCATTCCAGTAGGATCCTCGGATGAGGAGGAGACATCAACGCCAACAACGTGAGCTCGCTGGGAAGCTGGCACTGAGCACCACCGTTAAACAAAATAAAGGAGAAAAAAATCATTGTGAATTCCAGCGTATAAAGCTCGGAGACCTGGCTGCCTTCCAGAAAGAGTGAAATATTATCGTGGGAGAACACAGCTCGGCCAACACAAGGCTCTTTCTGAGTTCAGGGGGTTAAACAGCCCCAGAGCACAAGCTAAATGATAATTACCACAGCCAGCACACATTAGACACATATCCACATATCAGGCAGGTGTGAGTCGCTGGAAGGCGCTGTGGTGGTCTGCTGGATCTCAAGCTTTGATCATTCCCCGTCGTTTTGTGAGTTTGCACCCCCCCCCCCCCCCCCCCCCCCCCCCCCCCCCCCCCCCCACCCCCCCCAGCCCCCCCCCCCCCCCCCCCCTCCCCCGGGACACAATTTATAGAGTCCATTAGATGTTTATGGGACGCGTGTAAATCAAACAAGAGGCTGAAAAACAGCCCTGACTCATCCTTTTTACGCCTTACTTTGTTATTTGTCGTGCGAAAGTCACCCGAGAAAATAAATAAGAGGTTGGGAAAAAAATGTATACATCAAACACGCTGATTCTCCGTTTTAAGTGTTATCCTCCATGTTTCCTGATGAATCACTAACAGCAACGTAAAAAAAAAAAAAAGACACAAAAAATAGACGAGAATGACGTTGAGTTGCAGTCAGCGTGACAAGCTGTGAACACAGACATGCCAACCCCTTATAAAGCTGTTGGAGTTATTGCTTTAACAATTAGACAGATTAAACGTCCAGCTCATTTAGAGTCCTCATGTCTGACTCCAAATTGCTTCCCTGTTCCTCCCAGCATGTCGCAGATTTTATGTGCGCGAGACAAAAGCAGAGTGAATGAAGCAAGATATTAAAGCGGCTCGTGGACCTGAGAGGAGCGGATGAGCTCAGGAAATCGTGGCTCTGTGATGCCTGAATTTATCAGCCGGGGCAGCGGGTAGAGACAATTAAACTCCAGCCGTGAGGTCGACGGTTTGATCCCGGGCCCTGCCACATGTCGGCATGTCCTCGAGACAAGGTTATTATCGTTAATGAAAACGAACAAAATAACGAAAACTAGAATTTAAAAAACATTTTCTAAACTGAAATAAAATAAAAATAAGAGTTTTTTAAAAAACGATAACTAACTGAAACTGTATAATGTGAACTAAAATTACCTATAATAATATCAAGAACGTCCTTCGTTTTCGTATTTTTTTCTCATAAACGTTTTAAATCTATTAACTTCACTCCGCCGTACAACAACAACCACAAAAAAAAAAAGTGATAAGCAGTGATGGCTGCGGCAAAAGTTGGGAGAAAGGAGAATCAAAAACAGGCGACAGAGTTTGATAATAAACCTCCTCTAAAAGAAATATGAGGAATTTTAAGCCTGAGTTTCAGCACAACAATCATAGAGGTGTGACCCCGTATGAAGCTTGTCACAGTTTTTTTTTTAATAAATGGCACCCAGCTGCTTTGAGCCTCTCTGGCGTCGCCATCAATGTCAAATGCATTCAATATTTACGATCTGCTTCCGACTTAATACCCGAAAAAGCCAAAAAGGTGCCTTTCCACTGGCGGTTTTAAGAGGCGCCTCTTTCGCCAGGAACGACCCCGTGAAAGAATCTCTGGAGCTTCTACGGGGCCGAACGCTCTACGGGTAATCCGCTGCTGGTTGAGGAGGTGGAGTTGACTGGATGTGCAGGAGGTGACGTCTCAATATCCTTTATCCAAACAGCAAACGTCAACACTGCACGAGATAAGATCATGCATAAGCTTTGTAACTCTGTAGAACCTAAAACGGTAGACCTGACGTTCTTAAAAAGAATAAATTAAATCAGGTATCACGCAGAGTGACGACTGGCCTGAAGGCAGTAAACCATGTGGATCCTTAACGTACTTTCTCCTTCACGAATGCGTCGCATCATCGTTTAAACGTCTCCAAATGAGCGCCATTCAATGATCGATCATGAAGCAGGAGGAGATGGAAAGTAACTCTGGGTTTGTGGAAGTAAACTAGGTTTAGTTCGCAGTTACCTCGGTTTCTGAAACCAGCTCAGCTTGAGTTCCTGCTCAACTGACTCAAAGACACTTTTTGATCAACTGACAAAGAAAGAAAAAAACAAGGGGAAGAATATGTTTCTTAGTCAAAGTTTCTAGTCAAAACAACAACAGTCTGCTCGTCGGTTCCATTTTTATTCACTAAAGTTATTGTTGTTTAAAGTAATATTCTCTAATTACTCTTCGTGGAAAAAGCAGCAAAGATTGAAGGTCGATGACGCGGATGTTACCCTGAATTCGAATCAGTCTTTTTAAAATATAAAAGACCAGAACAACAGCAGACTTGTTACATCTTTAAAACATCAACAGACAGACATCTTATTGGGAATATTTCAAATAACTGAAAACTCACCACAGCCTGATTGCATCAGTCTGAACACCCCAACGAATAATTTATTACAGCTTCTGTCTTTATTGCAGCATCAAGTCTTAATGAGCAAGTCTCTCTAATAACGTCCAGACTTTGGAGTTTTATGCTGCTCTTATTTGGGAAAAAAAAACAAAACGTTTGAGTTCCTTCAAACCGTGAGAGGATCTGTGGCTCAGCTTCAGTCAGGTTTTTGATGGGACTGAGGTCCATGCTCTGACCGGACCGGTCCAGAAGCCGTCGTGCTGGAGCTTCGCAATTCTCTTCATTTTCAGCTTTTGTGCCAAAAACATCTTGGTATTTTGAGCTGTCCATTTTCCCCGTCTGTCTTGAAGAGCACCTTGGGCCCAGCTGAAGTGAAGCAGCCCCAAAGCATGATGTGACCCCTGCCGTGCTTCAGCGTTGCTGTTGTTCCCTGAACGATGCTCTGCACTGATTTTGGAGCCAGGGTCAAAAAAGTTCAAGCACTTTCCCCTCACGGTTTGGGGTCATATGTAGGGAGGGACCAGAACCGGCCAGAACTTCCTTCAGTTCCAGACGTGTTGCCATTGGCCTTTTGGTAGCCTCCCTGAGCGGTTTCCTCCTCGTCCTGATCTTTAATGTGCCGTGATCCGATCCCACACATTCTCCATTTATTGGCGCCGGGTTTGACGGTGTGCTCAGAGCCTTCGAGACTCTTTCACATCCCTGGCAGCTCCTTGTGCCTCTGATCCGAATGCAGCCTCAAACATTCAAGGAGACACTACAGCAATATCTGACTTTTATTATCTTTTATCATTTTATAGACATTTATTATCCCTGGATGTTTGTTTGTTGAGGATCCCATTAAAGATGTGACAACTCCAACATTTTCTGTGCAGTTGCTCGCGTGTGAATCAGAGGTCAAAGTGATAACGTCCAGGTGAAACGCTCCTTTCCCGCCACCCGCCGGTTGCTGTTTAGTTCCAAACGTGAACGCGGCAGCAGCGACAGCCTCAACCGGCAACATCCCAGCCAGGGTTATAATAGTTTTGGATTTTCCATTAGTTTTAGTTTTTATTTAGTTTTTAGTTTAGTTTTTCCAAATTCAGTTAGTTTTAATTCATTTTTAGAGCAGTTTTGCTAGTTTTTATTCGTTTTTGTTTTGAAATACTTATTTTTAGTTTAGTTTTTTTTAGTTTCAATGTTAGTTTTAGTTTTATTTTGTAAATTAGGGTTGTAATTTTGGTTGAAGTGAAGCACTGAACTTTTTGAAGGCTATCGAATCACATAGTCATGTTTACATTCTGGTCTCAATAAACATATTTATCAATGCATCTTCCCTCTTGTGGTGTTCCTGCGTATTTACTGACCAGCAGCTATCTGGTCTCCATGGAAACAGTCGATTATAGTTGCTGTTTTCTCCCGTTCCTTCCCAACGCTGACTGGCCTGCAGCTGTAGCTTCTTTTCAGGGGGCTAGCTTAGGCTAGCTTATCCAGCTAGTCTTGGTTAGCCTTCTTGTGTGAGCTTTTCAAATGGACTTTCAGATTCGTGGGTTTTTTTCTCCTTCAGAAGTATTCCACACATTGTATCACCTGCTTCTACAACAAGACACTTATTTTTATTGTTAACACAGTCATAGTCAAAGAAATCCCAAATAGGACTGAAACACTTTCTCCCATCACTGCTGATCGCTTTAGTTTTGTTTTTGTTTTTTTTTTGCAGTTATTATTGTACGGCGGAGCGAAGTTAATAGATTTCAAACGTTTATGAGGAAAAAAAATTACAAACACGAAAATGAAGGACATTCTTGACATTATTATAGTTAATTTTAGTTCATTTTATAAACACATGATACAGTTTCAGTTAGTTATCATTTTTTTAAAAACTCATTTTTATTTTATTTCAGTTAACGAAAATGTTTTTTCAATTCTAGTTTTCTTTATTTCGTTCGTTTTCTTTAACGATAGTAACCTTGGTCCCAACCATCTCAAGGTGCATCCACGCCAGAAATGAAAACCGCTGGAGGTCAGCACAGACCTCAGGTGTTTCAAAAGGCTGCAGAGGTGACGTTTAACGGATATTTTTCCTGTTCCATCACTAAGCAAATCTCAAACAAGCGCACGGAGGCCAACTTGGAAGAGCGCCGCCGGTCAGTCCGCCGACATTGTTTCCTGCTTAAACTAAATTGGACTTTTCCTTAATTGCACAGAAGAACTCCTTTGACTTTACAGCTCAGTGTGTTATGTGCTTTGTCAAAGGGCACATTTCCATTACGGCGCGCTGACACCGACACTGACTTGGGGAGGGAAGGTGCCCATTAAAGTGGACTGTGATGAGAGTGCGCTCCGAGGTCAGCGTGAGACCGCCGCCGCCAGACTACAAAGCAATTTCCCGGCGCGCGGATCTGCGCGTGGAATCGATCAGTCACATTCCTGATTACTCTGCAGGGGAAAATGGAGTTTGTATTGTTTCTCCGAGACAAACGTGGGCTCCAGGTGAGATGGATCTTATTTTCAGAACCAAAGACAGACAACACACACGCCTCCTCCCAGTGACCCCCGACGCTGTTAAGCTGAAAACTACTTTTCCCCTCTTTCACTTTTCTCTTTCATTACACTCCAGAGCTCTCTTTTTCCTGTTGAGATCTCCTTTAGTTTCACCCCCCCCTCCCCCACTTTTTTTGTTTCCTCTTCACTCTGGTTTGCGCCGGTTCTTTCAAGGTGGCAATTTCAATAACTGCTGTGATTGAATCAATTGAAAGTTGCAGAGCGATCAAGTTAATGATGTCGCTGTATTATGGTCACAGTAACTCAGAGTCAACATACAGGGGTGTCCAACTCCAGTCCTCGCGGGCCGCTGTCCTGCGGGTCTCCTGCTTCACCTGATTCACATGAATGGGTCATTAACAGACCTGTGGAGACCTGGACGACAAGCTGATGGTGATCTATTCATTAGAGTCGGGTGTGCTGAAGCTGGAAAACATCTAAGATGTGAAGGACAGCGGCCCTGGAGGACTGGAGTTGGACACCCCTGCTCTAAACTGTGACAACAGAAACTCAAGAGTTTTTTAACTCAGAGTTTGTTGAACCTCCTTTCTGAACGACCTCCTCGTGGCCTCAGACAATGGATTAGTTTCTGTCCTTGTTCTGCTGGACCTCAGTGCTGCTTTTGATACTGTTGATCACGGCCTTTTGCTGCATAGATTGGAGCACACTGTTGGAATTAAAGGGACAGCATTAGGCTGGTTTAAGTCATACCTATCTGACAGGTTCCAGTTCGTCCATGTTAATGACGTTTCTTCTACACGGACTAGGGTCTGCTATGGCATCCCACAGGGTTCAGTTCTGGGACCAATCCTTTTCACTTTATACATGCTGCCCTTGGGAAAAATTATCCAGAACCACAGCATGAACTTTCATTGCTACGCTGATGATACGCAGCTGTACTTATCTATGAAACCAGAGGAAACAAAACCTTTGGCTAAACTTCAAGGGTGTCTTAATGACATTAAGTCCTGGATGTCCTCTAACTTTTTGCTTCTAAACTCGGATAAAACAGAGGTTATTGTCTTTGGTCCCAAACACCTGAGGAATGGATTGACTGGATTTACGCTGGCTTCCAGCACAGTTGTGAAAAACCTTGGAGTTATTTTTGATCAGGATATGTCATTTAAGCAGCATATTAATCAGGTTTGTAAAACAGCCTTTTTTCATCTCCGAAATATTGCCAAGATTAGGAGCATCCTCTCCCAGGGTGATGCCGAAAAATTAATCCACGCGTTTGTTAGCTCTAGACTGGATTACTGTAATGCGTTGTTAGCAGGATGTCCGAAAAGCTCGCTAAATAGCCTTCAATTGATCCAGAACGCAGCAGCGAGGGTGCTGACAGGAATCCGCAAGCGAGATCACATCTCTCCCGTGTTAGCCTCCCTCTATTGGCTTCCCGTTAAATTTAGAATTGAGTTTAAAATTCTGCTTCTCGCATATAAGGCCCTTAATGGCCTAGCTCCACGCTATTTACAAGACTTGATAGCATGCTATGCTCCTAATAGAGCTCTATGCTCTCAGAGTGCAGGATTACTCGTCGTTCCTAGAATATCTAAAAGTAGGTTTGGAGGACGGGCCACCTTTTTTATGGAACCAGATACCAGTTTGGGTTCAGGAGGCTGACACCACCTCCATCTTTAAAACTAAACTGAAAACATTTTTGTTCAGTAAAGCCTACAGTTAGTCTAAATTATAGTGTGTAGGGGCTAATAGTTATAGCCATAGTTGTAGTAGCTCATCTTAATCACAGCTTCGTCATAGTTATGCTGCTATAGGCCTACGCTGCAGGGGGACACCAACATGATCTGCTGAGTGGTGTCTCCACTGCTCTTCTCTCCTTTCCTTCCCTTTCCTCCTCCCTTCCTCCTCCTCCAGCTCATTCCATAGTTAATTAGCAGCACCTTGTTACTGTAACTGTGCTCCATTTTCTTTCCTGTAGTTTGTTGTGCTGTTTTCCTTCTTTTTTCTCTTTTCTTTCTGTATGTTTGCAGGTCAGAGTTTCCTGAGTTTCATGCTGACCTGCAGTTCCCTCCTCTGTCCTTTCCAGCGTTTACCTCCACCTGTGTGTGTAGATGTGTTGGTTGCCGTGGTGACCGGTGATCTAGTGCTCTGACCATCTCACCTCAGTGCTGCTACCTGCATCTGTTTATACAGTCATTTCATTCAGTCATTTGTGTCTCTCCTCTCTCTGTCCTCCCTCCTCTCTCTGTCCTCCGTCCTCTCTCTGTCCTCCGTCCTCTCTGTCCTCCATCCTCTCTCTGTCCTCCGTCCTCTCTCTGTCCTCCGTCCTCTCTCTGTCCTCCCTCCTCTCTGTCCTCCATCTTCTCTCTGTCCTGTCTCTCTTCTCTTTTTCTTTCTCTACCCAGGCTGGTCCTTCAGCAGGAAGGTCCCTCCATATGATCCAGGTCCTGGT
This sequence comes from Hirundichthys speculiger, assembly GCA_018398805.1. Lineage (NCBI taxonomy): Eukaryota > Metazoa > Chordata > Actinopteri > Beloniformes > Exocoetidae > Hirundichthys > Hirundichthys speculiger. Next base: position 198,023 of record JAGFBZ010000535.1, read on the forward strand.
CCAGGTTTCTTCCTCTTAAAGTGGAGTTTTTTCTTGCCTCTGTTTGGCTTAAAGGTTTTTTCTCCCTCTGTGGGAGTTTTTTACCTGCCATTATCCTTGATTAGGATTTAATATTATAATTTTAGTTAATGATATTTGCTCGGGGCTCGTGATCTTGGTCTCTGTAAAGCACCTAGAGACAATTGACATCATAACAGATGCTATACAAATAAAACTGAATTGAACTGAATTGAATTGAAAGAACTGTCAGGTCTCAGTTGATCAGCAAATACTTCCCAGATCCATCTATCTCTGCCAGATCCTCGTCTGAGCAACAGCTGCTCTTCCTCTGGATTCATTTTGCACTTTGGATGCCCTCCCTCACAGCCCCTTCGCTTTCGTTTGTGTAGTTTTGTCCTTTTGGTCTGCCGGTACCTGTTTCCTGCCTACGAGGCTGCTCTGGGTTCAGTTTGCTCACAGCCTCTTAATCACACCAGGAAAGTTATGCAAGAAACTCGGCTAGATTAATGTCATCCAGACTATAATGTTCGAATATCTTTCAGCGAACCAGATGCAGCGCAACACTTTTCATGCTCATGTTGAGACGGGCGCTGTCACTGGAGGGTAAAGAAGAAAGTAATTTTAGCTGAAACCATATGGAAGACTCAGCTCGTTTCAGAGCCCAGAAAGTGTCATGAAAAAAAAAAAAAATTACGCATTTACACACAAATGAATAAATGCAGTGCAAAACAAACAGAGACACCACGGCCATGACAGCTGGTTAAAGAGAGGTGATCGGGTTCAGCGTAGTTTGGTTTTGGATGGCGACATGTGTGCACGTTACCATTGAGACCGTTGAGACCATTTAGATCAGGGGGGTCAAACTCAATTGCACCGGGGGCCAAAATTCAAAACATGCTTCAGGTCGCGGGCCGAACAGGAAAACCCTAAATAACTTATATTTCATATTTTGCTCTCCATAAAAATATCTTGTTAAATGATACAAGTTAGAAATATGAGCAACTTAACATTAAAATAACATTAAAATTCCTTTGCTCCTATGTCAATGTATATTTAAAAAAAAAACTTTTAAATATCCCAAAAGATTTTGCTCTCCTTAAAAATATCTCCCGTCAAAATTATACAAGTTAGAAACATGAACTTGCTAGAAAACCTGGAAAATATACATAAAATGTGTGCTTTTCAGCAATAACAATTCAAATCATTGAGTTGGCTTTGCTCTTATGACATCTGAAGCGTTGCATTTTGGGATCTGTAGTTCTGTACAGTATTGCTTTATCAGCGCTTCATATCAACGAGCCATTAATAACGATAATGTAAAATCTCATGGGCCGGATATGATTACATGGTGGGCCAGATATGGCCCGCAAGGCTTGAGTTTGACACATGTGACTTAAACCGTTGAGACCGTTGAGACCGTTGACTTAGACCGTTGAGACCGCTTAGACCGTTGAGACCGTTGAGACCGTTGAGACCGTTGAGACCGTTAGACCGTTGAGACTGTTGAGACCGTTGAGACCGTTGAGACCGCTTAGACCGTTGAGACTGTTGAGACCGTTGAGACCGTTGAGACCGTTGAGACCGTTGAGACCGTTGAGACCGTTGAGACCGTTGAGACCGCTTAGACCGTTGAGACCGTTGAGACCGCTTAGACCGTTGAGACCGTTGAGACCGCTTAGACCGTTGAGACTGTTGAGACCGCTTAGACCGTTGAGACCGTTGAGACCGTTGAGACCGTTGAGACCGCTTAGACTGTTGAGACCGTTGAGACCGCTTAGACCGTTGAGACCGTTGAGACCGTTGAGACCGCTTAGACCGTTGAGACCGTTGAGACCGCTTAGACCGCTTAGACCGTTGAGACCGCTTAGACCGTTGAGACCGTTGAGACCGCTTAGACCGTTGAGACCGTTGAGACCGTTGAGACCGTTGAGACCGCTTAGACCGTTGAGACCGTTGAGACCGCTTAGACCGTTGAGACCGCTTAGACCGTTGAGACCGTTGAGACCGCTTAGACCGTTGATTGAGACTGTTGAGACCGTTGAGACCGTTGAGACCGCTTAGACCGTTGAGACCGTTGAGACCGTTGAGACCGTTGAGACCGTTAGACCGCTTGAGACCGTTGAGACCGTTGAGACCGTTGAGACCGTTGAGACCGTTGAGACCGTTGAGACCGTTGAGACCGTTGAGACCGTTGAGACCGTTAGACCGTTTGAGACCGTTGATTGAGACCGCTTAGACCGTTGAGACCGTTGAGACCGTTGAGACCGTTGAGACCGCTTAGACCGTTGAGACCGTTGAGACCGTTGAGACCGTTGAGACCGTTTATGCCACGGCCCGCTGCTCTGTCAAGAATGTCAGGTTAAAACACGGAGAAAACCTTCAGCATCTGCTCCATGTTTGGCATCTTTCTCAAAACTGACTGACCCAATTTAAAACAAATATATCTCAGCAGGTACCAAAAAAGGTGTTTTGAATGAATTTGGTATGGAGGGAAACAAGGTTGCACATGTTAGATTACAGCAGCAGTTTAAAACGCTCTTAGAGTGAATGAAGATGGAACAACACCAGAAATAAAAGTTCTCTTTTCTCTCCACTTTTAGAGTAAACACCCCTTTGGATTTATGAAAACCTAAACAATGTCTCACCCTTTATTGCACCAAGACTCTGGAGAGGGTTTTTATTTTTGTAGAGGAGCGTTCCAGACTGACCAAGTTGGCAGGTTTTGGTTTTATTTAACATGTGTGTCACGAAGCATTTGGAGTGTTTGTTTCACTTAAGCTGCTTAGACTGTGGAGGAAAGCGGAGGAGGAGGAGGAGAAGGAGGAGGAGGGGGACGAGGAGGAGAGCTCAGTGAGGGAGGAGGTGGTTGACGGATTGGATTCAGTGATGTTTAGAAGTCTGCACCGCCGACAGAAGTGATGGTTGGTGTCCAGTCCAGACAAAGAAAAACAAAACCTGGCTGGTCGAGATAGTTCTCAGCTGTCCTGCTGCATCGTTTTAGCTAAGATCTACTCCTTTTATCTCCACCTGACATCCATATATCCTTCCATCCATTAACATCCATCCATCCATCCATCCATCCATCCATCCACCCATCCATCAATCCATCCATCTATCCATCCATCCATCCATCCATCCATCCACCCATCCATCTATCCATCCATCCACCCATCCATTAACATCCATCCATCCATACATTAACATCAGTCTATCAATCTATCCATCTATCCATCCATTAATCCACCCATCCATCCTTCCATCCATTCATCCATCTATTCTTTCATCAACATCCATCCAAACACCCACCCATCATCCAACCATCAATCCATCTATTCTTTCATCCATCCTCTATCCTTTCATCCATCTATCCATCCATTCATCCACCCATCCATTCATCATCCTCTATCCACCATCCATCCATCCTTCCATCTTTCCTTTCATCCATCTATCCATCTATCCAATCATTAACATCCATCTACCCATCCTTTCATCCATCCATTGATCATCCTTTATCCATCCATGGATCCATCTATCTATCTATCCATCTATCCATCCATCTATCCACCCACCCATCCATCCAACCATTAACATCCATCCATCCATCGCATCTATCCAGCGATTAACGGATGGATAACTGATGGATGGGTAACTATCGGATGGATAACTGACGGATGAATAACTAACGATGAACAGAAACCAAACAAGGACGGGCTGATCTGTTGGACAACCGCTCGTCTACACGTGTAATAAAACGTTCAGCACCACTGACAGCGACGCCGGACCGAGACAACGCTCAGACGCCCCACAGATCTCTGATCCCTCCTTGTCTCCTCCTCATCTCCTCCTTGTCTCTTCCTCATCTCCTCCTTGTCTCCTCCTCTTCTTCTCCTCATCTCCTCCTCGTCTCCTTTTCGTATCCTCCGCGTCTCCTCCTTGTCTCCTCCTCATCTCCTCCTCGTCTTCTCCTCGTCTCCTCCTCGTCTCTCCTCGTCTCCTCCTCGTCTCCTCCTCGTCTCCTTCTCGTCTCCTCCGCGTCTCCTCCTTGTCTTCTCCGCGTCTCCTCCTTGTCTCCTCCGCGTCTCCTCCTTGTCTCCTCCTCTTCTTCTCCTCGTCTCCTCCTCGTCTTCTCCTCGTCTCCTCCTCGTCTTCTCTTCGTCTCCTCCTCGTCCCCGGAGCTGCACCTTCTGCAGCGTTTCGTTGTGTTGGACCGAAGCAAGGAAAGCAAACATCCCTCTGTCTCCACCCTGCAGCCGCCGACTTCCCGCTCATCCCAGAACACGGTTGTTGTCGTCGTTGCCCCGGCAGCCTCCGGCGTCGTTCCCGTTTCACACAGGTGTGAACACGCATACGCTTCTGTGAATTTCAAAATGTGTGTGTTTTTATTTTCATTTCCTGTGCCACATATGAGAAATTGAGAAATCCAACCACTAACGTGAGCCTCGCCAGGATGAAGTGTGTCCTTAGCGCTGCGGTGCGTTAATGGAAGAACCGTCATCATCAGCTGCAGGGTCATGTGCTGCCTCTTTTTTTATTTTTTATTTTTTTTCTTGAATAAGAGGAGCGTAAATGTTTATTGAGCCCCGGGGGCGCGTAAGCAAATCTGACCTCATCTGAGCAGATACAGAGCTGCTTCAGAAGGCGTGCAGATGGAAACTAGTTTCAGCTTGATCTGTAAATCACCGAATCTGCTCCACTCCGTCAAACAGATTCAGTTTCTAATAAACTGCTCGAGGAAAGGCACGGCGTGCAGATGCAGATTCATTAGCCTCGCGTGTTTGAGGCGTTTCGGCTCTGCGCTCTGCAGACTTTCAAGTAGAGAAATGAACGCGTCCATCTGGACGTCCACGCCTGTCGACCTGCTCAAGTACATCAGTTCATTTTAAATTCTGTTTTTATGTTATTTCTGTTACATGCAATCTTTTTATTCTCAAACTCTGAAAATTAAACCAGACTGAACTCTTCCTGTTTCAGCTCAGTCAGGATCACCAAAATGATCTCTATTCACTAAATAAATAAATGCTAAACACTTCACAGTAAGAAGTTTCCAAACACAGAGATTATTAACCCTTTAAACAATCTGTTAAAGCCCAGATGATGATGTCACGGATCTGGAAGCTTCTGATTGGTTAACTGGACTCACACACAGCAAACTGAGAAGAGTTGTATTTCTGGTGTTGGTGAAATCTAAGCAAAAGCAGACTTTATTCCACTCTGAATAGAGTCAAATCCCTTATATGTAACTCTAAGTTTACAAATAGTTGGAGTCAAAACAAAGTGTCTTCAGATCAAATCTGTAAGTGTCATTGTAGTAACATCAACTCTAAACTATTTAACTCTTAACTCCAAACATGAATGTGACACTTCAGGTGTAAATCAGACTCCGCCCCCACCGTGCTACACAGGTACAGGAGCTAAATCCCGACTGAGGAGCCTCTCGTTCAGCTGTGCAACAGGCTGTGTGTTTCACCGTGGTTTTATGTTGTTCAGTAAGTAAAATGAGCTAACTTTATGTTCGCGTTAGGTTTTGATATTTATATTATTCGTTTTTTAATTTAACACAAAAAAATGAAAAAATGTCTGTTTTTTTAATATTTCAATTTTAGACTTGGATCAAAAATACGAAATTAAAAAAAGGGCCACAGAACTAAATTTGTTTTATAATGGAGGACTGGACTTTCTGTTGTCATTACACATCTGTGCCACTAGATGGAGCTGCACTGCAGTAACCAGCTAGAGAACAGCAGGACAGTGAACACATGGAGCAGATCTGATGGAACATGGAGGAATGACGCTAAAGCTTTGTTGCAAACCAGAATTTTACTTTTTTTTTTAGACAGAATTGTTAATATTTCTACCTGAGTTGCTACCTGAACTGTAAAGTTCACAGATTTTTACCGTTCTCCATGTCTGTTTTAGCTTTTTCGAATGTTTACCTGCCAATTATTTTCCGGTTCCACAGCAGCAGTAACAGACTTTTCAAAAAAAAAAAGCATGCATAAAGCAACATGCGTTAACGCACGATAAAATAAATGTCGGCGTTAATAAATTAATGCGTTAACGCGATAATAACGCGTTAACTTGCCCAGCCCTAGTAAATACAGATTAAACAGGGTGAGCGGAGGACTGCAGCCCTCCTGAACTTTCTCATGAAACTCTCCTTACAGATATAATCTGTCTTCCCATGAGTAATCTACATTTTCTCATGGATGTCCCTGCTTCTCCCTCCCCTCGTGTGAATGTTTTTTTTGTGACTGTCGACCAGCTGTGCTCCATATTTCAGCCTTTATTTCCAGCAGAATTCAAACGAAGACAGAGGAGAAGAAAAAAAACTGAGTTTCTTTTCCAGGAGTCACCCCATTTTTCAGATGACCTTGCTGATTCGAGCCAGGCGACGCCACCTATTTCCTCATAATTGCTTTCCTCTGCCCCCCCCCCCAAAAAAAATCCATAGATCCATATGGCACCGCGAGGGCCGTGTCTGTGCAGCCACATGCAAGCGTTGCATTTCAGCTTTTCACACTAAAAAAAAAAAAACCCACCATCAAACAGGCTGAGCTAATCCTCCAGATGAATAAATGTAAGCACATATATTCAGCCTTTATGTATATATATATAGTAAATATCTACCTCCACACAGCAGGTGAGCGCTCGTTTCGTCTGCCTAATTGCCATTCCAGTTAATGTTCTCGACGCCAGCCACATATGTTTTTGTTTTTTATTTCATTTGCAAGGCAGTTTTTTTTTTTGTCTTCTGTTGTTTTATTGGCATGAAAATCTTCCAAAGCTCCAGTCGGAGCAGCTGAAGTGCTCTTGAAGATGAAAAACCCGTGTGCATGCGTCAGTGTTTTTATCTCAAGCGTCGCCGCGCAAAAATCCAGAAGGATTTCAGATTAAAGGCTGTCTCCTCTGTAACCTTCATCCAGAGACGCTGCTCTCTCCTCTGGCTGGACTCGTCCTCGGAGACGGCGAGACATTCAGCCGTCCAGGAGAGACTCGGAGCAGAGCTGCTGCTCCTCCACATAGAGAGGAGCCAGCTGAGGTGGTTCATCTGGTCGGGGCGCCTCCTGGATGCCTCCAGACTAAAGGTTTTCGGAACAACCCGACAACCCGAGGTTCCGATCCGACTCGAGTCGGGTCTCGGGTCCATTCAAAAGACGTGACTCCGGGTTCGGGTCTGAATCGGTACAGTTAGTCTCGGGTCCGGTCGGTGCTCTCTACAGGCTGGGTCCACGTTTACTCCAGAGAGGTAAAGATATTGGCGGTAGCAGCTAATGTCAGGACTCGGGGCAGTTTAATTAATTATTCATTAACGTGGCGTGTTTGTCATGAAACAATCGTGTTACTGTAGCGTGTTATTAGCGGTTTGCCCGGCAGCTGTAAAGCACAACGGATCACCAACATGACAACGCTGGATGAGAGAACATGTTCACGACACGTCCTGACCGGTGTAGGCTATTAGCGTTAGCAGTTGCTACCAATAGCATCTGTATCCACAAAGAAAATAACGACGTGGATTTATTGTTGTTTCCATCACGTAGCCTATGTAGCAACTGAACCGGTAGAAGAAGACAACTTTAGGGAAGAAAATCAAGTTTTATTCAACGCTAGACAACTTTAACATGAGCAACTATGGGCTAGATTGTCTCGGTTCTATTCGGGTAACTCAGTGCGGTTCGTGGTCGGAAACTAAAGACCCGGGTCGGGTCGGTTCCAGGTCCAAATATTTCACGGGTCCATTCGGGTTCAGGACCATGAAAGCAGACCCATGAAGACCTCTAGTGCAGACCGTTTATCGAGGTTCTGCATGGCGGCACAGCTCTGGGTTTACCAACTGAATGCTCAGATAAACTAGCCTGGTCACCCATACCCGCCATTTCCACCGGTACAGATCGTACCGAACCATTCACAGCGGAGCATGTGACGAGTCATGCAGCTATTGAAAAGACAGCTGCAGAATCACAGTCAGTCTTCTTCCTGACTGGTTTCACATCTGTCCAGTCTGCTGCGTACTGATTATTTGTACAGTGATCCCTTGTCACTTCACGGTTTGACTAACGCGGTTTTAGTGCTTGGAAAATGAAAATCCACCCCACAGCAGACGAGAGGCCACAGCTGCCAGCAAAACATCAAACAATGACTCACAGCCTCCTGTAAGCAACAGAGAAACACAGACAGAACTCTAGAATCTGGGCGCTGTTTGACCGAGACGCATTTACTACATTTACTACATTTACTGGGCGCATGCACGACGCAGCGACCGGCAGCAGTGGGAAGCATGTCTGTCTAAGCATGTCTGTCTTGTCTGTCAGTTTTAAATTTGTTATTTTATGCTTAAACTTTTAAACTCTCTGTGCACTTTGAATTGATCACCCTCACTTTTGTGTGATTAAGAGTGTCATGATTCAGTGACGTGGATCTGACTCTGATCTTTTTATTGGCGGTGCTGCGTCCTCGTGTCACCTGGGGTTGCTGACAGCTCCGTTCAATATTCCAGAGACTATCTGTTAAAATTCTCTAATCCCGTGATCAGCGGCCCACCAGCAGACCTAGTCTTTCCTGACCGAGCACGGGGAAGGCGACAACTTCGTATCTCCATGACGGAAACCGAGGAGGCGAAGCAGGAGAGGCGGCTTACGGGAGCGCATGAGACGGGAGCACCTGTTGCGCATCCCCCTCCCTTCAGTTATCCTGTCCAACGTCCGCGCTCTCCGTAATAAAACTGAGGAACTACAGGCTGTTGTTTGCGACCAGCATGTATTTAAAGAAGCCTGCATCCTGGTCTCTGAGACCTGGCTCGGGGAAAAGACGTTGACTGTGATCTAGACGGGTTGGGAGGTCCGCTCCGCACCAACAGAGGGTCTGCAACAACTGGGAAATCATGCGGAGGTGGAGAATGTGTTTACATAAATGAACGTTGGTGTAAAACTGTTTTAGTAAGAGAGAGACTTTGTACCAATTTAAGTTTCTACCATCAGGTTCACTGATTAGACTCCCTTTTGCAAAGACAAACAGATACAAACACTCCTTTGTTCCCTCTGCTGTTGTTCTTTTAAATACCGGAGGAGAAGCTGGTGGGTGAAAAGTCCTCCCTCCTGACTATAGCTTAGGTCTTCATTATGAAAAAAAAAAAGTTATTGATTGATTGACAGTTCAGAGACCAGAGGCTGTGAGGGAAACAGAAAGACCACAGTTTAGCCGTTGTCTTGTGTCACTGCAGTGTCTCGCTACTTTTTTGCGGTGTTTAAACATATTTTAAACACATTATTTAGGCTCGGGGGGGGGGGGGGGGGGGGGGGGGGGGGGGGCGCCTCCGGCTCCATTTTGCGGATTTTGATTATTGCGGGGGGGGCGCCGACCCCTTATTAACTGCGATAACTAAGGGATCACTGTATTTGCAACTTCTGCATCTACATCTACATCTATTACCAAATAATTGTAATTTTCCAGGGAGACATCTTGGAAATTATGCAGCACATTTAATCAGAATGACAAAGTCATTAAAATACAATAAAATAGTTGAACATCGCATAACCCTAACCCTAATCCTAACCTCTAACCCTAAACCCCTAACCCTAACCCTAACCCCTAACCCCTAACCCTAAACCCTAACCCTAACCCTAACCCTAACCCTAACCCTAAACCCCTAAAACCCCTAACCCCCTAACCCCTAACCCGAAACCCTAAAACCCGAACCCGAAACCCCTAAACCCCGAACCCGAAAAACCCGAACCCTAACCCCTAACCCTAACGAACCCCTAACCCTAACCCCGAACCCGAACCCGAACCCCTAAACCCCTAACCCTAACCCCAACCCGAACCCGAACCCGAACCCGAAACCCCCGAACCCGAACCCGAACCCCTAACCCGAACCCCGAACCCCGAAACCCCGAACCCGAACCCTAACCCCCGAACCCGAAACCAAACCCGAACCCTGAACCCCGAAACCCCTAACCCCCCAAACCCGAACCCTAACCCTAAACCCTAACCCTAACCCCTAACCCTAACCCAAACCCTAACCCCCGAACCCCTAACCCCCCCTAAAACCCTAACCCTAACCCTAACCCCTAACCCCTAACCCTTAACCCTAAACCCCTAACCCCTAACCCTTAACCCTCAACCCCTAACCCCTAACCATAACCCTCTGAACGTGGAGCTAAGATGCAGAGCCACCAAAACAAAATATCCGAAGGGTGAGAACACAATAATGACGATAATCAGAATAATGACACGTTCCTGGGATTCTTCTCTGTATTTCAGCCTTACTGAAATAAAAACACGTGGCTTAAATGACAGAATTACCCTTAAAAGGGTCAAAGGTCAGCTCCTGCAGTTTCCGTCTAAAAGCACGCTTAGAGTCGGTGCTTTTCCTGCAGAAACGCACATTTACGAGTCACTAAACACACCGCTCCTGCTTCACGATCTAACGTTCACGCGGCTTTGAAACAGTTGCGATGGAAATCATTAAAAAGACAAACAAATGAAAGGATCTTGTGGCGCCGTGTTTTAGCCTTGAGGTGTTGATTACAGAGATGTTACGTTTCTAGATTTCTCAGACGTACATCCAGTGATATGATGACAGATAATGTTTGAAGAGAACACTCTAAAGAAAACCCAATTATCTCCCCTGTTTAGATCGCAGCGGGCGTCCGTCAGCGTGACCTTCGCCAGAGCGCCTGAAAGTCGGTGAGCACAAAGAGAGACAAAAACGAGACTCACCGTGCCAAGTCCTGGGAAGAGGCTGACTGCCGAGCCCGTGTCCAGAGGGATCGGGAGGAACTGCTTCATGCCCAGCGAGGTCTGGACAGCGGGCAGAGACGGGCGCATCAGGGCGGGCATCAGGCCATTCTGACATGTGTTACCTGCGGGGAGGAGAGCAAAGGCAGCGCGGTGAGATGCTCGAGCCGGATCTGGCGGCTCACAGGTGAGCGTTTGTTCAGTCTGTGTTACTGGTGTCAATCTGTTCCCGCAGTCGTGCTAGCGACTGGGCGTCACACCAGCGACTGGGCGTCACACCTGCGACTGGGCGTCACACCTGCGACTGGGCGTTACACCAGCGACTGGGCGTCACACCAGCAACTAGACTTCACACCTGCGACTGGACGTCACACCAGCGACTGGGCGTCACACCAGCGACTGGGCGTCACACCAGCGACTGGGCGTCACACCTGCGACTGGGTGTCACACCTGCGACTGGGCGTCACACCAGCAACTAGACTTCACACCTGCGACTGGGCGTCACACCTGCGACTGGGCGTCACACCAGCGACTGGGCGTCACACCTGCGACTGGGCGTCACACCTGCGACTGGGCATCACACCTGCGACTGGGCATCACACCGGCGACTGGGCATCACACCGGCGACTGGGCGTCACACCTGCGACTGGGTCGTGGACGGACGTTTTTGTGAGCAGGCACTCAAGCTGAGAGACACTCAGTTTAATCACATTTATAATATAATATAATTACCCAGTCATTTAGTTTTACAATCACAGATTTTTATCAGATTTGTTGGGAAAAATTTGGGCTTTTTTTTCATAAAGAAAAAATTCTTGTAAAATTGAGGCTTTTGTTGCATAATCACCACATTTAGCTGTAAAATGTCACAAATTTCTGCAGAGAAATATCGACTTTCTTAAAATTCTATTTTTTGACATACAATTTACTTTTTTCTTGTAAATTTGTGACTTTCATTTAAGTACAACTTTCCCTCTTAAAATCGAGAATTCACCATAAAATTACAAATTTCGCAACCGTGCAACTTTTCTTGGAATTTTTGCAACTGCAACTTTATGTCCTATAATCACGATATTTTGCCATGAAACCGAAATTTCACTGAGCTGCGACTTTTTAACGTCGTATGACAACTTCTTGTCATAAGAAACAGACTTTAGCAAAAATGGTCCCTTTTTAGGTAAAATTCTGACTTTGTTTTCAAAAAATCACAAACATTTGTTGAAAAATTGCAAATTTTGCAATATCGAAACTTTGTCGTTAAAAAATCCTTTTTTGTCATAAAGCCTTAAAGTTCACAAAAATTACGACTTTTTGACATCAAATTGTGACTTTTTCTCAAATTTTAAAAAAATTGAGACTTTTTGACAAAACATCCCAACTCATGACTGTTGTTTGATTTCACGTATTTTTCAAGTATTTTTCGTTGTAGCGCTGTAAACACTGTCTGCTACAGGTAAGACGGATTATTCATTTCACTACACTGTAAAACATTTACAGTAAAACTTGTTGATCCAACGTGTCATCAAGCTGCAACATCCCCACTTTCAGTTGGTTGCAGTTCCTCTATCGACCACTAGGTGTCGGCTCCGTAAACAAGCTAATCTCCATTAACCTCCATGTTAAAATATCCAACATTACAGCAGAATTAAACATATTTCCATCCTGTTACAATAACAGTTTTGGTCTCCAGAGGTAGACTGCGCATCCCTGATATGCCATGACTCATTTCTGATGTCGCCACTGAAATGACATCTAAAACGAGACGTCCCACCGCGGCTCCTCCAGGGGGCACGGAGGATCGTTTCAGGACCCTTCCAGGAGGAAGCGTCCTTGGACCCGCTGTTAATCATCCCGCGACTCGTGGGCCGATGGTGGTCCGCTAGCCTGACTCCGACACGGGCCCGTCCCGGCGGAGCTCTGCCAGTCCTGATTTCACCTCTGGCAGCACGTGTTTCGGATGTCGTTCCAGTGAAGAGTTTTGGGGCGGACGTTATCAGCACAGATGTGGTTTCAGCACTTATTCTCATGATGCAGAAGCCCTCCGAGACGTGTCGGCGATCCATTCGGTCGCCGCGGGGCAGCGTTCCTGTGAATCTGCTGATCACGCTTCTGATTTGCGTCCCAGTTGGAGCCAAACGACCTCGTTAAAACAGCGTCCGCATGCAGGTGAACGCCGAAGCCGCCGCCACAAACAGCCGGTGTCGAACAGCTGCAGCGGGCTCGTAAGGATGACTCAACGGCGAGATAGAGCGGACCCACGCAACTCCAGGAAAAACAAAAGTAAATATTCCACTTTTATTGTCCTGCGAAAGCGCCACGCCAGCAGAGCGCTTTTTAAACTGCCGACTGGAAACGGGACAGGGCTGATTTCAACATGGCGGTGGTAAAAAAAAAAAAAAAGCTGTCATGGCTTTCCAAAACATTAGGAATTAAAGAAGCTGTTTCACAAAGCTGTAATGAGAACCAGAGGTTTTTTAATCACTGCACATACGAGCAAGCTCCAAAACGCTGGCAGATACGGCAGTAAACCGCTCTCTTGAGATGAATAAAAACAAGGTTTGCCACATTTGTGTCCCCAGGCGGTGGTTAGGGGTAAAAAGCAAAAGTCATAAAGAGAAGCAGAGAAGTGGGTGAAACTGCAAACCGTCCTCCCTCCCCTCCTCTCGCTCGCCCCGTCCTCTGTCTTCTCCCTCCAGTTGCCGGAGCGACGCCATCTGTTGGAAACAGAGCACATGCCGTGTCTCATGTGGAGGCACGTCCCAGCGCCGACTTTAACAACGCATGTCCTTCCACGGGGATCATCCAACCGTGCCATCTCTCGACACGCCGGCCTGACGTCAGCCCTCAGGCTCGCCTCACCTTGCCGCCAGCCAGATCCGGCATCCACGCACAGGCCCGCCGGAGAACGCGCCCGGGCCGATGTCCCGATGTGCCGGGTCTCGTCTGCAGGAGTGTCAAACTGAAATGTGGATTCGCCCGACGGGGTCGTGTTCGGTTTGCCGACTGACGGATGGAATCTGACACGCGACCGCGGCAGGCTGAGACGCGCCAACTTTCAGCATCCCCGAACGCGCGGGCGAGACTTCACGAGAGCATGTTGGAGGTTTTATGTTGACATCTGACAAGTCCTCTGACAGACGACTGGAACATTTCTCTCCATTTGTACGTTCGTGCATTCGCCTGTTCCAAACAGGGTTATAATAGATTTGGATTTTCCATTAGTTTTAGTTTTTATTTAGTTTTTAGTTAAGTTTTTCCAAATTCAGTTAGTTTTAATTCGTTTTTAGAGCAGTTTTGCTAGTTTTTATCCAGTTTTGTTTTGAAATACTTAGTTTTAGTTTAGTTTTTATTAGATTCAGTGTTAGTTTTATTTTGTAAATTAGGGTTGCAATTTTGGTTGGAGTGAAGCACTGAACTTTTTGAAGGCTATTGAATCACATAGTCCTGTTTACATTCTGGTCTCAATAAACATATTTATCAATGCGTCTTCCCTCTTGTGGTGTTCCTGCGTATTTACTGACCAGCAGCTATCTGGTCTCCATGGAAACAGTCCATTATAGTTGCTGTTTTCTCCCGTTCCTTCCCAACGCTGACTGGCCTGCAGCTGTAGCTTCTCTTTCCAGGGGGCTAGCTTAGGCTAACTTATCCAGCTAGTCTTGGTTAGCCTTCTTTCCAGGGGGCTAACTTAGGATAGCTTATCCAGCTAGTCTTGGTTAGACTTCTTTCCAGGGGGCTAGCTTAGGCTAGCTTATCCAGCTAGTCTTGGTTAGCCTTGTTTCCAGGGGGCTAGCTTAGGCTAGCTTATCCAGCTAGTCTTGGTTAGCCTTCTTTCCAGGGGGCTAGCTTAGGCTAGCTTATCCAGCTAGTCTTGGTTAGCCTTCTTTCCAGGGGGCTAGCTTAGGCTCGCTTATCCAGCTAGTCTTGGTTAGACTTATTTCCAGGGGGCTAGCTTAGGCTAGCTTATCCAGCTAGTCTTGGTTAGCCTTCTTTCCAGGGGGCTAGCTTAGGCTCGCTTATCCAGCTAGTCTTGGTTAGCCTTCTTTCCAGGGGGCTAGCTTAGGCTAGCTTATCCAGCTAGTCTTGGTTAGCCTTCTTTCCAGGGGGCTAGCTTAGGCTAGCTTATCCAGCTAGTCTTGGTTAGCCTTCTTTCCAGGGGGCTAGCTTAGGCTCGCTTATCCAGCTAGTCTTGGTTAGCCTTCTTGTGTGAGCTTTTCAAATGGACTTTCAGATTTGTGGGTTTTTTTTCTCCTTCAGAAGTATTCCACACATTGTATCACCTGCTTCTACAACAAGACACTTATTTTTATCGTTAACACAGTCATAGTCAAAGAAATCCCAAATAGGACTGAGACGCTTTCTCCCATCTTTTGCCGCAGCCATCACTGCTGATCACTTTTTTTTTTTTGCGGTTGTTGGTGTACGGCGGAGCGACGTTAATAGATTTTAAACGTTTATGAGGAAAAAAAATTACAAACACGAAAACAAAGGACATTCTTGACATTATCATAGTTAATTTTAGTTTGTTTTATAAACACATAAGGCAGTTTCAGTTAATGATCGTTTTTTTAAAAACTCATTTTTATTTTATTAACGAAAATGTTTTTTTCAATTCTAGTTTTCATTATTTTATTCATTTTTCATTAACGCTAATAACCTTGGTTCCAAATGTCATTTCCGTGGCTCACACCTCCGTGCGTTTCTTGCGTTATTTCTGTTTGTGCGGTGGCACATCCACCGGGGGGCAGCGACGTCAACAAACACTCGCCAAGCTCCGTTTCGCCCGTCATTTTAGGCGTCGAGGCTGCGTACCCAAACATGGATCAAATCAACGCAGGAGATGGACAAAAGGCTCCGCCTCCTCCATATCCGTTTAAATGTAGCGTATAAATGGGACTTAAGAGCGACGGTCCTCTGGATGATGCAAATGTACAAACTCAAATACTTATATTCAATTAGGACTAATGGTGAATAATATATTTATATATTTGTGGTTGAAGGGACGTGTTTGTGTGTTTTAAGTTACTATTACGACTGCATATTTCCAGTGCTTCACTACGAAGGCATTTTCGAAAGAAATGAAGAGGGAAACAACCAGGCTGTAACTGAACACAGGCAAGCTGCTGATGTCTGGAGACATGCAGATGTTAGTTTGTGCACGTTTAGATGAGATTTCACGTGTAGAAGGCAACGAAATGCAGTTTATTCATGCAGACATGGTCCAGACGACCTGCTGAAGTTCAGACCAGCATCAGGACGGAGCAGAAAGAGGACTGAAGAGACTCTGAACGTGTCCTGGTTGTTGGTCTGAGTGTTCCAGAAGCTGATGATCTACTGGGATCTTCTCCACAACCATCTCCAGGGTTTCCAGATGGTCCCAGAAAGAGAAGATATCCAGCTGTTGAGGTCAGAGGTCAGAGGAGGATGGACAGACTGGAACCTTGAAGCAGATGTTCTCCAGCAGCAGCGACCATAGCAGGAGTGTCTGCTGTCAGCTGAGAACAGGAAACACTGGAACGACTGGAAGAACTTGTCTGGTTTGATGAGTTCCATCCAGATGGAACCAACATGAGAGCATGGATCCATCCTGGTCCATCAACGGTTCAGACTGCTGCTGGTGGTGTGATGGTCTGGAGGAGATGTTCTCAGTACCAGCTGATCCTGGTTTAACCACCACAGCCTACCTGAGGATTGTTGCTGACCATCTCCATCTCTTCATCCCACAGTGGACCATCTTTTGATGGAAACTTCCAGCAGGATGATACACCATGAGTCCAGTGGTCTCCACAGTCTCTGGATCTCAGTCCAGTAGAGCAGCTCTGGGACTATTGGTTATAAACACTAAACCCATAAGAGTTCAGTGAAGGAGATCCTGTCTAGACAGCGCCGTAAACAATACGTGCTGTGCTCATGAAGCGTACAGCCCTCAGTATGGACGGCGTGTGTATTCAGTGATAAACATTTACAGGTAAACATGACGTGAAACTGAAAGCTGCTGTTATTTTGAACTGAGAGTCGGTCAAACAGAAAGTGTTGCATACAGATGCAGCAGATAGACGGAGAATGAATCACCACAGCTGCTGGAAGCCCTCCGGGGAGACGCACTGATGCCCAAATAATAATTTACAGACTGGACCACAAATGTCAGTCTCAAGGAGGGTCGCCAGAGTCATCGGGCCTTAAATCCTCAGGGGAGTGTCCACGCGAAAAGCTCCCGCAAGTGTAAACCACCGACACCAAACGCACTCACTTTCACACACAGAAACTGCAGAGGCGTGCTGTTAGGAAGTTTTAAAAAATGAGGCTTAAGCAACTGCAGCTATCAGATCACATTAGTGAGACAAGTGCAGTGTTTCCCGCTGGAATGTGGTGAGGTCAGGCTCTCCGGCGGCTCAGAAAAACACCGCAAAGTTGAAATAAAGTACCACAAATTTGTACCGTAGGGCCGCCGAGTGTTCAGGCGAACGTTGAAACCTCTTTGAAAACCTCCCACACTGCGGGACCTCGGGCGGTTGAGAACAACGTAGACCTCCCTCCCTCCCTCCCACCCGTATGAAACAAGCCAAGCCGGCCAACATGCTGAAACTCATGAGCACATTCCAGCAGTTCTCCTCCGCCTCAACATCTGTAAACACTAGCAGGGGTGGGGGGGGGGACGAGAGCCTGGATGGTAAACTAACACCCAACCCTGAAACCTGACCGCCGAGTCCTCCGCCGCTCGCCTGGTGGACGCTTGTTGCCCTTTTGGTTAGAAACTGTCACTATTAGTGACAGTCAGCAGTTGGTACGAGTTTTTTATTTCTCGTCTTTAGTGTGTTCAGAGGAGAAGGGAGTAGAGTTGAGCGATTTTATCGATTCTGCGATACATATCGATATTTTATTTCCCCAGAAAGTATCGATTTTTCAGCCGCGGGTATGGATATTCTACGCTTCTTTCAAAAACCCCCGTGTCCCACCTTTAAAAGCTTGCAAGCAACAATTTGCACTATCTTTATTTATTTTGTCCAGCATTTGCAAGCTGCCTGTCAGCCATATAATGTGTAATTTAGTGCATTTACATGGGAAGTTTAATTTCTCTTTAATTCAGAATTAAAATTAAATCCGATTTAAAATGAATAATAATTACCATGTAAACACCTAATTCCGAATGAAAATGTCCATTCCAAATTAAACTTAATTCCGAAGTAAGTGGCTGGTTTTTTCTGATTTTTCCAAATAGAATAATTCCGCGGTCATGTATACACTTTAAATTAATTCCGGTCTTTCTGCACATGCTAGTTCCCTTGCCGCGATGACGCTTATATTGTGTGCTGGGCTTGTTTTCGAAACAAAGTTTCAAGATGGCAGCACGCAGTAAACGGTGGTCAAGAGCAGAGACGATTTATTCAATAAATAGCTTGGAGGAACTGGAAACATAAAGCCTAACCCTCCATGTTGTTGCTAATCGAGTAAGTTTGTTTTCTTCCGGTAGACATAAATACGTAAAGACATCCGCTCCCAACCCCCAGACCTTAAGCGTAATTGTCTAAAGCCGATCAAAGGTGTTTTCCATCTAAAACTCAATTCAGAATTACTATTTCCATGTAAACTCAACGGAAAATAGTTTAATTCTGAATTATTTAATTCGGAATAATTATTTCAGAATTAAAAAACATCATGTAACTGTGGCCACTGATGCTTTCAGTTCAAATAATTAAAATAAAGTCATTGGAACACTCACAAGATGTCACCAAAATCACTTAGTCCCTTTAAAATTTTTTAGAAAATGATGTAAATTTATTGTAAAATGAATGTCTATATATGTATCGTATCGTGAGGCAAATATCGTGTATCGTATCGTGAGATTAGTGTATCGCTACAACCCTAGAGAGGAGGCATGTTTGAGAGTGCCAGAACAAATCCGGGTCTTTACGGCGTCTCCACCAGGAACCCACCATGGCTTCACGGCGCCGTCGGCATCTCTACGATGAGTTGCTGCGTGGGCATCCGTCAGCAGTTCAAGTCTGCTTGAATCAACCCGCTGAAGCTTTAAACGTGCTCCATTTCAAATTCACTCACGTCATCGCAGTTTATCGGCAGGCGAGATCGACAGTCCGTAAAAGACGTCAAAGTCGTACAAGTTTGAGAGCAGTGTTGCCAAATTGGGCGGTTTCCCGCCGAATTGGGCTACTTTTGATTACAGCTGGCGGGGAAAAAAATGCATTGGGCGGGTTATTTTATGGTTTAAAAACAGTACAAATACAAAATTCAGTATACTTCGCTCACTCCTATTGTGGTCATCCAATTTAAAAAAATATATAATTGCAGTGAGTTCTTCAGTTGCTGTAACAATGTGCTATCAGGATGTCACCTCAACAAACCTTAGTGCGCCGAGCCCGCTCTTTCTCAACTCAAAGTAGTAGGCTATTCTGTTTGCAAAATAAGTAGGCTATCATGCCGAAGTGGGGAAAATATAAGAAACTTTACCGGAAGGAATGGGAGACCGACCCTGATGCATTTAAATCCACGTTTATTCAAATATGAAATGTTTTTGTATGAAAACACTTATTGGGCAGCTTTTTCCTGAAGTGGGCGGATTTTTGAACGCGATTGGGCGGAAATGGCTCAACCAAATCTGGCAACACTGTCTGAGAGCGACAGCAGCGACGGCAGCGACGGCAGTGTTGGCGTTGCTCCTCGTTTCCAGCAGGAGAAGGTTTAGTTTCACAGCCACGAGAAGTTCGGGACTGCAAACGTTTTTGCGAGCATCGAAAACACGTAAACCCGCGCGTTTCACGATCGAGGCTCGCTGGTCGCACGATCTCTTACGCAGCAGTTCCTAGCTACTCAGACCGTCACAAACCCCATCTGGAGGTGATCAACATGGCCAACGTCAGTCCGTAAATGTTAATGTTCAGGATGACGACACCGCCATCGACGCTGCATTAACCGTCGCGCCGGGCAGCCGCCTCGTTGCGGAGGTTCTGCGGAGTCGCGCTCATTAAAATAACCAGTTACCTGGGAGTTTATTTATCCTGCCAGGAGCATCTATTCACATGATTAAAATGAACATAACGGAGGCGAGAGAAGAGAAAAACAAACGAGAACGGTAAAGGTCAGGGGAATCAGAGCCCCGTTTATATGTCAGCTCACTTCCCTTGGAACAATCTGTCCAGAGCTGATTTATTTACACGGCGAGCGGAGTCGCGGCTGAATGGAGACCTCTCACCGTCTGCAGACGCCGACACCAACTATGCAACAGCTAAATGTGAGATTCATAAGTGCCTGAGGTTGTCAAACGTTTGTCTATGCAAATCATTACCACAGATTTGTATTTTAAGGCTGCGCAGACACGCTGCCAAAAGAAATAAGGCAAAAAATAAAAAATAAAAAAGGGCTTATTTTCTGCCTACAGCATTCAGCTATTTACAGATATTTAAATAAATTCAAATCACAGAGGGCGACGCATTATCAAAGCGTGAATTAGCCGTCAGGAAGAATATATGTAACGGGTGACGTTTCCTCAATGTTTCTGGGTGGCGACTCTACGAACTGAAGCATCTGGAGCATTTCTTAGGTTCAAGTCAAGTGTAACTTGGGCTGTGATGCTTTTTCCAGCATCTCGTTTTGGTTTTGCAGCTGACCTGCTGCATTCGCAGTGTCGTCAGTCCCAGAAGCTTCAGGTTGGGAGTTTTTGTGGAAACCAAACCTGAGGAGGGTCAGTCGAAAGGCCTGGTAAGGCGATGTAGAGCTTCAGAGGTCGAGTTGGAGCTTCAGGGGTTGATGTGGAGCTTCAGAGGTCAAGATGGAGCTTCAGAGGTTGATGTGGAGCTTCAGAGGTCCAGTTGGAGCTTCAAGGGGTCAATGTGGAGCTTTAGAGGTCCATGTGAAGCTTCAGAGGTCGATGTGGAGCTTCAGAGGTCCATGTGGAGCTTTAGAGGTCCATGTGAAGCTTCAGAGGTCGATGTGGAGCTTCAGAGGTCCATGTGGAGCTTCAGAGGTCCATGTGGAGCTTCAGAGGTCCATGTGGAGCTTCAGGGGTCGATGTGGAGCTTCAGAGGTCGATGTAGAGCTTCAGAGGTCGATGTGGAGCTTCAGGGATCGGTGTGAAGCTTCAGAGGTCGACATGGAGCTTTAGAGGTCGATGTGAAGCTTCAGAGGTCAATGTGGAGCTTCAGAGGTCCATGTTGAGCTCCAGGGGTCGATGTGGGGCTTCAGAGGTCGATGTGGAGCTTCAGAGGTCGATGTGGAGCTTCAGGGGTCGATGTGGAGCTTCAGAGGTCGATGTAGAGCTTCAGAGGTCGATGTGGAGCTTCAGGGGTCGGTGTGAAGCTTCAGAGGTCGACATGGAGCTTTAGAGGTCAATGTGGAGCTTCAGAGGTCGATGTGAGCTTCAGAGGTCGATGTGGAGCTTCAGAGGTCGATGTGGAGCTTCATGGGTCGATGTGGAGCTTCAGAGGTCGATGTGGAGCTTCATGGGTCGATGTGGAGCTTCAGAGGTCGATGTGGAGCTTCAGAGGTCGATGTGGAGCTTCAGTGGTCGATGTAGAGCTTCAGGGGTCGATGTGGAGCTTCATGGGTCGATGTGGAGCTTCAGGGGTCGATGTGGAGCTTCAGAGGTCGATGTGGAGCTTCATGGGTCGATGTGGAGCTTCAGGGGTCGGTGTGGAGCTTCAGAGGTCGATGTGGAGCTTTAGGGGTCAAAGTGAAGCTTTAGAGGTCGATGTGGAGCTCCAGGGGTCGATGTGGGGCTTCAGAGGTCGATGTGGAGCTTCAGAGGTCGATGTGGAGCTTCAGAGGTCGATGTGGAGCTTCAGGGTCGATGTGGAGCTTCAGGGGTCGATGTGGAGCTTCAGGGGTCGATGTGGAGCTTCATGGGTCGATGTGGAGCTTCAGGGGTCGGTGTGTAGCTTCAGAGGTCGATGTGGAGCTTTAGGGGTCAAAGTGAAGCTTTAGAGGTCGATGTGGAGCTTCAGAGGTCGATGTGGAGCTTCAGAGGTCGATGTGGAGCTTCAGGGGTCGATGTGGAGCTTCATGGGTCGATGTGGAGCTTCAGGGGTCGATGTGGAGCTTCATGGGTTGATGTGGAGCTTCAGGAGTAGATGTGGAGCTTCAGAGGTCGATGTGGAGCTGCAGGGGTTGATGTGGAGCTTCAGGAGTAGATGTGGAGCTTCAGAGGTCGATGTGGAGCTTAGGGGTTGGTGTGGAGCTTCAGAGGTCGATGTGGAGCTTAGGGGTTGGTGTGGAGCTTCAGAGGTCGACATGGAGATTCAGAGGTCAAGTTGGAGCTTCAAGTGGTCGATGTGGAGCTTTAGAGGTCGATGTGGAACTTTAGGGGTCAAAGTGGAGCTTTACAGGTCGAGTTGGAGCTTCAAGTGGTCGATGTGGAGCTTCAGGGGTTAACGTGGTTCAGCATAATTCTCATGGACCGTATTAAGACCACGCTGGCAGGCTTACGTCCATCCAGGGATGTTGGGAATGCATCTCAGCAGCTTTGCCCAGAAATGTTTGTGCCACTGATCTGAGATGAGATCTGACTTCTGGAAGCATTTGAAACATTTGACCACTATGGATGAAAGTTGTATTTTTTTTTCCCTTTGATGCCCTTCAGTCATCCATCCGTCTTAAATGAATGTGTTATTTACAGAAACGCCGGCGCCTTCAGACTCCGACCGTCCTCCACGTTAACCTTCCTGAAGGATTTTGTGCATCTGGGCTCCAGCTTTATTTTTTAACAATTTTTTTCCCCTCACTCCTGCAGCCCGTACGCCGACATCGAGGTAGAGTAAAAACGATGTCTGGAGGAAGCAGACTGGCATTAATAATTAATCATGTTGAGCTCTGCTCTCCTCCACCTTCTGCCTCTGCTTGCTCTCCTGAATCTGGCGGCTGCTCGGATAAGATCTGTCCAGAGAGGCTGCTGAGAGTCCACTCGGCCACAGATTGCTTTTCGCATTTCCCGCAGCAAATACAAATCCAATTACCAGATAAATCTGAATTGCTCCAGCTCATTCGTATGCTGATGATGCTCCAGATGCCATTAATGCCTTTGTGTTTTCGCCGTGAGTGGGCTGATTATTTTAAGTGACCCCCGAACGTCACGGGACGGATGGAGTCGGTCCAACCCCATAAAACCACATCGCTACGAAAGGGAAGGTTTTGAAGTAACACCTCCGCTGACGAGGGGTTGGGAATCGAGAACCGGTTCCTGTAGAGAACCGGTTCCTGTAGTGAACCGGTTCCGTGTGTTTCAATTTCATGGAATCGTTTGGCAGTTTATTCAGCGATTCTCTTATCGATTCCAACCAGCACGAATCTCATGTATTTTACGCAAGTTACGCTCAGTCAATTCCAGAAAGCACTTACGTGATTAAGTAACGTCGGTTTAGCACGCGCATTGGAGTTGTTAACAACAACGGCGCCCACCAGGTTCAAACGCTCCAAAGTTTGGCTTCACTTCACCAAAGAAAGATGGCAACAAGGCAACTAGCAGTCATTGTAAAGTGGAGATAACAGCGTCGGGAGGGAACACGGCTAACATGCAGAAACATTTGAACACACAACATGTGATAACGAGTGTCGTGTTTTTGACGCTTCGGACTGATGGATCTCAACCCAGCAGCAGTAGCCAAGCTAAGATCACCTCTGGTAACTCTGGTTAGTAGCTATCCCACTGCCTATGTGCTTCTTTGTAAAACACGCTATAACATTAACGCTATGCTATTAAACGAATGCCTTCTGCAATACATTTAGAAGATGACCGTGACGAGAGAGAGAGTCTGGCTGGTTCAGAGGCTGGAAGACATGATTATTTTACTGTAAAAGAATTGTTAATTCTTCATAGTATTTGCAGATTTGTACTATGCACTGTTCTGTTGTATTTTATAGTATTCATCTTTCTTTATCATTATTTTTGAGTGCTTAGTGAGCTCATATATCCTTTTAAAAGGGAGATTTTTTTAATTTCTGTTAGTAAAAATCTGTTAGTAAAATGTTACACATTCTTGTGTATTTGCACAGTTAGATATTACAACAGTTAACACATTATCCAGGCTTTGGGCCTCTTTTGACCTCGCTGTTGAGTTTGTAAGCTCCTGACTTCTACGTAAAAAAAAAGTGATGCTAATAAAACTGTTAGGTCTCCTTTTTCCCCAAATTAGAATCAATAAAGAATCGAATCGTTAAACAGTATCGATAATGGAATCGGAATCAGAAAAATCTTATCAATTCCCATCCCTACCGCTGTTTAACCTTTGCTAAATAAATGGCATCGTACCAGGAAAACAACCCGGAAGTGAGGTATACGGCTACTGGTGAACGCGGCGGCGGCAGTCACTGTCCTCTAATCTGAGGTTAACCAAAGAGACAAAGAAAAGACAGAATAAATAAACAGACTTCGCCGCGGGGGGAAGAGGTCGACGTTCAGCATCCATCAACCTGCTCAGTCACAGTGAATTTACTCTTCATGTGTGTAAAGTTTCTCTCTCTCTCTCTCTTTTTTCATTTTTTCAGTTCTGGTGTCCTGTTTCAAAGAGGTCAGCTCCGCCGGCCGGAATAAATCACTTTTAACAGAAAACATGTTCCCGCCGAACGACCAGAGATGGTAAAGCAAAAAAAGAGAGAAAAGAGAAAAGCAAAACAGCGTCATTAATCTTTTAGGAGATAGCATCTATCCCCCCCCCCCCCCCCCCCCCCCCTCCCCCGTGGTGCACTAGCACACTCAGGACCGCTAAAAAATGATGCACATCCTCCACGCAGACCGCGACCTTTTACGATCCTTTGGTTTTGTTTAACACGCAGCGCTGGAGATAAGACGGGGCTGACAGGAATGCACCCCCCCCACACACACACACACACACACACACACACACACCCGCCCCATCCAAGGCCAGACAGCTTTTCCACTTTCACTTCTCATCATGTCGGGTTAAACGGGCCCAAACCCGGGAACCCATCCATCCAAGAAGACCCGCGCCGCCTTCATTTTCTTTCCACTTTCCTGCAGTTTCACACCTGAGAGACGGCGGCGGCGGCAGCGGCGGGGTCTGGAGCTGTCTCTGCACCTGACAGCTTATTCATTTATAAGCTCCTGGCCCCTCTCTCTTACCCCCCCCCCCCCCCCCCCCCTCTTCTCCCCCTTCTGCCTATAGCGCAACAAGAGAAAATCCTCCTCGCTCTTACGCGCCACGCTCTCTGACTTTAATCCCTCGGAAATGAAAAAGAAAAGTCTTTCATTTAACAAATCGCCCCCCTCAGAACAGCGGATCGCTCTGTAATTATCCCCCCCGACGCGCGACAGCTGAGAGAAGAGCACTTGACTGGGAGCGCGTTAAGTCTTCCAGAGCCGTCCTCCACCAGAACTAACTGGAGAGGCCTTTCCTCCCGCTCACAGGAGTGTCGGGTCACCCTCCAGGTCGGACACCTCCTGCCTCATTCCAGAGTTTACATCAGTCCAGTAAAGCAGATGTTGAGCGCGGGAAGTAGGGGTGCTGGGGGGGGGGGGGGGGGGGGGGGGCTGCAGCACCTCAAATATATATATAAAAAAAGAACCAAACAAACAACAAAAAAAACATTGAAAACAAGGGAGAAAAAATGTGGTAGGAAAAAAACAAGTAAAAAATTTACTCTAAATTCTAGTGGTCTGGTTTAATGTTTCTTACAGTATTATTCAGAGGCGGGTCGTGTATTTGGTACCTGGGCCAGTGTGGGTTTAACTATTTAATCCACCATGACGTTATAATCATACAAGCCACCAATAAAAACACAATATAACAAGAAGAGGGCGCTGCCTAATTTAGAGATTAACCATCACTGTATTACTTTCATATGTTTTTATTCTGTTGAGGTCAGAGGATGTCTGGTCAGTTGTGGTGGATGTGGGAACAGTCACGTCCAGGGTTGGATGGAGGAATTTATTTCTGATATGTCTGAAACTGCTGGAGGTCGAGGAGAGACAGGAACATTAATTGTTCCTGATCTATAAATCGGTTCTTTATCTGGCAGAATCAGGTTTTCCAGAACACTGTTGTGGAGTTTCTTGAACTGTGCGCTGGCCCTCTCCTTGCGCTCGGAGCACCTGAGATGCGCAATCTCAGGTGCAATCTGTGTCAAAAAAAACTTTCACCCCTGACAGGCACAACTGCTCATCCAATGATTCGTTCTGCAGTATTTTAAAAACATATATAAACGCACATCTGTCTCAGACTCCCAGCACCCCCTGCTGAGAACTTGTTCCTGCGGCTCTGGGCTCAGCTGAGCAGCAGGTTCATCCATCTTCACCTGAGTTTTACGCAACAAGCGCAGTCCGGCTGGAGCGCGTTTACGTTCAGCAGACGGGTTCACGTGCGCTGACTGTGATGAAGCACAGGCAGTGAACACACGCACGCACACACACACAGAGGTCTCTTAGGTGAGTAACTTCACGCTCTTTACCTTCAATGGAAACCAGCGCGTCTTGCGCCGCTCTCCCCTCCAGGACAAGTAACGGCACATTCACGGCAAACCGGAGCGTGTGCGCGGACACCCGGCCGGGAGGGGGGGGGGGGAGGGTGGTGCTGGATGTGGGGAGCACTTCGCGCGCGCACACTCAAGTAAGCGGACAGACTCACCAAAGAACATGCTGCTGCTCTCCATGGCTCCTCCAGCTCCTCAAGCTTGCGGGTCCGCTGCGTTTCCTCTCCGGTGCCCCGCCAGTGCGCGCGTGTCCATGGGCGTCTCGTGCACACCCCTCTCAGGAGCGCGTGTGTGTGTGCGTCCGTGCACGTGCGTTCAATCCGACCAGCGGCGTCAGCGACCAGCCTCCATGGTGGAGCTCCGGATCTGCTCTGCCTCCCTCACCCCCGGTCCTCCCTCTCCTCCGCCGTCCCCTCCCCTCAGCTTTTAGCTCTTCCCCTCCCTCCTCCTCTGTTCTCCTCCCCCTCCTCCTCTCTACCCCACCCCTCCACACGCTGATTTCCTTCGCTTCTTTCTTTTCTCTCTCCGGGGTGTCTGTCTATATTCCGCCTCTTTCTCTCTCACTCATCTCTGTTTTATGTGTCAGCTGAGCCTCTCCTCCTCCTTCTCACTTCTTCTTTCCTCCACTGTCACTGCTTCATTTGATCTTCCTCCATCTTCACCTACCACCTTTTTCTTTTTCTTTCCCCCTGCCAGCTCTCTCTCTCACTTCACCTCTGTAAACATCTTTGCCATTCTGCCTCTGATCTTCCTCCCTCGTTCCTTCACCCTGTTTTCATGGGCACAAAAAAGAAAAAAAAGAAAAGAAAAAACTGGTCTCATGCCAGAATCGGGTTACGAGAGGAACCGGTAAACATGGAGGCATCGATCTACATTATGGATCAGGGATGTGGACAGGCCGGTAAAAGAAGTACTGAACACGTCAGCGTCTCATCATCCTGCTGCCAGATGCAGCAGATTGTTCTCCAGAACGTCTCTCTACGTTCATCCATCCATCCATCCATCCAAAAACTGCCCCCCCATCCGCCATGATGCTCCCACCTCCAACCTCCACCGTTGCTGTGCTGTTTCTCTGGGCTGATGTGCAGCATCTCACAGGTTTGTCCAGATGTTGTGTAGCAAACTCTAAACCACATGTGTCAAACACAAGGCCCGTGGGCCAAATGTGGCCCGTCACGTCATTTTATGTGGCCCTCGAGAGCTTGGGCATTTTTGGCTTAAAAATTTAAACCAATATCTTAAGACTTAAAATAAGCTTAAGCTGCTTTAAAGCGCATATTGACAATAAAATACATCTCCCATCATGCATTTCGTCGTTACCCACAACGATAACGGTAGCTATGAGCAAGACGATTTTTCAGAACTGATGGACTTAAGAAAAACCTTTACAAACTAACCCCAACATGTCCAAGAAAAGAATAATTGATGCACAAAGAAGGCAGTTTCATGAACGATGGGAAAACAATTATAAGTTTGTATCTCAAGGTGAATTAACAGTGTGTCTTTAGTGTTATGAGGCAGGTGTCAGTCGTGAAAGAGTTTAATCTACGTCGGCATTTTGACAACAAACACGGAGCTAAGTAAGGCTAAATTTAGCCTACAAGAAAAACAAAGAACCGCTTCTGAAACCACGGTAATGGATATTCTTACAACCACAAACCCTGAGTTTAATATAATAATAAGTTAAATATTTGAAACTTGAATACATAATGAATACAGAAACCGTTATTTAACAATATAATAAGGTGTAGTTTAATATATTTTGATTTACATTACATTTTGTTACATTCATGCTGTCAATCTGGCCCTTCAACCATGATGCTGATGTGGCCCTCAGTGGAAATGAGTCTGACACCCCCTGATCTAGACAATCCTCAACGTGCCTCAACGTGCCTCAACGTGCCTCTCCCTCGTCACCGGAGTCTCGCGCTTGTGGTCGTACATGCGGACCGTGGAGGTTGAGGGCGTGACTTGTCGTTTTCTCCCAGGTGTTCCTGAAGCTCTCCGCCAGCACTCCTTGGCTCTTCGGCAGCTCTTCTGGTAATTTTCTTCACTCGTCCGTCAGAAACCGCGCATGGAGCGCCTGGTCGCGGTGGTTCGTGGCGATTATGACCCCAGCAGAGCTCACTAGAACGTTCGGAGGTTCATAAATCCATCTGTAACCAGCGACATCAGCGAGTTCTGCAACGAGGAGGTTGTGAAGGTCGTCAGAGAGCGTTTCTTGTGTGGCACCTTGGTGATAAGACACCTTGGGTCATCAGTCGGGACTAGGGATGGAACGGTTAGCGGTATTATGGTAAAGCATGGTAGAATTTTACGCGATAACGATTCCCGGTTTATGTTTGACTTCATTTCATTATCGCAGTCGATTACCAGGATGTGTAATATCAGCCTCATTCAAGTCTGTTAGCGACTCGCGACTGTGTCTCGCGTGAATATGTAGCTTGTAACATCAGCATCATAATGTTAGCATGGCGGAAAGTGGTGATAGCACGCAGGACATTTATCAACCCACTAAAAGGACGAAATCTGAGGGCTGGGTATATTTTGTTTTTATTTTAATAATGCAGAGGGACAACTGGTGGAGGACAGTTATCTGTCTACAGAGCACTTGTTTACGTTTTATTGTAATTTGTAGAAGCAACTTGAAGGAGCTAAGGCTAATGCTTCCAGCTACTGAGATGTTTGACCAAGAGTAACCTGGTCGACGTGCTTCGCTAACTCACATTTCGTAAACGTTACCATTGCGTGTTCATTGAAAAAGGACCAGAACGATGTTCTTCTGATGCAGTTAAAATATTAATTTATTCCATTAACTGATCCGACAACCATAACCCGGCAGTTATGCGCCACAGCGGTCAAGAAACCTTTTGCCCTTCCGGGTCCAACAGCTAACCAATAACAGGCAGCTACCTTTATACCTGACCCTCAGGTAACAACACAGCGACACACACAGACACACAGAGTGAACTACAATTCATAACAACACTATTTGGCTCCTAAACAACTGTTTCTTTATTTGCACATTTATACGTATTTAAGGTTCAGCTTAAAGTCCAAAATTTATTTCATTTGAACTTGCTCTATAATTTTTGTTCCTGATAATTGTTTGCATATTTTGACCTACTATGGCTGTTAAAGTGTTTATTTAAATTTGCACCAGACAAATTAGCTTTGTTCCTGTTATTTATTTTGTTCATTTAAAATAAAACCTCTTTCTGTGCCAGTTGTTTGCCCTTTTAATGTTAAAGTTTCATTTTGTTAAAATTTTGGCTTCTGATGTTTTAGTATGACAAGAAGATCACAAGATTTTGTGAAATTATTTAAATGTCTGTGTTTTTTGGACATTTGTACAGCAATTAAGAATACCGCGATAATATCGTAAACCGTGATGATTTGGTCATTATAATCAGTACTCGAGTTGAGGGGGGATGAGGGCGGATGGCATCCCCCCTGAAATAAAAACGATCAAAATCATCCCCCCTGTAAAACTGCCATCTCCTCTTTCCATCCCTCCCCTTTTTACAGTAAATGGTTGGGAATATAACTTATAATTTTTTCATCATTAGAAAGTAGTACGCATGCTGAGTAAAATAAAATAATAAAATCTGAGGGCACAGGGGCACGCAAAGATGCAATGACGCAACATGATTGTTATTTATAATTGGTTAATTGATGCCTGAGGGAGCGGCATGAGCTGCTGCGCAGAGCGACATCTTGAGGATTAACTGCACTGCAACGTGAGCATGAGGAAACGAGCGGCTGGACAACGAGATGTCAGGGAGTTTTTTAAGAAAAGACTCAAATGACAGGTGAGCTATAAATCAAGAATCTCAGTCATTACTTTTTATTAATCTATACAAAAGTGGCCAGACTCGCCACAGGTTGCACAATAACAACACAGCTAGTTTTCCAAGCTTGCTGTGTAGCCTGCAAACTACCTGAGACAAACTCATGTTAACGTTCATCTCTCTTGTTAACGAGCTTGATGAAACACAGGACTTGTCATTCAGTCACGTTAGATTCTGGTTTATGAGCGTGGCAAACGTAAAACAGATATTTACTGTTAGCATTAGACGAGAGTTTGTCTCAAATTGACCAGAATTAATGATGAAATATTCTTCACACGGCTATATTATTTTCATCAATAGGACTCGTCAGGCAACAAAAATAAGTGAAGATGTTAGCTAAAATTCAGATGTTCAAGGAAGGTGACATTAAATAGTTTCCCCCCTCCTGGGGCCTGTTGCTGTGGCCTGTAATTTAATATTACAGTGAATATGATAAATGTGATTTTAACCTATACTGTACTTTTTGTCTATTATCCAAGAGCAAGGTCATGTGCTTTTAGCATGACATGTCTGCACATTCTATAAAACCCTATAATGTTGTTTTCTTCACATAGAGGAAAGCCATGGCCAGGAAGCAGGAGGATCAAGAGCAGAAGGTACAGGTTTGATTATTACACCTTTAGGGTTTAGACCAGGGGTTATTTTAACTGGGGATTCCCTGTAATTGACTTTTTTTCCCCTCACAATAATTGAAAAATCTGAAGACTGTTAGTAATCTTTTAATGTAATTAAATAATTGTTAATGTAGAAACTGATAACAAAATTTTCATGACTGTCAAAATGACCAAGTGCAACCTCTAGTTTACACACTTACCCTTTTCAATTCATACGTAGGCCTATTAGTATGTAGTTCATTATATCAGTGGCTATAAGGCACATTAATCTATTAATCTTCAAAGTCACTGCTAAGCTAACAATCAGAAAGCAAGAACACGAAAAATTGTCGACAAAAAACATGATTACGACAGCCTTTGGAAACTGCTATGAGATACTGAGACTTGAAATTGAGAAACTAAAAACTGTGCACCAGAGGGGAGAAAAGGAAAAGTATTGTAAAATGTTGAGAGAGTTTTTCTGTACTTCTGTACTGTCTTTAATAACACAAAAAAGAGATAATTGTTATGATTTTGCACTTAAAATAAATTTGGCTTGACTTGATTTGAGAGGATTCAGAAGTCCTATTTACAGTGTTTTGTTTTGATAATGAATTTACAGCCCTGCCCCTGCCACTTTTTTTTTTTTTAAAGTGAAAAACATTGACCATCCCCCCTGAATTTTTTTACAACTCGACTACTGATTATAATTGAGATATCAGATTTTCCATATCGTTACATCCCTAGTCAGGACTGAACTGGCTGATATTAATTTGCACTAACAAGGGGAAGGACTGCTCTCTAATTACTGACTGATTTCAGCTGGTGTCTTGGCTTTCCAGCCTTTGTTGCACCTCCTTTTCGTGTCATTTCACACTATTACTCTGACGTCTACGGACCGACTTCTTTGCACCGTTGGTTGTTACTGACGTGCTGAAAGTTTCACGTCAGCAGCACTTTGACAAATATAAATGGTGACGTGTTGCTCGGGCCCGAAAACAAATACTCGAAAACATGTAGCTTTTGGATTCTGGCGTAGCTTCGGCCCTCCCAGACTCCCGGACCGGAGAAAAACCGGCCGCTCGACTGGAAATTACGTTTCAGGAACGCGGCTTATTGGCTTTGGAGCCGTGCGGCACCCAGAAAAACAAACACCACATCGCTGAACAATCCCGAACTCTTTGGCTACTCGGCCGTGAACAGACATGATTAGACGGAGAGAGACGAGCAGCGCCGGTTCTGGACGGTTACAGGAGGCCAGGCCGGTGGAAATGGAACCAGTTACCTCCGTTTCTGAAACAGGTCCAGTTGTTTCTCTGTCTCGGCAGCACTTCCTCCTGGAGTCCAGAACTTCACATTATAACCAAAAAAGCTACGTTTTAGTTTTATTAGTCCATACGTCTCGCTTCATCAACAAATGTATCCATTCTTTTTACACCAGTTGGTATTAAATTACATCGGGACACAAGAAACAAATTAACCGACAACACTTTGCTCATGTTATTTTCAGTCTTGAGGAATTTTCTTGATTTTATTTATCTGAGTGCTGGATGGTTGTTGTTGTTTATGGGAACAAAGTTTATGAGTCAGAGCTTTGAAGTCTGCCAATAAAGACTATTAATGAGCTTTGGCACTAACGAGCTAAATGAAGTCTGAGATGTGGTCAAAAATAAAAAAAATAAAGAAACAATATACATACCAGTCTTTTGGGTGCGAAATAGATGCTTTGTTTGTTTCTTTCTTCTTTTTTCCATTTCTGAGCTGTTGCAGGACTGACAGCTGAGGAGGAGGGTTTTACTTTATTTTACATTTATCAGACCAGTTCTAGTTAACTCTTTATTTGTTTTGGCAAAACAGGCTACGTGGAGGAGCAGGACAGACCTGACGCTGGGTCGGGGCTGGACTGATGCTGGACCGAACCTGGACCAAGACAGGACCGTTGCTGGACCAAGACAGGACCAATGCTAGACCAACCCTGGACCAACACTGGACTGATGCTGGACTGAACCTGGACCGACGCTGGACCGACACTGGACCAACGCTGGACCGACACTGGACCGACACTGGACCGACGCTGGACCGACACTGGACCGACGCTGGACCGACACTGGACCGACGCTGGACCGACACTGGACCGACGCTGGAACGACGCTGGAACGACGCTGGACGACGCTGGACCGACACTGGACCGATGCTGGACCGACGCTGGACCGACACTGGACCGACACTGGACCGACGCTGGACCGATGCTGGACCGACACTGGACCGACGCTGGAACGACGCTGGAACGACGCTGGACCGATGCTGGACCGACACTGGACCGACGCTGGACCGACACTGGACCGACGCTGGACCGATGCTGGACCGACACTGGACCGACGCTGGAACGACGCTGGAACGACGCTGGACCGACGCTGGACCGACGCTGGACCGACGCTGGACCGATGCTGGACCAACGCTGGACCAACGCTGGACCATCGCTGGACCATCGCTGGACCAACACTGGACCAACGCTAGACCAACACTGGACCGACGCTGGACCGATGCTGGACCAAAGCTGGACCGACACTGGACCGACGCTGGACCGATGCTGGACCGACACTGGACCAACGCTGGACCGACACTGGACCGACGCTGGACCGATGCTGGACCGACACTGGACCGACGCTGGAACGACGCTGGAACGACGCTGGACCGACGCTGGACCGACTCTGGACCGATGCTGGACCAACGCTGGACCAACGCTGGACCATCGCTGGACCAAAGCTGGACCAACACTGGACCAACGCTGGACCAACACTGGACCAACGCTGGACCAACACTGGACCATCGCTGGACCAAAGCTGGACCAACACTGGACCAACGCTAGACCAACACTGGACCAACGCTGGACTGATGCTGGACTGAACCTGGACCGACGCTGGATCGACACTGGACCAACACTGGACCGAAGCTGGACCGACGCTGGACCGACACTGGACCGACACTGGACCGACACTGGACCGACGCTGGACCGACACTGGACCGACACTGGACCGATGCTGGAACGACGCTGGACCGATGCTGGACCGATGCTGGACCGACGCTGGACCGATGCTGGACCGATGCTGGACCGATGCTGGACCAATGCTGGACCAAAGCTGGACCAACACTGGACCAACGCTGGACCAACGCTGGACCAACGCAGGACCAACGCTGGACTGATACTGGACCAACCCTGGTCCAACCCTGGACCAACGCTGGACTGATGCTGGACCAACGCTGGACCAACCCTGGACCAAAGCTGAACCAACGCTGGACCAACACTGGACCAAAGGTGGACCGACGCTGGACCAACACAGGAATGTTGGATGTTGCTGAGTTTTCACTGAAAGTTCACGTCTAAGATGAAAGTAACGCCGCAGCAGTAGCCTGTTGCTTTGCAACGTTCACGTACATCTCCAGAAGTGACCGTTGTAGCTTTAAAAATCATCTTATCATCACCACCGCTTGACAGGAGCTACATCTCCCTCTCCACCTGAAGTTCAAAGTGGGCGTCGTAGGGTCTCATCAAAGGGAAAGGTCAAAGTTCACCCTCTCCTAATGCGCACTCTGGGCCAATAAACACCATGAGGGTCCAGCCGTCTTTGATCGTTCTGCCAACATCTGAATGGATCTGCAGTCAAATACGATTATACAGCTTCTAGGTTAGAATATAACAGGTTATTAATGTCTAACTTATAGGTCTGGTGATAAATTACCAGGATTACAGTGAATAAAAGCAGTCAACCTGTCAAAGTACAATTATAACAAAACTGAAAGGTGATACAGATGTAAGAGAGGTTTCAGGGTCAACGAAGCAGGTAGGCTGACAAAGTTTAGGATCCATCAAACACAAAGCAACTTCAGAGTAAAAGAGAGCAGGAGAGAGAGCTGGGGGGGGGGGGCAAACAGGATCTGGAGAGAAGTGGAGAAGAAGTAGAGGGTTAAGTGCATCTAATGGTGGGCAGCTAAGTGAAGACAGCTGCCTCAGAGGGGGAACACGGGTCAGATGAGATGAGTGGCGAGCTGCAGAAACGCAGAGAAACGAAGAGAAAGACTGAAAACCCCCCGAAACGGACCGAGACCTAAACCAAACAGCCCCAAAGACGGTGCCAAAGGAAACACTACGGAGCACGAATCTTTGATTAACACCAGATCTCGTTAGATAAAAGACCGTGGGAAAGGATTTTTCTTTGGCTTCCACTGGCCATTTTATTTTTATTTTTTTTAATAAATTTATTTTTAAATCACCAAATCAAAACACAGCATGTTTTTTGCCACCATCTCGTGTTTCCTCTCGAGCCCCGATGACTAAAACAGGAATTAGACTGCTACGGGCAAGGAATTAGACCGCTCCTGGCCAGGAATTAGACTGTTCCCGGGTAGGAATTGGACTGTTCTCGGCCAGCAATTAGACAGTTTCCCAGCCAGGAATTAGACCGCTCCCGGCCAGGAATTAGACCGCTCCTGAGCAGACAGATTAAGCCGCACAGTGTCAAGTCAAGCCGCACAGTGTCGAAGTCAGGCCGCTCTGCACCGGTTTCTAACTAGAACAGGGATGGAGTCGTTTTTGGACCCAGAGTAGAGGTCTTCAGAACAACCTGAAAACCAGGAAACCCCAGGTTCCGACCCGACCCAAATCAGGTTTCGGGTCCATTCAAAAGATGTGACTCCGGGTTCTGGTCTGAATCGGTACAGTTAGTCTCGGGTCCGGTCGGTGCTATCTGACAGACTGGGTCCGCGTTTACTCCAGAGAGGTAAAGATATTGGCGGTGGCAGCCAATGTCAGGACTCGGGGCAGTTTAATTAATTATTCATTAACGTGGCGTGTTTGTCATGAAACAATCGTGTTGCCGTAGCGTGTTATTAGCGTGTTATTAGCGGTTTGCCCGGCAGCTGTAAAGTACAACGGATCGCCAACGTGACAACATAGGATGAGAGAACATATTCACGACACGTCCTGACCGGTGTAGGCTATTAGCGTTAGCAGTTGCTACCAATAGCATCTGTATCCACAAAGAAAATAATGACGTGGATTTATTGTTGTTTCCATCACGTAGCCTATGTAGCAACTGAACCGGTAGAAGAAGACAACTTTAGGTAAGAAAATCAAGTTTTATTCAACGCTAGACAACTTTAACATGAGCAACTATGGGCTGGATTGTCTCGGTTCTATTCGGGTAACTCGGTTCAGTTCGTGGTCATAAACTAAAGACTAAAGTCCGGTCGGATCCGGGTCCGAATATTGCAGGCAGGTCCATTTGGGTTCGGACTCCCGAACTTATGATAATAGCTCAGGTTGGGTCGGTTTTGGGTAGAATTTTCACAGGTCCATTCAGGTTCGGGTCCATGAAAGTGGACCCGAGAAGACCTCTAACCCAGAGTTCTTTTGGCCTGCGGATCAGTCGTCACGGAGATCTGCCCGTCCAGAGAGCAGTCGGGGTGATGACGTAATTACAGGCGCTGGGACGGTTATTGAGTCTGAGGTGACAGGAACACAGTGATTAAATCTGCCTTTTGTGTTTCTTGTCTCTTCTTCCTCTTTCATTTTCGTCAGCCTTTGTCGGTGACACTCCCGTCTCTGTTTTCTTTTGAATGCTCGTGCTTTGAATGCCCTTTTATTCTTTTTTTTTCTTTTGCATTTCAATCCCATCTGTCTTGTTTTGTTTTCACTTAGTCACTTCCTTTTCATGATTTTCCTTTCTTTTTTTTTCTCCTCTCTGACTGGTTGTAATCAGACTCAACAGGCGCTGATATCGGTCTGCCGCCCCGCCTCTGCAGCCGTAAGACAACGCCGCCGCTCGCCTTTATCTCCAGCCGTCACGTGCGCGGCATCAAAACAAGGCGCTCGTATCCGCGGATGCACACGTGAAGACGAGCTCCTGAGACGCGTCCGGCCGCCGCAGATGAACACGAACACGCCAACAGCGATGAGTCACAGACGCAAATCTGCAAAATCAGCATGCATGAAAGCTCACTGTGACATGAATAAATAAAAAACTTTATATAATCCTAAAACAGAGCCAACACAGGAAAAAGATGAAACATGGACCCTCATCCTGAAACCTCATGACTGAACGCTGCTTATAATTAATAAATAGGTAAAAAATATATTTTGTTTTTGAATCACATCATCAGTAGGAATGGGAATTGATACGATTTTTCCAATTCCAATTCCATTATCGATACTGTTTAAAGATTCGATTTTTTATTGATTCTCTTATCTTATCGATTCTTATTTGGGGAAAAAGGAGAACTAACAGTTTTATTAGCATCAATTTTTTTTACTTAGAAGTCAGGTCCTTACAAACTCAACAGCGAGGTCAAAAGAGGCCCAAAGCCTGGATAACGTGTTAACTGTTGTAATATGTAACTGTGCAAATACACAAGAATGTGTAACATTTTACTAACAGATTTTTACTAATAGAAATAAAAAAATCTCCTTTTTAAAAGGATATATGAGCTCACTAAGCACTCAAAAATAATAATAAAGAAAGATAAATACTATCAAATACAACGGAACAGTGCATAGTACAAATCTGCAAATACTATGAAGAATTAACAATTCTTTAGCAGAAAAATAATCATGTCTTCCAGCCTCTGAACCAGCCAGACTCTCTCTCTCGTCACGGTCATCTTCTAAATGTAATGCAGAAGGCATCTTATGTTACTTTGTATAGTTTTGTTTGTAAATAATTTCATATTTTAAACTGTATTGTAAATTTTCATATTTCATATTTAAATTTTATATTTTATATTCCATATTTTATTGTGTGCGACAGTGGAAGTGACTGAATTTCGTTGTACCCCCCTGGATACAATGACAATAAAGACATTTCTATTCTATTCTATTCTTCTATTCGTTTAATAGCATAGCGTTAATGTTATAGCGTGTTTTACAAAGAAGCACATAGGCAGCAGGATAGCTACTAACCAGAGTTACCAGAGGTGATCTTAGCTTGGCTACTGCTGCTGGGTTGAGATCCATCAGTCCGAAGCGACAAAAACACGACACTCGTTTATCATTATCGCATGTTGTGTGTTCAAATGTTTCTGCATGTTAGTCGTGTTCCCTCCCGACGCTGTTATCTCCACTTTACAATGACTGCTAGTTGCCTTGTTGCCATCTTTCTTTGGTGAAGTGAAGCCAAACTTTGGAGCTTTTGAACCTGGTGGGCGCCATTGTTGTTTACAACTGCAATGAGCGTGCTAAACCAACGTAATTTAATCACATAAGAGCTTTCTGGAATTGACTGTGTGCAACTTGCGTAAATTATGTGAGATTCGTGCTGGGAATGCTTGATCCTGGTGGGCGCCATTGTTGTTTACAACTGCAATGCGCGGGTTAAACCGACGTAACTTAGCATGAGTGGGGTGTTCGGGAGGTAGTCTTTTGAGATGGCCGTACCAGCGCATCCGTCGCTGTAATGCCAATTGGGACGCTGTTGTAACTTAATCACGTAAGTGCTTCCTGGAATTGACTGTGCGTAAATTGCGTAAATTACGTGAGATTCGTGCTGGTTGGAATCGATAAGAGAATCGCTGGATACAACCACAAAAAACTAAAGTGATCATCAGTGATGGCTGCGGCAAAAGTTGGGAGAAAGCGTCTCAGTCCTATTTGGGATTTCTTTGACTATGACTGTGTTAACGATAAAAATAAGTGTCTTGATGTAGAAGCAGGTGATAAAATGTGTGGAATACTTTTCAAGGAGAAAAAAACCCACGAATCTGAAAGTCCATTTGAAAAGCTCACACAAGAAGGCTAACTAAGACTAGCTGGATAAGCTAGCCTAAGCTAGCCCCCTGGAAAGAAGGCTAACCAAGACTACCTGGATAAGCTAGCCTAAGCTAGCCCCCTGGAAAGAGAAGCTACAGCTGCAGGCCAGTCAGCGTTGGGAAGGAACGGGAGAAAACAGCAACTATAATGGACTGTTTCCATGGAGACCAGATAGCTGCTGGTCAGTAAATACGCAGGAACACCACAAGAGGGAAGATGCATTGATAAATATGTTTATTGAGACCAGAATGTAAACACGACTATGTGATTCGATAGCCTTCAAAAAGTTCAGTGCTTCACTCCAACCAAAATTACAACCCTAATTTACAAAATAAAACTAAAACTAACACTGAAACTAATAAAAACTAAACTAAAACTAAGTATTTCAAACTAAATAGAAACTAAAACTAATGTAAAATCCAAAACTATTATAACTCTGGTGGTCAGACGTGGTACTGCATCAAACGGCTTTAAGTCTCATAATTTATAGTAATTTAGGGTGAATTCCAATTCCTCCCTTAACCCTCAATCTCAAAAATGCACGCTCCCGTGAAGTACAAG
This sequence comes from Hirundichthys speculiger, assembly GCA_018398805.1. Classification (NCBI taxonomy): domain Eukaryota; kingdom Metazoa; phylum Chordata; class Actinopteri; order Beloniformes; family Exocoetidae; genus Hirundichthys; species Hirundichthys speculiger. Next base: position 236,992 of record JAGFBZ010000535.1, read on the forward strand.
TGCCCTCCCGATTCTTAGAAAGTCAAGTTGAGGGACAAGTTTGAGGACTGTATCGCCCCTCAAAATTGAGATTCTCCGGGACCACCTATGGAAGTAAGGGCTACCCAGAAGGTATTGCGTATTTTTGCCAAGACGTTCTCAAAAAGGAAAAAAAAGCTAGCTACAAATGTACATATTTTCATCATTAATAAAGATATAAATGTAAAAAAACTATCTTACTGTCTTTGTTATATATTATATATTATATCTTTTTTATATATTATATCTTATTCTTCTTCTACGTCTTCTTCTCTTTTTGGCGTCTGACTGTAGCTGCAGCTGAAGGTCAGACAGAATTGACCGTCGCTGAGCTTCGGCCGCCGGTATTGACTACAAATGAGATACCGTCTTGATCAAAGTGATGGCTGCCTGAGCGTGGCATGGGCCGAGCCGCGCCGCCGGTGACATCGACCGTCTTTTAAGTTAAAAATGCAAAAAAAAAAGAAAAAAAAAAGAATCCAGAATCAAATAAAATTGATGCTCTCGGTGCTGTTCTCTCTCTTCTCTGCTGCAGCTTTTTTGTTCATCACACATGCTTTCAATTAATCCTTCATCCCCATTACCGCCGTCCCCCCCCCCCCCCCCCCCCCCCCCCCCCCCCCCCCCCCCCCACAGAGCTCAATTTCAGGAAATAAGTTAATCCTGTATCTGAAAGAGCACATCTCCTCGTCTCTGCTCCCGGTGTTTTCTGTCGTCCTCCTGACTTCTGCTGTCCGTCCCTTTGTTTTCGTCCTGTTGTCCTCACGCTGCCGTGAATGTGTTTTTTAACCTTGACTCGCAGGTGTCGGCGACAGAGCGCGGCATTATTTGTCACCATAAATAGCTGTTGAGCAGCCGACGGCCGTCTTGCAGGAAAAACCCCCGACGCGCCCGCCGCCCGGCGAGAGGCAGCCGGGGCGACTTCATTAATCACGCTGTCACTTCTGTGACGCTTTTCATTAGTTATAAGGTTATCTGATCAACAGGCACACTCCACTTTTTCAAAGCTGGCTGCGAGCAGGCGGTGGAGGGGAGAGGGGACAGAAGAGCTGGATGTTGGGAAAAAAAAAGAGCTTGGGGATTAGAAAACGTCTCGCTCGGGGTCAAACCCACCTGGCGACCGCTGAGGAACCAGCTGACCTTCAAACATAAACACTGTGCGATAGACAGATCCGACGAGGGGATAATTCTGCAGGAAGACTGCGATCCAGGTGTCCAGTAATTGTTCGGATCTGTTTGCTGGAAACATCTGTTCTCAGACTGTTCTGGACGACGGCCAGAAAGGAGGAACTGAGGAGCTTTGTGGTGCCACAGGAATGAACGAGGAACCGCTCGTCGTTGTCCTCGAGGACATTCGTGTCAAATGCTTTCATAATTAGTGCATTTCAGTCGGTTGGCTTGAAGGCTTCAGATGCTTTATTAACGATCAAACGTATCCGAGTCTTGACATCTGGGCTCCATTTATTAGGCTCATGCGCATACTTGACTTAGCTGGGGGGGGGGGGGTTTAAGAGCGGCGGCAAGCTCAGAGAGACGAGTACCTCTGCCTCCTCGAATAGACCCGTGAACAAGATGGAGCAGCAGAAATAATCCACTCAGGGGGGCCAAACGTGAGATGCTAGCTAGCTCCCGACGGGTTGCTTCTCTGACTCCTGGGTTACATCTAAAAACTAGGGCTCGGCAAGTTAACACGCTATTAGCGCGTTAACGCATTAATTTATTAACGCCGACATTTATTTTATCGCGCGTTAACGCGTGTTGCTTACGTGCTTTTGTTTTGAAAAATCTGTTACTGGCTGCAGCGGAACCGGAAAATTATTGGCAGGAAAAGCTAAAACAGACATGGAGATATTATATATAATATATAATATTAACAATTCTGTCTAAAAAAAACTTTCAAACCACTTTGTTCGAGACGATCGTGTCATTCCTCCATGTTCCATCAGATCTGCTCCATGTGTTCACCGTCCTGCTGTTCTCTAGCTGGTTACTGCAGTGCAGCTCCATCTAGTGGCACAGATGTGTAATGACAACAGAAAGTCTGTTCCTTGATTATAAAACAAAGCCATTTCTGGGTCACGTAAACCGGACAATAAAATATTAAAAACAAATTCAGTCCTGTGGCCTGTTCGCTAAAATTGAAATAATAAAAAACAGGTATTTTTTGAAACCTCTGCGATGTACTGAGACCGCGTACTGTGAGGGTTTACTGTATAGTTATAGACAGCGGTTTTAGAGGCAAACATGGTCCACGACTACATGTCCCATGATATATCCCAGTTTTGTTTCCTGTCCCATGATGGTATGTTTTATAAGAGCCTTGTGTCTTACAAAAGTGACGGATTTAGAACCAGAAAGAAAAACTCACGAAGAGAAAAGACGGTAAAGAGAGCTGGAAAGGAAAAACGAGAGAAGCCGGTATGTTTTCGTTGCTGTTGCCCAACGAACAGAGCCTTACGCCAGTCGGTGCGTTTTTAAAATCGGTGCACGCTGGACGCATGTTAGCATCCGGCTCTGTCCCGACCAGTAACGAGCACTTTAACGCCACCGCAGACCGACTCCAGGAACTTTCGGGGAATCCTTCGAACCTTCCTGGGAGTTTGAGCGCATCCATCCATCCAACTATCATCCGTTCCCGCTTCTTCCTGTTCAGGCTCTTGGGTCGGTCTGTCCCAGCTGCCTCGGCGTAAATCCTGGAGGGGCTTGGTGATAAACATTGTTTGTGTTGTGTTTTATGGTTTCCTTCCCACTGGGAACTCCTCATTGGTTTTTAGAAGTCACAGGAGGTCTGGGAGCAGAAGTAAATCATAATCGTTTTCTCATTTGTCACATCCAGCGTTCGTGGAGGGAAATAGTCGAAGGCTGGTCGTTCCGTACTCACATCCACACACACCATCTCCACGACATTCTTCGAGTTCAGGGAACGATCTGAACTGAAGTTCACGCCGACGTGGGATACTCGATCTGCTGCGGTGGATGTGGTTGATGGAGGTCTGCTGCGGTGAGATCACAGCACCGCAAAGACGAACGACTCGTCTCAGATCTATTCGCCTGCTGCAGACCGGCGTGTTGTTGCAACGTGACGAATACGGTTTCTCTCCTCAGGATGGAAGAGAAAGAAAATTGGAATCAGGGCTCGAAGTCACGAAGGCTCGACAAAGGAATTCAAACCGTGATGATGCTCAATGTCAGCCATACGTCTCCTACAGATCTTGAATCCCGTGAATATGAGAGCATGAAGATTAATACTGGGTATGTGCAGGGAAGTTGGAGAGTGACTAAATGTTTCTCAGCTTCCTGTAATCATGAACCTTTCCACGTGAACCCTTCACAGAAGGAGTTCATGAAACAGATCGTCCAACTCTCATCATCAGCAGGGATGGGAATTGATAAGATTTTTCCAATTCCGATTCCATTATCGATACTGTTTAACGATTCAATTTTTTATCGATTCTCTTATCTTATCGATTCTAATTTGGGGAAAAAGGAGAACTAACAGTTTTATTAGCATCAATTTTTTTTACTTAGAAGTCAGGTCTTTACAAACTCAACAGCGAGGTCAAAAGAGGCCCAGAGCCTGGATAACGTGTTAACTGTTGTAATATGTAACTGTGCAAATACACAAGAATGTGGAACATTTTACTAACAGATTTTTACTAATAGAAATAAAAAATCTCCTTTTTAAAAGGATATATGAGCTCATTAAGCACTCAAAAATAATAATAAAGAAAGATAAATACTATCAAATACAACGGAACAGTGCATAGTACAAATCTGCAAATACTATGAAGAATTAACAATTCTTTTAGCAGTAAAATAATCATGTCTTCCAGCCTCTGAACCAGCCAGACTCTCTCTCTCATCACGGTCATCTTCTAAATGTAATGCAGAAGGCATTCGTTTAATAGCATAGCGTTAATGTTATAGCATGTTTTACAAAGAAGCACATGGGCAGCGGGATAGCTACTAACCAGAGTTACCAGAGGTGATCTTAGCTTGGCTGCTGCTGCTGGGTTGAGATCCATCAGTCCGAAGCGTCAAAAACACAACACTCGTTATCACATGTTGTGTGTTCAAATGTTTCTGCATGTTAGCCGTGTTCCCTCCCGACGCTGTTATCTCCACTTTACAATGACTGCTAGTTGCCTTGTTGCCATTTTTCTTTGGTGAAGTAAAGCCAAACTTTGGAGCGTTTGAACCTGGTGGGTGCCATTGTTGTTTACAACTGCAATGCGCGTGCTAACCGACGTAACTTAATCACGTAAGTGCTTCCTGGAATTGACTGTGTGTAACTTGTGTAAATAACGTAAGATTTGTTCTGGTTGGAATCGGTAAGAGAATCGCTGGATAAACTGCCAAACAATTCCATGGAACTGAAACACACGGAACCGGTTCTCTACAGGAACTGGTTCTCTACAGGAACTGGTTCTCTACAGGAACTGGTTCTCGATTCCCAACTCTCATCATCACTGACAGCCTCTTCCTGGTCATTTGGGTCTATCGAGGAATCTTCCTGATTCACACTCGACCACACCCACAAAATAACCCAAAAAAAAAAACCTGAAACTTGCAGCAACTTTTTTTTAAAGTTCAGAACACTGTCGACTCTCTTTTTTCAGTTTATCCAAGGGTGTAACCATGGTATAGACATTGGGGGGGTCCAAATGAGAGCCCTCCCCCAGAATTTTTTTTTAAAGGTGCATTTCCCACAGTTCTGTGATTTTTATTTATTGACCATCTGAAATCACATTTAAAGGAATAGTCTTCAATTTCTCTGAGATAGTAGCGAATAGGATAGCTTCCAGCGGGGAAAAATTACATGCCTAAAGCATGTTGATGTAAATATTGTGATTGGAACAACAAAAAGTCCATAGCACACGATGGACTTTTAATTTCAAGTTAATTTGTATTTTGTTGATTTGTCTCAAAATGAATGTCTGCACATTTACACTGAAACGTTTAATGTGAATGAAATCATAGATTTGTACAAATAATTAAATGTAAAATATTGATGTTAATTGAATATATATACAGATTTATTCATTTGACATTAAAAAAAAAATAGTGTGGCATGTCCTTACACAATCCCTCTCCCTGTCTCTCTGTGCTACCTGCATTATGACCAGATATTATTATTTTACCAGAAGAATAACTGACCCTGAGGAAAATTTTATTTAGAATATTCTGCTTTTCTTACTAGTTTTATTTACTGCTGACACGTAGGCTTAGGTTAAAACAAATGTCATCAAGCTGTTGAGTCTTGTATTCCAGTGTCTCACCTGATCATCCATGTTTTCAGAGACTGTCCCTGTCTGGTCTGTCCTTACAGCATCCCTGTCTCTGTGCTGCCTGCATTATGACCAGATATTATTATTGTACCAGAAGAACAGATAACTGACCCTGAGGATCTTTTTAATTTGATACGTTGAATATTTTGCTTGTATTACTAGCGTTACACACACACATACACACATACACACGGAGAGAGAAAACAGCAGCACACACGGAAGACACATCATATCATATGATACAGTCTCTTCACTTCAAGCTAGCTAGCTCAACTAACAAACTGAGCCCTTTTTAACGAGCTAAATATTTCAAATTAATTTAAAATTTAACACACTCAGTATGACAACATCACTCCTCCTTTAACTATCTAGTTGCTTACTGTCTGAAAAAACTTCATGTGTTGTGTTTTTTCTGCTTTTTGGGTAAAGACATTGCTCCCTTCTTTCTTTCACATTCACCGCTCTCTATTGTTTCCTCTGTCTGAGCCGGCGCTTCAAACCGAGAGACGTTAAATGGGCGCAACCAAGTGTACAACTGGGAGGGGGTGGTCACACACTTAAGTGTTCCTTATAAACGGAAATAAATTGATCGGTAAATATTCGGAAATAATAAGAGACGGACTGTTGATCCAGGTTTCATAAAAGAAGAAAATTTCTAACATATTTACACATAATATTGGGGGGGACAGATTGGTATTTTCCCAGTATTGGGGGGGACACGACCCCCCCAAAGAATGCGTGGTTATGCCCATGAGTTTATCATTGTAGCTTTTGAATCCCTCACCTTTGCCGCCCGCCTTTTCTTCTCCAAAAGTCTTTCACGAACAGGGCAAAGGTTTCGCAAAGCACCAAGTGAAGAAGAGTTTTATAAATCTTTAACTGCTTTAAAGGTAATTTAATCCAGATTTGACGAGAATTGGAGGTTGCTGTCAGACATGGGAAGCAGGAGATTTGGACGGCAGGTGAAGTAAACTGAGTCCTGAAACCAAGACCGCCCAGTCCTGGGGATCGACCCGTCGCAGTCGGACAAACCTTCTAAGTCACGGGACGCTTGGAGGGATCCATTCGTTGGCTCTCGGGTCCATGAGCCATGCTGGGGGAGCCGCGGAGCTGTTGGCGACATCGGACACGTAGCCAACGCTAGCGGTAGGCTGGCACAAGCAGCCTACTTCTCAGCTGAGCTTCGTCCACGATGGTCCGCCGGTACAATTAGGGACTCGTCGAGACGGACTGTCTTTAAAACAGTCAGATCGTTACAGCTCAGACCAAGGTAAATATCATTAATGAAAACGAACAAAATAACGAAAACTAGAATTGAAAAAACATTTTCGTTAACATTTAGTATTTGTCTTTTTTTTCTCATAAATGTTTGAAATCTATTAACTTCGCTTCGCCGTACAACAACCGCAAAAAAAAAAAGGCTGGCTGCGGGACGATGGCTGCGGCAAAAGTTGGGAGAAAGCGGCACAGACCTATTTGGGATTTCTTTGACTATGACTGTGTTAACGATAAAAATTGTTGTAGAAGCAGGTGATACAATGTGTGGAATTTTTCTCAAGGTAGAAAAACCCGACGAATCTGAAAGCTGAAAAGCTCGCACAAGAAGGCTAACCAGGAGTACCTGGATAAGCTAGCCTAAGCTAGCCACCTGGAAAGAAGGCTAACCAAGACTAGCTGGATAAGCCAGCCTAAGCTAGCCCCCTGGAAAGAAGGCTAACCAAGACTACCTGGATAAGCTAGCCTAAGCTAGCCCCCTGGAAAGAGAAGCTACAGCTGCAGGCCAGTCAGCGTTGGGAAGGAACGGGAGAAAACAGCAACTATAATGGACTGTTTCCATGGAGACCAGATAGCTGCTGGTCAGTAAATACGCAGGAACACCACAAGAGGGAAGATGCATTGATAAATATGTTTATTGGGACCAGAATGTAAACACGACTGCGAGTCGATAGCCTTCAAAAAGTTCAGTGCTTCACTCCAACCAAAATTACAACCCTAATTTACAAAATAAAACTAAAACTAACACTGAAACTAATAAAAACTAAACTAAACTAAGTATTTCAAAACAAAAACGGATAAAAACTAGCAAAACTGCTCTAAAAACGAATTAAAACTAACTGAATTTGGAAAAACTAAATAAAAACTAAAACTAATGGAAAATCCAAAACTATTATAACTATTGACAGTATTGTCATACTGCTCTGTAGTACGACAAGTGCTGAATGCAGGCAATCACTGAGCTCAGGTCGTGCTCAGGTCGTGGTGCGGCGCCAAAATATCCTTCCTAAAATGTTTCATATGATTATCGTCTCTCATTTTGCAAAGTTTCTTCTGAACAGGGCAACCGTACGAGTCCTTTCACGTAAACAAGAACATTTTGGAGCTGTCGGGAAGTCGTCGGGAAGTCTTCGGGAAGTCGTCGGGAAGTCTTCGGGAAGTCGTCGGGAAGTCGTCGTGTGCGTCGGTCCTCACAGGACGAACCCTCCCATCAAACTCTAATGCAACTAAAATGTTGCAGTGTCCCTTTAAATGAATCTCAGGGGGCTATCACTTCTTATTTTAATGTTAAAAACCGGTTCAGATTCTCAGATGATTCTTTTTCCACCAAGAAACAAATCTTTTTTCTGCTCGTTTGCTTGAGGAAGATCTGAAAGCTTGACGTCTCCGGACAACAAGACAGAGACGTTGAGGAAAACTCCCAGCCTGCCCAGGGGAAGGGACAAATGCACGGAGGGCTGCAGCCGCTCCGTCTTTATTAGTTATTTACGGCCCCGTCGGTGTTTTCGGTCTTTAAACTAAACATCATCAGGATGTTTAAGGGAAGGATTCAGCAGTTCAGTCGCGCCGCAGCTTCACTCCCTGTTTCCAATTACAGTAACGTCACTGGCTGAAAGAAGAAAGAGAGATGTTTTAACGTTTCCAAGGTCACTTTGATCCTCTTTGCTGGCAAATTCAAAGGAAAAGGGTTTATAAAAAAAAAAAAAGCACAGATAATGGGATGGAGGACAAATTGGCAGTTTGGCAAGGAGTCAAACTCTTTTTTTTGCAGCAGCTGTATTTCTAGTCTCGTTACTTCAGATCTTATACATATTAAATCTTAGCGTCCCGGTTGACGTGGAAGCTAACGCTACCAGGTTTCACTCCTCTCACCCAGAACTTTCGTCGATATCTGCCATCGATATTTTCTCAAACGGGAGGTTTTCTAATGACTCACAGCAGCTGGAACATTTCATGCCTCGCTCTGGTGAAAGCTGCCTCTGCTCTCAGAGCGGCGCTCCTCCTCGTACCCCGCAGGTATGAGCGGCCGTCCGCTCGGCTAACCGGCCCGTGATGCGAAACACATGGCGGGAAACCAGACTCGACCCCGGAGGGCTGAGGAGGGAGGGGACGGGGGGCCAAGACGCCCTCGCCGGGCACGTGGGTGGGTTAGGGTTAGGGTACGGCACGAGCTGCGTTTGACCGCCGTGCGGCCTGTAAAGCCCTCCCCCCCCGCCTGTTGCAGCCGTCGGTCGATCATCTTGCGGCGGAGCCGGAACGTTCTGTTTCCACTTGTGCCGTTGAGTGACTCATAATCGCTGCTCGAGCCCAAGCAAATAAAAATGAAACGCTTCAGCTTATTAACTTTTCTTTTTTCAGCTCTCTGTTGTCATGACAGTTTAGCTCAGCGCTCTCCGAAGATGTGGCAGCCGTCGACGTTGCACAGTGTTGCAACATGTCGCGCTGCAAAGTGACTCGACAGGGTGGACGCATTTATTCAGACGTTTCAGAAAATAACGACCGAACCTGCGCGCGGAAAACCACCGACCCCTCGCTCTGAGTTTAGCATTCCTGGTGCACCACTTTATGGCTTTTAGTGGGGGGAAAAAAAAAAGATCGAAATAAAACTAATCGCAGATATCTGCTAAAATGACCCCTTAAGGTTGTAATTTTGTTAATTCAGTCCCATTTAATCGGCACTAACCTGCTGTGACTGTTGGCGTAAACAAGCGCGGTTTAAAGAAAGAAAAAAGCAGCTGATTTTAATGAAACACAGCAGAAGAAGCGCGTGTAGATCCGTCCAGGTCACAACCACATCATCTCTGCACGTGCAGCGAGAGGTCATTTTATTCTCCTTCCTTGCTTCATTTCATTCTTTTCCAAAAATATAAAGAGTAGGGCTGGGTGACGATTAAAAATTTTAATCGCGATTAATCGCATTTTTTCCCCGATTAATCACGACTAATCGCATTGTATACGCAAAATCAAATAATGAATTCAAAAGTAGTGTAAAGATCACTTTTATTTAAGTGTTCTGCTGCCATATGAACTAAAGTGTCATAACATTTGTTGTTCAAACACTTTATTTAGTTCATCATATTTAGTGTAAATCTCATCTTAAAAATGTAAAATAAAATGAAGCTTTTTGCCACTGCCAGGGCATTAATGTCATCCTGTTTTTATTTAAAAAAAAAAAAAAAAAGTTTACATTTACAAACTTTTTGCCATTAATTGTTCAAATAAAGTAACAATCAAAAATTAATCAACTAATTTGTAACGCAAAATCAATAATGAATTCAAAGTAGTGTAAAGATCACTTTTATTTAAGTGTTCTGCTGCCATATGAACTAAAGTGTCATAACATTTGTTGTTCAAACACTTTATTTAGTTCATCATATTTAGTGTAAATCTCATCTTAAAAATGTAAAATAAAATGAAGCTTTTTGCCACTGCCAGGGCATTAATGTCATCCTGTTTTTATTTAAAAAAAAAAAAAAAAAGTTTACAAACAAAATCCAACAAAATGATTGTGTCTCAGCACAATCAGAACATTAAAACAGGTAATTTCTGAGGTAACAGCAGAAACTTTTAACGGGGAGTTCAACTTGTCAGTTGTTACAAATAACCTTGTTTCTGTTGAATCCTCCGTCTGGGAGAACTTTAAAATGAAAATGTCCATGTTAAAGTTCAGTAACTTTAACAATCCGTGTATCAATCAAAAATAAAAATAAAAAAGTGACATTTTATTAAATTTTTCATTTTTAAATCTAACACAAAAAAAAAGAAAAAAATGGCTGCTTTTTTAATATTTCAATTTTAGACTTGGATCAAAAATACGAAATGAAAAAACAGGCCACAGGACTGAATTAGTTTTATAATGGAGGACTGGACTTTCTGTTGTCATTACACATCTGTGCCACTAGATGGAGCCGCACTGCAGTAACCAGCTAGAGAACAGCAGGACAGTGAACACATGGAGCAGATCTGATGGAACATGGAGGAATGACGGGAAAGTTTTGTTGCAATCTAGATTTTTTTTTCAGACAGAATTGTTAATATTGCTACCTGAGTTACTACCTGAACTGTAAAGTACACAGATTTTTACCGTTCTCCATGTCTGTTTTAGCTTTACCGCATGTTTACCTGCGAATTATCTTCTGGTTCCGCAGCAGCCAGAAACAGACTTTTCAAAATAAAAGCATGTGAGCAACATGCGTTAACACGTGATAAAATAAATGTGGGCGTTGATAAATTAATGAGGTAACGCGATAATAACGCGTTAACTAGCCCTGCCCTAATAAAGAGTATAAAAAGCTAAAAGGGCGATAGACTGGCATCTCAACCCGAACTTCTCCTCGTTGATGGCTGCAATCAGCTCCAGCAGACATGTGACCCTGGTAGGACCTAAAAAACATGACGTCCAAGTGTTTTTTCACTGGTTCTGTATGCATACGTCCATCCATCCATCATCTATACCAGCTCCCTGCAGGGTCACGGCGGTCTGCTGGAGCCTTTCCCAGCTCTGTTCAGGCCAAAGGCAGCAGTCCACCCTGGACAGGTGATGCACGTGCATGAAAGATGTTTTTATATTCATGTATTCATCCATATTTAACCAGGAGGGAAAAAAAGATTTAAAATCTATTGTTCAAGGGTGAAGACAGGCAGCAGCTGAGAGCAACAGTTGTCACAAAACACAGAAAACACGAGTAAAATAATCCTGGAAACACAACAGAATGTCAAAAAAATTACTTCAATAAAAATGAAAATAATTATAATGAAATTAAATTAAAAATTCAAATTCAAATAAATAAATAAAAATGAAAATAAAAAATGAAAATAAAATAAAAACTAAAAAACTAAAAACTAAATGAATAAATAAATAAAATACATAAATAAATAAAATATAATAATGAAATAAATGAAAATAAACCTAAAAAATCACTTCCAGCATTAAAGTCTAAAATGACCTCAATATAGAATCAATATAAACATGGTGGCATCAGCTGCCAGATGTGGACACAGCTAGAATCTCTAAAGCAAGCTAAAATTCACGTAATGATCCTGGAGGTTTAGGTGGGTTTGGAGCTGATTCATATTTAAATGCATTTTTTCCCTCATCTCAGTTCAGACTTCAGATACAAGTCAAAAGCAAACTGTGAAACTTCCAGAGGTTTTTTTTTTTCTTTTTGAAGAATGTGAGTCTGTAGGTGGGATGGGAAAACAGCGAGAGCAGCGTTATAAATGAATACACACCAGCAGGAGGGCGACGGTGAGTAAAGGCCCTAAGATTTGTGGTTAATCTTGTAGACATTTTTGGCTTCAGAAGAAAAGGAGAGAATCGATTCCAGTGAAAAATCCCAGTTTCAGCTGGAGGTTTTTTTTGGGGTCAATTGTTGAACATGTGGCGCATAAAAGAGAACATCATCAGTCAAAACGCCCAAATATCTGTGTCGTGAAGCCAACTCAATCTCAGAGCCCTGGAGAGCAGTGACAGATGGAGGATTCAGGGACTTTTTTTCCTTTGAAGACATCGTGAGTTTTGTTTTGTCCCCATTTGAGACTAGTTTGAGCTCGCATGGGGACTGCTGGATGATTTTAAAGCCTGTTGTAGTTGATATAAGGCCGCTGTAGGTGTGGAGGCTAATCAGCACACTGCAGTATCATAAGCATAAAAAGAAAATCTGCCACGAGATTCTCGTCAGACAGCGTTATTAAACGAACAGAAGCAGTCCTGAAACTGATCCCTGAGGAACGCCCGTAGTCGGCACTGAGATCTGAAATCACTTTCAAACCCATTCAATGGCACGCTCGGATGTGATGTCTGGTGCTAAATTTAACCTGGAAACATTTCTCAGAAGCAGCTGGAGGACAGACAGAGTCTAGTGGTTGCCATGTCGCCGTCAGGCGCGAATTTCAACCCATCAACGGTTGAAACAAAAATTAACATGAGCTGAAATTATTGTGAGACCTACAACCTGGCGAGTGAATAAATGAACATAATTTTCTGCTAAATCAATGCACCGACCATTAATCAATGTGTAGTAGGGATGTACCAATATGGAAAATGTGATATCTTGATTATAGCGAACAAATTATCACGGTTTACGATATTATCTTGGTATTCTTAATTGCTGTACAAATGTCCAAAAAAGACATACATTTAAATAATTTCAAAAAATCTTGTGATTTTCTTGTCAAACTAAAACATCAGAAGCCAAAATTTTATCAAAATGAAACTTTCACATTAAAATGGCAAACAACTGGCACAGAAAGAAGTTTTATTTTAAATGAACAAAATAGGTAACAGGAACAAAGCTTATTTGTCTGGTGAAAATTTAAATAAACACTTTAACAACCATAGTAGGTCAAAATATGCAAACGATTATCAGGAACAAAAATTATAGTGTAAGTTCAAATGAAAAAAACTTTGGACTTTAAGCTGAACCTTAAATACGTATAAATGTGCAAATAAAGAAACAGTTGTTTAGGAGCCAAATATGTTGTTCTGAATTGTAGTTCACTCTGTGTGTCTGTGGGTGTCGCTGTGTTGTTACCTGAGGGTCAGGTATAAAGGTAGCTGCCTGTTATTGGTTAGGTGTTGGACCCAGAAGGGCAAAAGGTTTTTTGACCGCTGTGGTGCTAACTGCCGGCGTTATGGTTGTCGGATCAGTTAATGGAATAAATTAATATTTTAACTGCATCAGAAGAACATCTTTCCGGTCATTTTTAGATCAACACGCAGCGGTAACGTTTACGAAATGTGAGTAAGCGAAGCGCGTCGACCAGGTTACTCTTGCTCAAACATCTCAGTAGCTTGAAGCATTAGCCTTATCTCCTTCAAGTTGCTTCTACAAATTACAATAAAATGTAAACAAGTGCTCTGCAGACAGGATAACTGTCCTCCACCAGTTGTTCCTCTGGATTCTTAAAAAAAAAATAAAATATGTCCAGATCTTGGAATTCGTCATTTTAGTGGGTTGATAAATGTCCTGCGTGCTATCACTGCTTTCCGCCATACTAACTTTACGATGCCAATGTTACAAGCTACATATTCACGCAAGACACAGCCGCGAGTCGCTAGCAGACTTGAATGAGGCTGATATTACATATCCTGGTAATCGACCGTGATAATGAGATGAAGTCAAACATAAACTGTAATCGTTATCGCGTAAAATTTTACCGCGCTTTACCTTAATACCGGTAACCGTTCCATCTCTAATGTGTAGACAGTTGCTAAAAAAAAAAAAAACATCAAAAACCTAAGCTGCTAAAAGTAATGGAGGACAGAACAATGAGCATTGTTGAGCTGATGAGTCAGCAGAATTCAACCAGCATGTCTGAGCAGGTTTTGGTGTCTCGTAAACCCCGTGAAGCGAACGCACCAACATGTTCCCCCAAAGCGACCGACCCTCGCTGCCTAAACAGAGTCCTGAAACCACTGGGTTTTTTTTTTTCTTCTGGTGTCGAAAGATTGTTTTAATAGCTTCAATCTGTAAACAGCGAGCGCCGCACGGAGCAGGAGGTCTGAGCTCGGGTATCAGGCTGCTCCCTGGATGCTCAGGAGGCCCGGGAATACTGGACCTTCTCCCGAGAAGCTAAGTCAGCCAGAACCAGGCCCTTCAGGCTGGTTCTGTTCCGTAGCTGAGATCCACTTTGTGGTTTTTGGATTTATATTCAGAGTGGTTTGGCAGCGAGAGAGCTAATTTGTCATGTGGTTATGTATAATTCATTTACAACTGTACTTTAGTTTTTCTCTTCATCATCGCAGCATCTGACAGTCATTCTTCTTTTCAGTAATTGTCCCGTTCAAAAACCAAAAACAGCGACTAACAAATGACGGTTCATCGCTCTTTCTTGTAACCAATGTCAGTGTATTTTTGTCTCGTCTGACCAGAATTAAAACTCTGATGATGTCGGGGCGTCTTGTGACTAATTTGATCTGTTGTTGGAGCCTTAATTCATGTCTTTAAAATGAGTAACCAGCTGTGGTTTGGTTCTACACATGTGGGGATAAAACATCTGCTCCGATGTGTGATGTTAATCTGTGAGCTCTCAGCAGGACCTTTTACCTCAGGGGTCCCTGGGATTCTGATCCACCCACTCTGGGCCAGCCAAGGTTGAGTCCAGCTGCTTCCTGTTGAGACGGAGTGAATCCTGCTGTCTTCAGCAGCGTTGGGCAAATTCACTTTCTACACAAACTAGTTCAGTTCACCATTTCAAAAAATGAACTAAATAGTTTGTTTTTAGTTCTTTTTAAAATTCTTTTTTAATGTTGCTGCGAGCAATTATCTGTCAAAATGATTACCACTGCCCATATACTACATCACCACAAACGGCAATTATTTTATCCATTTTAACTGTCAAAAACTATTGGTCCAATTCTGAATCCTTAACCAACCAGGGTTCACATTAGCATTGAAGGAACAGTCCATGTAAAACCGTAATTTCCATTTCAGCTTCTCTCTACAGCAGCCATTCCCAAACTTCAGAATACCAAGGCCCAATTTGAAATGTGAAAAATCTCCTCAGCCCACCGAAACCTTTAATCACAACTGTGATCAACATACAGGACCAGGAACCATGATCCGATATTAATGTAAGGGGTCAACAAATAAGGTGACACTTGTCATATTAAGTTAAGATGACAGTAGAATAACACTTAACTGGTTTGTTTAATTACTTCTGAATGTTTTTTAATCAAGTCATGAATATTTTACAGTAATTAAAAACATTTAAAAATGTTTAAGGATTAAGGATTTAAAACACATTTGTTTAATTTTAATGACCTCTCACGGCCCACCTGCAGTCCCACGACGGCCCACCGGGGGGCCGCGGCCCACACTTTGGGAATCACTGCTCTACAGTAAATATGAGGAAAAACTTGCTGCCAAATGGTCTTTATTATAAGACAAAAACAGGTCCTTAAGGTGCAAATGTTTTTTCCCCTCATTTCAATATTTCAATCCTCCCAGGAGTCGGGGGTCTCCTCCAGCTCTGGGTAACTGTAGCTCTCATCTTCCTTCATGATAATTTTAAACGTTTGATGACGTAATTGTTAGCGTGACAGCAGCGACAGCCCGTGTTGCCATGTTTGATTGATTTCCTCAGATACATATCAGGCTCGTTTGTGGTGGATTTTAAATGGGGTTCGCTGGAAACCTGGAACGGTTTTGACCGTGTGTGAACTTTGAAAGAGCGTCGTTCACAACTGCTCAAATGAACTCGTTCACGCCTCCCGCTGGTGAAGGGGAAAGAGAGCGCGCTCAGGTCATGTTTACACAAAATATGAACTAGTTAGTAAACTTGCGTTCAATGAACGCATTCAGGTACGACACTGGTCTTCAGTCCTGTTACTTCGGCTTCAAATCAGTTCACTTTTTAATTCAATCCAGTTCAATCACTCTAATTCAGCTACTTCAGTTCCGCAAAAAGGTGCTATTTCTATCCACTAGGTGGGAGTAAAGTGTTGCAGTTGGGGCTTTTTCCAGACACGACCACTTCCTGACCTTCACCTTCAGACAACCATGGTGCAGCATCACATAGAACCAGAGCAAAGAAGCTACGCATGCGTCCCGTCATGAACGAAGTGGCCGAGAGATCTCTCCGACGGAAGGCACCGGTTTGGCGTTAGAAGAGGGACAGAGTGGAGAAGGATGTCGAGGTGCTGGACCTCACAAGATGCTGTTCATCTCAGCTTTGATACGATCCCCCATCCCTCCGTCCTGATTAGGGTTGGGCACTGAAAAACTATTCCAAGAAGGAATCAGTTCCTAATGTCCGGTTCTGGAACCGTTTAGAAGATTTTTGAATTTCAATTCCTTTTTTCGGTTCCTAAATGTCCGCGCTAATTTTTTGTTGTTGTTGTTTTTGTTTTGTTTTGATTTACTGCTCTAGTTTGTTCACTCGCCACAACAGAATCCCAAGAGACGCAGCTCTCAAGTTTGGCTGCCTTTCAGTCTGGGAAATGACGGCTACCTGGCGCAGTGCAACACCTGCGGGAAGCGTGTTACTGCAGAAGGAGGGGGCACGACTAATATGGCAAAACACCTTTGCCTGCATGGTATCAGGTAAATAAACGAGTGTACAGCATTTAATTGACCTTTTGATAAGCACCGCTCCCTTCCTAGTTACTGTTGCTCGGTCGGACAAACTTTCTGCTCCTTGGTTAAGGACTGTGTTATTTCGCTATTTTTCTGATGTGTATCATCAGAAAAATAGGGTTAGGGGTTAGGGGTTAGGGTTAGGGGTTAGGGGTTAGGGGTTAGGGGTAGGGGTAGGGGTTAGGGTTAGGTTTAGGGGTTAGGTTTAGGGGTTAGGGGTTTAGGGGTTAGGGGTTAGGGGTAGGGGTTAGGGTTAGGTTTAGGGGTTAGGGGTAGGGGTTAGGGGTAGGGGTAGGGGTTAGGGTTAGGGTTAGGTTTAGGGGTTAGGGTTAGAGGTTAGGGTTAGGGTTAGGGTTTAAGGTTAGGGTTAGGCTTATTGCTTCTGGGGACCTACAAAAGTGACTCGAGGTGTCGAGAATGTTTGGAGGGGGCATTTTTATTCCTTTTTTCCAAGCCGAACAAACAACGTGACACCCCATTCACGTTGGCAGCGAGGGGTTAAATGACAGTGGAGCAAACACACGAGTGCCACAGAAAAGTAACAGCCTATGTGGTGAAAAGGCTCCTCCCCTTCTCAGTTTTTTTAATGAAAAAATTCTACTGTTAGATAAGTCGCGATCTGTTGACCTACACATCAAAGAATCGGAATCGAGAATCGTTTTGAACAGGAATCGAAACAGAGAATCGGAATCAGAATCGGAATCAGAATCGTTAAAATCCAAACGATGCCCGACCCTAGTCCTGATCATCCATCCGTCCTGGAGAAAGCTTAGACAGAGAGCTTTCAATGGGGAGAGAGCACTGGTTCCAGCAGGACCAGACCCAGCCAGTCAGGGGTGAGGAGATGGAACAGAGATGGTGACGACTGGTGGAGGGCTCAGACCAGGGACGGCTCCCACCAAGGTTTCCCTCTCAGTGATCAAATCAACTGACTCCACTACTCCAACGCGACGTCTAAACTCAAACCTCCGTCTCTCTACAGCTTCCCGACGGCTCGCAGCCCTGAAATGTTGCCATCAGCTCTTTTCCCTTCCGTCCTGACGCCGACCTCCGACACGGCGGGGAGTCAACCCTTCTGCTCTGTAATAAAACCTCATTTCCTGTGCATATTTAATCTGTTCATTTCAGGAGGCGGCAACGCGTGCGGTGATGAAACAGAATTTTAATGAAGTCAAATTACAGAGGCGAAGCTTTGAATATGTAAAAGATAAAGGGAAGGAGCAGACGTTGTAGGGTTTCAGTTCATCGATTCAGTCTTTTATACTGAATGTTCTGGCAGTAGAGCTCTCATTTGGCTTAGAGATTCCTCGTGATTGAAGCAGAACTAGATTAGATTAAACGGTTAAACTTCTGATTGTTTTAACATGAGAGTGGCTGCACTTAAGGAAGGAGCAGAAGTGCCTTTTACTGTAAATAATTTGGTTCTAACCAAGAAAAAAAACTTACATTTAGAAGAGTTAGATATTTTTTCTTGTTTTAATAATGACTTTCTTATTTTAAGTCTTCAATTTAATCAATATAATCTTATATCAAGTAAAACTTTACTTTTTTGTCTCAAAGAGGAAGGGAATCCTAAAATGAGACAATTAATGCTTAAAATAAGATGTATTATGTTATTCCTCATCAAAATAAATGTTGTTTTAAGATTCAATAACAAACTATACCTTTCTTAAATCTAGAAACAAGTGTTCCTACAATCTTAATTTAAGAAATCTCACCAAGTGAAATTATTTTGCTGCATGGATAGAATTTTTTTCACTTGTTTTGAGAACCATTTTCCTTAGCTGTAGTGTTTTTTTTTTAATCTTATTTGAAGACCCTTTTTTTGCAGTGTGCATGCAAAAAAAAGATTAAAAATGTTCCTCTATTGTTGTAATTTATGGACAACAAATACAATTTACAACAGTGCAGAGTCCAGAAACCTTCATGTGAAAACATCACAGAGGCCGAGCACAAAACATCAAGGAAGTCACGCTCCAACAATAAAACCAATTCCAGATTTACTCTGCAGCTCGGCCGTCGTGATTCCCTTCACCTCTCGTTCCTCTCTCTCTCTTTTCAATCTCCCTCTCACTCTTTCTCCTCACTTTATCTGTCTTAACAGCTTGTAAAGCCAAACAGCCAGAAAGAGATGAGCTGAGGTATTGATCTCTGGAGGGGTGGGGGTGGGGTGGGGTGGAGGAGGGGGATCTGCAGTCTAACAAACACAAATTGATGTCAAAAGCTCATAACTGGGGTAAAAGACAAGTTTGCTTCTGCTCACAGAGATCTGACAGATAACAGTTGTTTTTCTTTAGGGCTGGGCAAGTTAATGTGTTTTTATCGCGTTAACACCGACATTTATTTTATCGCGCATTAACGCATGTTGTTCGAGTGCTTTTATTTTGAAAAGTCTGTTACTGGCTGCTGCGGAACCAGAAAATAATTGGCAGGAAAAGCTAAAGCAGACATGGAGAACGGTAAAAATCAGTGAACTTTACAGTTCAGGTAGCAACTCATGTAGCAACATTAACAATCCTGTCTAAAAACAACTTTTAAACCCCTTTGTTCAAGACGATGGCGTCATTCCTCCATGTTCCATCAGATCTGCTCCATGTGTTCACTGTCCTGCTGTTCTCTAGCTGGTTACTGCAGTGCAGCTCCATCTAGTGGCACAGATGTGTAATGACAGCAGAAAATCAATTTTTAACTTTTTAAATTTTTGATTGACAATTGAAAATGGAAAAAAAAAACAAATGATACACAGATAATTACGGATTGGTAAAGTCACAGAACTTTAACATGGACATTTTTATTTTAAAGTTCTCCCAGACGGAGGATTCAACAGAAACAAGGTTATTTGTAATAACTGATAAGTTGAACTCCCCGTTAAAAGTTTCTGCTGTTACCTCAGAAATTACCTGTTTAAATGTTATGATTGTGGCCTGTTAGGATTTTGTTTGTAGACTTTTATTTTTTATAAAAACAGGATGACATTAATGCCCCGGCAGTGGCAATAAGCTTTACTTTATTTAACATTTTTTTAAGATGAAATTTACACTAAATATGTGTTACTGACAAGTGCTGGTGTTAAAAGTGTTTGAACAACAAATGTTATGACACTTTAGTTCATATGGCAGCAGAAGTGCATTTTACAGTACTTTTTAATCCATTATTTGATTTTTTGTATACAATGCGATTAATCGCGATTAATCAGGAAAATCATGCGATTAATCGCGATTAAAAATTTTAATCGTTGCCCAGCCCTAGTTTTTTTTAAAGAGGAGAAACATCTCTGAGCTCCAATTTGACCTCAGACCAGTTTGCTCCGCTGTCGCGTTTAGCGTCGACGTGGGCACGCGGGTTCAGCGACGTGACGGCGTGTCGAAAAAGAGAAAAAAAAGGGCCACGGTAATTTCTAGAAGAGGCTGGTTGAATGTGATCTAAGGCAACAGGCATTCAGGATTTATTTAGCTTGTATTTACTTGGACCACCAGTGCCAGGGATTACTCACTAACTCACTCACTTACTGCTCCCCATCTGACATTAGAGCGGGACAAAAGAAAAAAAAACAGTTGGAGTTGTTCTCGTTGAAAGGCCTCCGGTTTTAAAAGCGTCTAATTGAATACTGATGTGCTCCTGACTCCGCGGCGACCTCCTCCTCCTCCTCCTCCTTCCCCTCCTCTTCCTCCTTCTTCTCCTCCTCGGGGACACGGCGACTGTGACTGTCTAAACATCTGCTTTAACGAGGAGCAGAGGGGATCAACTGTGCTTTCAGGGACTGGAGTCCCAGCGGACAAGCAGAAAACAATAAAAAAAACACAGTCACGTTCACTGAAGAGGCCGCGTGGCACACGTGGAAGCGGGTCGGGCGTCGCTCCACCCTGTCCGGGCGCCTGGAGGGGGCTGGAGGGCTCCTCCGGGCCATGAGGACGGGTCGTCTGCGTCCCTGCTGGAAATCAAAACGCTTTGACCTGATGTTCAGGTTGAAAACCCTGAACATCCCCGTCTGAGAGTCTGAGTAACCCAGATGTGCATAAATCCTCAAGTTCTTTCAAACAGGAGCACCGTTACAAAATGTTCTTACCAGTATTTACCTCCTTTAAATATAATTCACTTGTTGAGTCCTCATCAGGCCTTAATTAATCTTCAATTTTAGTGATTTACTGTTAAAAGAAGCAGTTCCACAGTTCCAGCTCCCGACTTCCTGTTTCCCTATAAATATATTGTTTCGAGTAACCACAGAAATATGCTCATGGAGTAATGTCACTTTCATTTAGTTTTTTTTTTTAGAAGACTTTCCAGACTGCAAAAAACACTGGATAAAAGACAAGAAGTAAACACTAAATTAAAGGTGAAAATGACTAAATTTCTGTCCTGATTTTTACTTGTTTTTATTATTTTATTTTATATATTTGTTCTTTTTATTTAATCTAATTTTAAATGTATCTATTTTAATTTATTATTTTTATTTTATTCTTATTTTTTCTTTATTTTTTATAAATTTTCTTTTTGACATTTTTTTATTTTATTATTTTTATTTCATTTTATTTCATGTTTAGTTTTTTTCTCTATTTGTTATACATTTTCTTTTTGACATTTTTTTTTTTATTTTATCTCATCTATTTTTCTTTTATTTCCTGTCTTTCACTTGTTTCTCTGCTGTATCAGGTCTGGGGGATTTTTTTGGTTAATTTTTCGATAAACAACATTTCTTGTTTTTTTGGAAGCGATCTGAACATCACTCGGCCAGATGTTTACCTGATTTGACCTTGATTTGACCTCATCATGTCACACGAGGGTCAGAGGGGGTTCAGACTATCAAGTTGGATGAATTCTCGACTCAAACTTACACAAATTTAACACGAGTCGGGGACAAACCCAGTTTCTTGCCTCATTCTCATTAATCATCTCCGTACTCACAGGAGACACATGCTGCCAGCTGTTTTTGTGTTTCCATGGCTACGTGTTGTGATGTTAATGCAGCGTGATGTTCAGTCTGAAGGAAGAAGGGGAGGGGCTCAGTCTGTGATGTCACAGATCCCCGTAAATCACTCAGGGAGTTTCTCAGTTGGCTCCCAAACACAGAGAAAGTTATTTTAATGAGAATATTTGGCCCTTACTGCTCTTCCTGGCCCTTCCTTGCCCTGCGCCACCCTGCATACACCCATCAACCAAACGCCTGACGTCATGTTATTTAAACGAATCGTTCTCTGCTCATCGTGGCAACGGAAAGTCAAGCCTGATGACTCAAACCTGAAGGGTTTGTCCTTGATGTTGCTTTACAGCCTCCTGGATCCATTACAGGGACTGTTTCCGTTGTTGCTGTTGGCCGCCTCAGAGCTTAATTAAAGCTGCCAGGCTCCTCCGCCTGGGAGGAAATCAGGGACTTCGCCCAGTAAAACACAGACCCGGTGTGGCCCGAAAGATGACCCGCTGCTCCCGTATCAGCTTGCAACCTGCCCGACTGGATGGAGCCGTCGTGCTGTTGGGTTGACGCAGATCAGATCAGATCAGATGAGATCAGACCAGATCAGATCAGACCAGATCAGACCAAATCAGATCCGAAGAGATCAGATCAGATCAGATCAGATCAGATCAGATCAGACCAAATCAGATCCGATGAGACCAGACCAGACCAGACCAGATCAGACCAGACAAGACCAGATCAGACTAGATAAGAACAGACTAGACCAGATTAGATCAGACCAGACCAGACCAGACCAGACCAGATCAGATCAGATCAGATCAGGCCAGATCAGACCAAATCAGATCAGATCAGATCAGACCAGACCAGACCAGATCAGATCAGATCAGATCAGATCAGATCAGATCAGACCAGACAAGACCAGATCAGACTAGATAAGAACAGACTAGACCAGATTAGATCAGACCAGACCAGACCAGATCAGATCAGGCCAGATCAGATCAGATCAGATCAGATCAGACCAGACCAGGTCAGACCAGACCAGGCCAGACCAGACCAGATCAGGGCTGCGGCGTCTCAGAAAGCCAGGGGAATGTTCGGCGCGACTGTCATAGAGACTTAAATTAAAAGCATTAAAGGTTTTAGCGTGTTTCCATCTGGGCTGAAAGGGAGGGCTGCTGGGAAGGTCGTTGCTCATCTGTCGGTGTCCCGTTGAAAGACACTTTATCCCTTTTTATGTTTCTCTTTGGAAAACTACCCAGCTGTTTTTTTCCACTCTGCTTTCTTATTTCCTAACATTCATCTGTGTTAGAGTGCAAACTTAAAATAACGACTTCATGGCAGCGTCAGTAAACTAGTTGAGAGTGAAGTCCATCTCATTTGTCGAAGGTCCGTCAGGCGCGACAGAGCCCGGTAGACGTTTTCCTCGCCGGCGGTTTAAAAGATCGCTCTTCTCCCCAGAATTTAATCTTCATTTACTTGTTAGAGAGCGAGAACTTTCCCGACGTGGGGGGGGGGAGACGCGCCGGACTGAGTAAGCGCTTCACGGCCCACACAAGCGTGTCATACATCCACTTGCCGTGCTCAAAATGCATTTATGATCCGGTCCAGGACTTTCTTGGCCGGTCAACAAAGGCCACCTTTGTAAACCGGCTGAAAAAAAAAAAAAAAAGAATGTTTTTCTGTATTTTCCAGCATCGCTGGGTCACAGCAGTCAGTTGAGAGGAGAAAAGAGGAGCTGCAGGATGAACGCAGGAGGTCGGCGGCGCGGCGGACGAGGCGCCTTTATTTCCTCACAAGGGGGCAAATGTGAGAGCGACTGTGTGAACATCAGACAAAAGGGGGGTCCGGTTCATCCTCGGGATCACATGGGAACAAGGATCGACGCCTCCCAGTCTACAGGCTGCGGTTCTCAGGAAACATCTCCGGGTTCCGGAGGAGGTGTGGTCCTCAAAAGGAGGCGTTCAGGTACCTTAAGGTCTTGTTTATGACTGACTAGGGTTGGGAATCAAGAACCGGTTCCTGAAGAGCACCGGTTCCTGTAGAGAACTGGTTCCGTGTGTTTCGATTCCATGGAATCGTTTGGTACTTTATCCAGCGATTCTCTTATTGATTCCAACCAGCACGAATCTCACGTAATTTACACAAGTTACGCACAGTCAATTCCAGAAAGTGCTTACGTGATTAAGTTACGTCGGTTTAGCACGCGCATTGCAGTTGTAAACAACAATGGCGCCCACCAGGTTCAAACGCTCCAAAGTTTGGCTTCACTTCACCAAAGAAAGATGGCAACAAGGCAACTAGCAGTCATTGTAAAGTGGAGATAACAGCGTCGGGAGGGAACACGGCTAACATGCAGAAACATTTGAACACACAACATGCGATAACGAGTGTCGTGTTTTTGACGCTTCGACTGATGGATCTCAACCCAGCAGCAGTAGCCAAGCTAAGATCACCTCTGGTAACTCTGGTTAGTAGCTATCCCACTGCCTATGTGCTTCTTTGTAAAACACGCTATAACATTAACGCTATGCTATTAAACGAATGCCTTCTGCATTACATTTAGAAGATGACCGTGACGAGAGAGAGAGTCTGGCTGGTTCAGAGGCTGGAAGACATGATTATTTTACTGTAAAAGAATTGTTAATTCTTCATAGTATTTGCAGATTTGTACTATGCACTGTTCCGTTGTATTTGATAGTATTTATCTTTCTTTATTATTATTTTTGAGTGCTTAGTGAGCTCATATATCCTTTTAAAAAGGAGATTTTTTATTTCTATTAGGAAAAATCCGTTAGTAAAATGTTCCACATTCTTGTGTATTTGCACAGTTACATATTACAACAGTTACAGTTAACACGTTATCCAGGCTTTGGGCCTCTTTTGACCTCGCTGTTGAGTTTGTACAGTTGTGACTTCTCAGTAAAAAAAAAAAAATTGATGCTAATAAAACTATTCTCCTTTTTTCGTCAAATTAGAATCGAATCGTTAAACAGTATCGATAATGGAATCGGAATCGTAAAAATCTTGTCAATTCCCATCCCTAGTGACTGAGGGGTTGAATCCAGCTGGAACGGGCAGATCAGTGCGCTGGCTGCAAAAATTCTCACCTGTGGAATTGTGGGTAACCTCTGAAAGAGCGAGACCACAGTGGCTGGACTCTCCCCGAGAGATCATTTCAGAGGGACTTGGAGCAGAGCTGCTGCTCCTCCGCATGGAGAAGAGCCACCTGAGTCGGTTCCTCCTGGGCGCCTCCCTGGGGAGATGTTTGTGCGAGCAGGAGAAGGCCCCGGGACAGAGGATGTAACATTTTCGCACCTCCAGCGGTGAGACTGTGGAGGAGGCGGGCACTCGGACCTGGGTCTGTGATGCCCCAGGTCCGAGTTTTTGAGTTGGTGCACAGCAAATTGAGAAGAGTTATATTTCTGGTGTTTGTGAAATCTAAGCAAAAGCAGAGTTAATTCCACTCTGAATAGAGTCAAATCCCTTATATGTAACTCTAAGTTTACAAATAGTTGGAGTCAAAACAAAATGTCTTCAGATCAAATCTGTAAGTGTCATTGTAGTAACATCAACTCTGAACTATTTAACTCCAAACGTGGATGTGACACTTAAAGTGTAAATCAGGCCCCGCCCCCACCGTGCTACACAGCGACAGGAGCGAAATACCGACTGAGGAGCCTCTCGTTCAGCTGTGCGTTTAATCGTGGTTTTATGTCGACACTGTTCGATAAGTAAAATGAGCTAACTTTATGTTCGCATTAGGTTTTGATATTTATATTACCCCTCTGGCACCTGGTCTGTCTTCAATGGCGAGACGCTCACGTTAAAGTTATGTCACCACATTAGCCGCGCTAAGCAGTGATGATTTTAGTTCGTCATTTGGTTCGCTAAAACTCGTAATTTGATGGTAAAGACTGTATCTGCTATGGTTAAAAAGTTTTAGACTGTATTTTTGTTGTGTTGTTAACTCGGCTAAGCAAGCTATCGCTGAATAAGCAGTGTATCGGTTGTGGGCTGTTAGCATTATGTTAGTGTTAACATTAAGTTAGCTAACGACAAATTGTGTCCGATAAAACTGTTTTAAATGTTAATTTGTGGTGCTTGTTTGAAATAAATGAGTTTCAACTACACATGATGCCAATATTTTTAGCAAACCTTATTTTCTAAGTATTTTTTTTTAGTAATTCAGAAGAGCTAATTTTACACCTTACAGTGTTAAAATGACTGTAACACTCGTATAGTTAACCAACAATCCCGAAAGAGAGTTAATGTCTAACACTACATAGAAGTGTTGAGATAAAGTAACACTAGTTAGTGTTAAAAAGTGTTAAATTCCAACTCCAAAAAGAGTCAATAATTACACTAAGGTAGTGTTAAGGTACTAACTCTCCAAAAACAGTTAAATTAACTCTTTGTGGTGTGGACCCATATAGACACTTCAAAAGTGTTGAAATCAAATCTGAGAGTGTTAATTTGAGTATACTGATTTTGCTGTGCGTGTTTGCTTCTCTGGCACAGAAACCGGTGCTCCTGTTATATCCAGTCTGGATGATTTGATCTGTTGTTGTAAATCAATGTTCAACAATGTGTTCTTCATTTAATCTCAAACTCTGGATTTTAAACATTCAGAAATATATTTTTAAAAAAAGCAGCCGCTGATCTAAACTGTATTTTCAAATATAAACTCGTGTCATGGTTTTCCCTGCACGCTGAAAGCTTGGCCAGACGGTAGCTTTGGTTTCTCTTCTCTGAAGCTCTGAATTGATCCAGGAGCCGAGCGATGGAGGTCGTACCGAAACATGTGATTGTTAAACGCTCACAGCTGCACAAATGAACCGCCGTGGACGCTCGCAGCGAGCCACGATCAAACGCAGAGATGCGAGGGAGGGTTAGTTTACAGTCTCTGTGCTTTTCTGTCTTTTCTTTCCTTTTTGTGAGCAACTTTGTGCTTTGGCGTCACCGTTTTTATATTATCACCCATAAAGCAAGCCGAAATGCATTTCCTCCGCATCCGTTCATGCCTCACTGTATATTCTTTTATATTTAACTCCATAGGGCCCCAAAATCATAAATTCAACATGATGCATAACTCAATAAAAGACATAAACTCAAGGTTATTTACCGAGAGTCTCCAACTAGTATCATCAGGGCCCATAATGCCAGGAAAGAATTCACGTCTTGTCAAAGGATGACATCCAAAGCTCGATAAATCCCGCAGCCGCCGCTGCACTCCCACCCTCGCTGGTCCCGCCGCCACCCATCAAGGTTACGCAGAGAACTGAGCTCTGTGATGGATCGGCTCACTTTATTCTCCATCACTGCATCCCTGAGCCCCCCAGAGGTGGACCTGAAGACGCCCCAAACAAACAGGGGGGTTGAAGAGCTGCAGCCGTGGTGACAGCTGAATTAACAGGTTCCCCCCCCACAGACGCTAGTTGAGCTTTAATTAATAAATCATACCAAACGTAAAAGTAGATGGATGAGCCAACGTTGTGTCCCGCGTACCTTTGATGCTCGTTTAATCTCTTTCCACCATTTCATTTTACAACAACTGCGGATGTTTAAAATCAATAAATCAGCCTCTTTTCCTCTCAGGAGTCTACGACGGAGTATTAGGGCCACACTGAGAAAAGAAAATGTGAGCAATGATTTTTTTTTCATTCCTCATTTACGAGAATAAAGTCGAAATGTCGAGAATAAAATCAAAATGCAGTTTCCACAATAAAGTTGTCTTAAAGATTATTTAAACCAGCTTTACTCTACCAACATAATGTCTGTGTCTATGTGCTTTTATCACACAGTATTATAATAAGTATTCGTACTTACCTAACCCTAACCCTAAACTGCACCTATCAGTAAAAGAAACTATACCGATTCTGGAAAGTGCATTTCGACTTTATTCTCGACATTTCCACTTTATTCTCAACATTTCAACTTTATTCTCAATATTTTGAGTTTATTCTTGACATTACGACTTTATTCTCAACATTGACTTTAACATTTGACTTTACATTTCGACTTTTTCTTGACATTTTGACACTTTATTCACTTTATTTTGACTGACTTTTTCACTTTGTTCTCGACATTTCGACTTTATTCTCGACATTTGACTTTATTCTTGAAACTTTGACTTATTCTCGACATTCTTTTTTTTCGAGTCGACTTTATTTCGACTTTTTCTCGACTTTATTCTCGAATTCACTTTACGATTTGACTTTACTTTGACTTTATTCTCGACTTTTCGACTTTTGATACTTTTGATTTACTTTATTCTCGACATTTCGACTTTATTCTCGACTTAATCTCGAAACTCGACTTTTTCGACGACTTTGACTTATGGAAACTTGACAACATTTTTCGACTTTCGAAATTCTCGACATTTTGAACTTTAGACGACTTTATTTTCGACATTTCGACTTTGTTCTCAATTTTCGACTTTATTCTCGGACTTCGACTTTATTCTGGACTTTTTCTCGACATTTTTCTCTCTTGAATATTTCGACATTTGTTCTCGACTTTTCTCTGACAACATTTTTTATGACTTTATTCTCGACATTTTGAACTTTATTCTCGAATTCGACTTTATTCTCGACTTTCGAACTTTGGAATTTATTTATTCTCGAATTCGACTTTATTTTCTCGAAATGTTCGACTTTTTCTCGAATGTCGACTTTTTCGACATTTACTTTATTCTCGACATTTCGACGTTTCTTGTCGACATTTCTCGACATTTTGACTTTGAACTCAACAATTTTTGACTTTATTTCGACATTTCTCACATTTCGACTTATTTTGACATTTTGAAATTTCGACTTTACATTCTCGACATTTTACTTTCGACTTTGTTCTCCAACTTGATTTGGACTGACTTTCATTCTTTATTCTCGACATTCGCTTACTTTATTTCGACTTTATTCTTTCTCGACATTTTGACTTTATTCTCGACATTTTTTACTTTGACTTTTCAAATTCGACTTTATTCGACTTTACTTTTTTTTTCTCGAAACGACTTTATTTCGAAATGACTCGACTTTGTTCTCGACATTTCGTCACTTTTGATTTAAATCGACTTTTCTTGACATTTCGGATTTTTATCGACATTTTTTCGACTTTTCTGACATTTCGACTTTTCTGACATTTTTTATTCTGATTTCGACTTATTCTCGACATTTCGACTTTGATTTTTTTTGACTTATTTTTCAACATTTTGACTTTGTCTCGACATTTTGACTTTTCATTTTGACTTTATTCTTTTGAATTTTTGACTTTATTTATCTGACTTTATTTTTTCTCGACTTTTCTACTGGACACTTTGACTTTATTTCGACATTTGACTTTTGTTCTCAACATTTGTTGATTTATTCGACTTTATTTCGAACTTTTGACTTTGACTTTAACTTTCGACTTTAAATTTGACTTCGACATTTCGACTTTATTCTCGACATTTCGACTTTATTCTCGAAATGTTGACTTTGTTCTTGACATATTGACTTTATTCTCGAAATGTCGACTTTATTCTCGACATTTTGACTTTATTATGGAAACTGCATTTCAACTTTATTCTCAACATTTCGACTTTATTCTCGACATTTCGACTTTATTCTGGAAACTTAGACTTTATTCTCGACATTTCGACTTTGTTCTCAATATTTTGACTTTATTCTCGACATTTTGACTTTGTTCTCGACACTTCGTTTTTTATTTTCGACATTTTGACTTTGTTCTCGACATTTTGACTTTATTCTCGACATTTCGACTTTATTCTCGACATTTCGACTTTATTCTCGAAATGTCGACTTTATTCTCGAAATGTCGACTTTGTTCTTGACATTTCGACTTTACTCTCGACATTTCGACGTTGAACTCAACATTTTGAATTTATTCTTAACATTTCGACTTTGTTCTCAACATTTCGACTTTATTCTCGACATTTCGACTTTATTCTTGACATTTCGACTTTATTCTGGAAACTTTGACTTTATTCTCGACATTTCGACGTTAAACTCAACATTTTGACTTTATTCTCAACATTTCCACTTTGTTCTCAACATTTCGACTTTATTCTCAACATTTCGACTTTATTCTGGAAACTTTGACTTTATTCTTGACATTTCGACTTTATTCTCGACATTTCGACTTTATTCTGGAAACTTTGACTTTATTCCCGACATTTTAACTTCATTCTCAATATTTCGACTTTATTCTCGAAACGTCAACTTTATTCTCGAAATGTCGACTTTGTTTTCGACATTTCGACTTTATTCTCGAAATGTCGACTTTATTCTCGACATTTTGACTTTATTATGGAAACTGCATTTCAACTTTATTCTCAACATTTCGACTTTATTCTCGACATTTCGACTTTGTTCTCAATATTTTGACTTTATTCTCGACATTTTGACTTTGTTCTCGACACTTCGTTTTTTATTTTCGACATTTTGACTTTGTTCTCGACATTTTGACTTTATTCTCAACATTTTGACTTGATTCTGGACATTTTGACTTTATTCTCTACATTTCGACTTTATTCTTGACATTTTAACTTTATTCTCTACATTTCGACTTTATTCTCGACGTTTCGACGTTGAACTCAACATTTTGAATTTATTCTTAACATTTTGACTTTGTTCTCAACATTTCGACTTTATTCTCAACATTTCGACTTTATTCTCTACATTTCGACTTTATTCTTGACATTTCAACTTTATTCTCTACATTTTGACTTTGTTCTCGACATTTCGACTTTATTCTCGAAATGTCGACTTTATTCTCGAAATGTCGACTTTGTTCTCGACATTTCGACTTTACTCTCGAAATTTCGACGTTGAACTCAACATTTTGAATTTATTCTTAACATTTCGACTTTGTTCTCAACATTTTGACTTTATTCTCGACATTTCAACTTTATTCTCTACATTTCGACTTTATTCTGGAAGCTTTGACTTTATTCTCGACATTTCGATGTTAAACTCAACATTTTGACTTTGTTCTCAACATTTCGACTTTGTTCTCAACATTTCGACTTTTTTTCGACATTTCGACTTTATTCTCGACATTTCGACTTTATTCTCGACATTTCGACTTTATTCTGGAAACTTTGACTTTATTCTCGACATTTCGACTTTGTTCTCAACATTTCGACTTTATTCTCGACATTTTGACTTTATTCTCGACATTTTGACTTTATTCTCAAAATGTGGACTTTATTCTCGAAATGTTGACTTTGTTCTCGACATTTCGACTTTACGCTCTATATTTCGACTTTATTCTCGACATTTCGACGTTGAACTCAACATTTTGACTTTATTCTCGACATTTCGACTTTATTCTCGACATTGCGACTTTATTCTGGAAACTGCATTTCGAATATATTCACGACATTTTGACTTTCTTCTGGACATTTCGACTTTGTTCTCAATATTTCGTCTTTATTCTCGACATTTCGTCTTTATTCTCAATATTTCGACTTTATTCTCGACATTTCCACTTTATTCTCGACATTTCGACTTTATTCTCGACATTTCGACTTTATTCTGGAAACTTTGACTTTATTCTCGACATTTCGACTTTGTTCTCAACATTTCGACTTTATTCTCGACATTTTGACTTTATTCTCGACATTTTGACTTTATTCTCAAAATGTGGACTTTATTCTCGAAATGTTGACTTTGTTCTCGACATTTCGACTTTACGCTCTATATTTCGACTTTATTCTCGACATTTCGACGTTGAACTCAACATTTTGACTTTATTCTCGACATTTCGACTTTATTCTCGACATTGCGACTTTATTCTGGAAACTGCATTTCGAATATATTCACGACATTTTGACTTTCTTCTGGACATTTCGACTTTGTTCTCAATATTTCGTCTTTATTCTCGACATTTCGTCTTTATTCTCAATATTTCGACTTTATTCTCAACATTTCCACTTTATTCTCGACATATCGACTTTATTCTTGACATTTCCACCCTATTCTTGACATTTCGACTTTATTCTGGAAACTGCATTTCGATTTTATTCTCGACATTTAGATTTTATTCTTGACATTTCGACTTTATTCTCGACATTACGTCTTTATTCTCAACATTTCGACTTTATTCTGGAAACTGCATTTTGACTTTATTCTCGACATTTCGACTTTATTATTGACATTTCGTTTTTATTCTCAACATTTCAACGTTATTCTGGTAACTACATTTCGACTCTCTTCTCGTAAGTGAGGAATGAAAAAAATAAATCATTGCCCACAATTTTTTTTTCTCAATGTGGCCCTAATACTTCATCGTAGGAGTCTCCCTTTGCACAAACATCAAGAGAATCAAGAGAAGGAAATAATCACAGTAGCTGGTTAAACTGCAGTGGGCGGAGCCAACAAACCCAAACCCCTCCCTGCCTGCCTGAGATAGCCTGCTCTTTTTAAGAGCAGGCTATCTCCAGTAATTTAAAGCGTGTCCCTTTGGGAGAAGATCCTCCCAGCTTCTCCAAAGTTTTCTTGACTTCTGCTGATATCGTGAAGGTTTTTCTCATCCGTGATCATCCTCTTTACTTATCTTCTGTCATCTGCTGGGACTCTTGATGTTGCTGAGCTCACCAGAGCTTTCTTTCTCTTTAAAATCACACCAAACTGATGATTTAGCCACGTTTAAGTCGCTCCAGTCAAACACAAACTCAGTACCTGATATCAGCCGGGGATCTTTTATCCCCTTCAAATATCCAATCAGCCAGTCATGTAGCAGCTCGGAGCCTGACTGTGTCTCTGCCTCCAGGTGAGGTCAACCTGCAGAAGTACAAGCAGCAGAACAGGAAGGAAAGGTGAATGTGGAATAGCTATCGGTATGAGACGTTTTTAGTTTAGTTTTTCCAAATTCAGTTAGTTTTAATTCATTTTTAGAGCAGTTTTGCTAGTTTTTATTCAATTTTGTTTTGAAATACTTAGTTTTAGTTTAGTTTTTATTAGTTTCAGTGTTAGTTTTAGTTTTATTTTGTAAATTAGGGTTGTAATTATGGTTGGAGTGAAGCACTGAACTTTTTGAAGGCTATCAAATCACATAGTCGTATTTACATTCTGGTCACAATAAACATATTTATCAATGAATCTTCCCTCTTGTGGTGTTCCTGCGTATTTACTGACCAGCAGCTATCAGGTCTCCATGGAAACAGTCCATTATAGTTGCTGTTTTCTCCCGTTCCTTCCCAACGCTGACTGGCCGGGAGCTGTAGCTTCTCTTTCCAGGGGGCTAGCTTAGGCGAGCTTATCCAGCTGGTCTTGGTTAGCCTTCTTTCCAGGGGGCTAGCTTAGGCTAGCTTATCCAGCTAGTCTTGGTTAGCCTTCTTTCCAGGGGGCTAGCTTAGGCTAGCTTATCTAGCTAGTCTTGGTTAGCCTTCATTCCAGGGGGCTAGCTTAGGCTAGCTTATCCAGCTAGTCTTGGTTAGCCTTCTTGTGTGAGCTTTTCAAATGGACTTTCAGATTCGTGGGTTTTTTCCCCTTGAGAAGTATTCCACACATTGTATCACCTGCTTCTACAACAAGGCACTTATTTTTATCGTTAACACAGTCATAATCAAAGAAATCCCAAATAGGACTGAGACGCTTTCTCCCAACTTTTACCGCAGCCATCATTTTTTTTTTTGCAGTTGTTGTACGGCGGAGCGAAGTTAATAGATTTCAAAGGTTTATGAGGAAAAAAAATTACAAACACGTAAACGAAGGACATTCTTGACATTATTACAGTTAATTTTAGTTCGTTTTATAAACACATAATACAGTTTCAGTTAGTTATCGTTTTTTTAAAAACTCGTTTTTATTTTATTTCAGTTAACGAAAATTTTTCTTTTATTCTAGTTTTCGTTATTTCATTCGTTTTCGTTAACGATAATAACCTTGGTCATCAGTCACAGAGCAGAGCCATGCCGCCACGCAGAACCTCGATAAACGGTCTGCACTGGAGGTCTTCATGGGTCCACTTTCATGGTCCCGAACCCGTTGAATAAAACTTGATTTTTTTACCTAAAGTTGTCCTCTTCTACCCGGTTTAGTTGCTACATAGGCTACGTGATGTAAACAACAAATTTTTTTTTTGCGGTTGTTGCTGTACGGCGGAGTGAAGTTAATAGATTTCAAACGTTTATGAGGAAATAAAAATTACAAACATGAAAACAAAGGACGTTCTTGACATTATTATAGTTCATTTTAGTTCGTTTTATAAACACATAATACAGTTTCAGTTAGTTATAGTTTTTTTAAAACTCGTTTTTATTTTATTTCAGTTAACGAAAATGTTTTTTTTTCGTTATTTCGTTCATTTTCATTAACAATAATAACCTTGATTGGAACCGGTTCTAAACTGCGAGGACAGAACATTTTATTTTACACCACTTGTCGAGAAAGAACGGCACAGATATACAGTCATGGAAAAAATTATTAGACCACCCTTGTTTTCTTCAGTTTCTTGTTCATTTTAATGCCTGGTACAACTAAAGGTACATTTGTTTGGACAAACATAACGATAACCACAAAGATTGCTCATAAGAGTTTTATTTAAGAGCTGATATCTTACCATTTTCCATGGTTTTCTTGATTATAACCTAAATCACTTAAGTTTTTACATCAATAGCTATGGCGTTGCACTGCCAAAAACACTGCTTTTATGCATTCAGTGTTTTCTTTTCTGTCTGTTTTAGTCACATGATGACATTTAGTGGTACCAGGTATTAAAATGAACAAGAAAGTGAAGAAAAAAGGGTGGTCTAATAATTTTTTCCATGACTGTACATCCTGCGACGAGCAGACTTCTGTGCAATCGTCACGTGGTCTTGAAAGCTCTCACGAATCCAGCCGAGCGTGCGGCGCTTGCAGGCGCTCCTCTCTGACACCTGGCAACTGGTTGAATCAGCTGTTTTCATTTATCCTTTTACTTCTGAGCGTCACAGAATTTTACCATCTGCAGGAGCAAACAGCCAGCGGCGAGCAGAGACTCCCGGTGAAAACGCTTTGTCCTCTTGCTATTGTTCGCATCCTGCTCCTGCTGCACGACCGTTTACCCGCCAGCCGGCGATGAAAACAGCCCCGGGACGAGAATAACAACCCGGAGGAGGACGGAGGAAAAAGTGCGTCTCGTGCAGCTGTCGGTGTTTTGATGCATCGCGTCGCTTCCTCTTCAGTCACACGTGCATCATTGTTGTGAGGCGTTCAACAGCCTCCCTCTGAGGCACGGCTGCGGTGATGAAAATATGTATCTGCGTCTAAGCGAAAAAAAAACTAACCATTTCAATTCAATAGTCTAGCAGAGACTTGGACTCCCTTCCTTGGAAGATTAAAATAGTCATTGTGTGGTTGCAGCTGTGGGCAAGAGTCCAGCTGAGCGATGAAACTGAAAGGAGGCGGTTGGGGGGGGGGGGGGGGTAGTAGAGAAAATAAATAGAATAAGATATGATGCACTCAGAGAGGAGACGCTGCTCAGCCTGGATAAAAGGAAATCAAATAAACGCAGTTGTTGTGGTCTCCAGGGACGCTCCGAAAGCTCTTTTATAAACAGTGTAATGAAAAAACAGAGGAGGGAGGAGAAGACAAATGAAGATGAAGATTGCTGGTCTCCATGAGACACTTTCTGTTCTGGGAGCTGAATCACTGTCCCATTGGTTACCAGTAACAGTCCCACATATTACCAACAGCAGTCCCACTGGTTACCAGCAACAGTCCCACTGGTCACCAGCAACAGTCCAACTGGTTACCAGCAACAGTTCCACTGGTTACCAACAACAGTCTCACTAGATACCAACAACAGTCCCACTGGTTAATAACAACAGTTCCACTGGTTACCAGCAACAGTTCCACTGGTTACCAGCAACAGTTCCACTGGTTACCAACCACAGTCCCACTGGTTACCATTAAAAGTCCCACTGATTACCAGCAACAGACCGACAGGTAACCAGTAACAGTTCCACTGGTTACCAGCAAGAGTCCAACTGGTCACCAACAACAGTCCCACTGGTTACCAACAACAGTCCCACTGGTTACCAACAATAGTCCAACTGGTCACTAGCAACAGTCTCACTGGTTACCAACAACAGCCCCACTGGTCACCAGCAACAGTCCCACTGGTTACCAGCAACAGTCCCACTGGTCAACAGCAACAGTCCAACTGGTTACCAGCAACAGTTCCACTGGTTACCAACAACAGTCCCACTAGATACCAACAACAGTCCCACTGGTTATCAACAACAGTTTACTGGTTACCAGCAACAGTTCCACTGGTTACCAACCACAGTCCCACTGGTTACCATTAAAAGTCCCACTGGTTACCATTAAAAGTCCCACTGATTACCTGCAACAGTCCGACAGGTAACCAGTAACAGTCCCACTGGTTACCAGCAAGAGTCCAACTGGTCACCAACAACAGTCCCACTGGTTATCAACAACAGTCCTTCTGGTCACCAGCAACAGTTCCACTGGTCACTAGCAACAGTTCCATTGGTTACCAACAACAGTCCCACTGGTTACCAACCACAATCCGACTGGTTACCAATCACAGTCCCACTGGAGCTCTGACAAGGGTGCTGCTCACTGGCTGTTGACTCTTTGACCTGAAGTCTGGTCTGAATTAAAAATTTACATAATACCAGTGCCACGAATACATTTCTGAAGCTATATAAAGAGAAATAAGAGACATAAAAGATATAGCTAAGACATGTTTTAGGTACATCAAGGCTGCACTACTGTAATACTGTAATACTACTGTAAAGCCATTTTAGCTAGACGTCTAAAAAATTCTGGTGGTCTGGAACCAGCTGCTGGTCTGGATATGAGACGCTGACTGTCATAGCTTTTAAGTCTAAACTTAAAACCCTTCTTTTTGAAAGAGCCTGTGGTTGATTTTATGGTTAGTTTTTTTTTAAAACTACACTCATTGATACTAGTTTTACTACACTTGTTGGTTAATACGATATATGTGTTTGCATTTTATCACTGATTTTAACTTGCGTTTACTCTCATCTGTTGCTGTTTTATTTTTTTCTTTCATTCTGAAGCGCTCTGAGTTTTACTTGTGTCTGAAAGGTGCTGCATAAGTCTACTTCAACTGAACTGAAGACATTAAATAGTGACAACGTGACATGACAATGTGAGGTGGACATCTCAGCGGTCAATCGCACCTTATTTCCTGATTGATTTGAGTTATTCTCAGTCTTGTTTTTGCTGTAATGTCTTTACCAAACAGCTCTACAGACTGCAACAGTCTGAACAAAGTCACATGTCTATATTTATGCTGAAGATGGTGTTTCTTCAGATGCAAGTGGGAGGATTAAATTGGTTTAATATGGCGTCTGGGTTCAGGAGCAGCAGGTGAAGCAAACAAGAACTGCTTCCAATTTACCAATAAAAAAATATCTGTTCTTGAAAGTTACTGTTGTCTGCAGATTTATTTACTTATTTATTTTTTTATTAGTGCCACAAAAACAGTTCATAAGTTTCTGGGTAAACAAATTAACTGCAGTTACTGGAATTACCTCGAAGTCTCGTTCTCATTGTTTCTTGAAATGTGTTTTAAAAGTAAAGCATCGCCTGTGTGCCACAACGCTGTGATTTAACACTCGATAATTAAAGTATGATCTCGCCTGTGGAGTTTTCTGTTGACTCCATCTGTTACCATCAGGTATTATTTCTGCTATTCTCCAGTTACCACGGCAACACAGTTGTCCGCTGCAGAGGGCTTGGTCCGTGTGGAGCGCCCGTGTCAAACTCAAGACCTGTGAAAGCGTGTGAAGACGATCACGTATGAAGACGATCACTTGCTCATCACGACTGCATGTCTGAAATAATTCTGAAGAGCTGCGACTGCCAGCTTGATTCGGTCCTGGATCAGCAGCCAGTAGTCTGTTGAGCAGCCAGTTTACGATGAAAAGTAACAGTTTTACGTCAAAAAGTTACAATTTTGCAAATGTAACATTTGCAAAATTTGCGAATCTCTTCACGGCTTTGCAGAGTTCAGGAATCCGGCCGAACGACTTGACAGCAAATCTTGAGCATCGTTCTAAAAGATACTTGACCTCCAGAGCTGAGGGGGAGCCCCTGAGCAGCAGCGCTGCTTTAGATTTAGATCGAACTCTCATGGAGACGCTAAGCGCTAAGACGCTAAGACTCTTTTTAGATGGACGGAAAACTCAAAGCATTAATGGGAAAAGCTGGATTTCAATACAGTTTTAAGTCCTAACACAAGTTAGAAAGTTTTACCAAGAAATTTGAAAACATTTCTGTTCAGTAAAGCCTACAGTTAGTCTAAACTATAGTGTGTCGGGGCTAATAGTTATAGCTACAGTTAGTCTAAACTATAGTGTGTAGAGGCTAATAGTTATAGCTATAGCTGTAGTAGCTCAGACTAGAGTAGCTCGTCTTAATCACAGCTTCGTCATAGCTATGCTGCTATAGGCCTACGCTGCAGGGGGACACCAACATGATCTGCAGCTTTTACCTCCACCTGTGTGTGTAGATGTGTTCAGGGTGCCGGTTGCCGTGGTGACCGGTGATCTAGTCCTCTGACCATCTCACCTCAGTGCTGCTACCTGCATCTGTTTATGTAGTCATTTGATTCAGTCATTTGTGTTTCTCCTCTCTGTGTCCTCCATCCTCTCTCTGTCCTCCATCCTCTCTTTGACCTGTCTCTTCTCTTTTCTTTCTTTATCCAGCTGGTCTTCATCAGGAAGGTCCCCCATATGATCCAGGTCCTGATCAAGGTTTCTTCCTCTTAAAGTGGAGTTTTTTCTTGCCACTGTTTGGCTTAAAGGTTTTTTCTCCCTCTGTGGGAGTTTTTTTTTGCTATTATCCTTGTTTAGGATTCAATGTTATATTTTAGTTAATGATATTTGCTCAGGGGTGATGATCTGGGTCTCTGTAAAGCGCCTGGAGACAATGACATTGTATCAGACGCTATACAAAAAAAATTGAATTGAACTGAACGTCTTCAAAACATAATGATCATTGGAAAAACAAAAATATAGAGTTTGGACATGTAGGGTGGCTGTAGCTCAGTTGGTAGAGCGGGTCGTCCAGTCACTGGGAGGTTGGCTGTTTGATCCCGGCTCCAACAGTCCACATGCCAAAGTGTCCTTAGGCAAGACAGTGAACCCAAACTTGCCCCCAGTGGGTTGGCAGCACCTTGCATGGCATGCATGTGGGTGAATGAGAGACCATTGTAAACCACTTTGAGGGCACCTTGGTGTGGATAAAGTGGTATATAAGTGCAGACCATTTACCATTTTTACCATATCTGAGATTTTGGGGATTTCCTAAGAAATGAATGCTTTGATGATTTATCGTTGCTTTGACAGTCGTTTTAGAGAAGACGATGTTGAATATAATTAACACTGCTTCGATTTCATGGAGCTAAGAACAGGTTAATTTCGCAGCACTGCCTCGTGGCGCGGAAACGCTGCCATGAGTCTAAAAGAGACAAGCAGAATCACATTTTCCTGAGATGCGGTGGAGCCTTGGGAGACCCAGAAGCCTCAGGTCCTGGAGATGGTTTCCCGTTTATGCCAGGTTGGATAACTCCCTGAAACTGCACTAAACAGGAAAAGACAAAAAGGATTTTACTTTCGGACTCTTGCGACATACCTCAGGATCAAGCCTGGCCATCCCATCCTCCCTACAACCATGCAGTCGTGAAACATCTGGCTGTTTAACCTCCAGAGCAGCTGATGAGCGGGTTTTTGACTCTCATACGCTGACACAGTCCCGCTCTTTCTGTCTGTCAGCAGATGCAGCCGGCGACGCCAGAGCTGTACACGTTTTTGTTCAGGCGAAAACACAGGAGAAGGAAAACTTGGAGGAATGGAGGAACAGATGGCTCCTCTTGAGGACGCCCCGAACGGCACAAAAGGCAATGAAATTAAAGTGATTTATGTGAGATGTTTTGTTTTCTTTGACAGAACGGCGCTCTTGTCACAAGTATCAGGAGGACGAGAAGGATTGCATGAAGCTTTCCCGACATTTAGCAAATTGAGGTTCGCTAATGAGTTTACGCCGCAACTCGTCATCTCGAGCTGCCGTGTAATCTGTTCACACGAACTCATGCCCATTGGTTGGGCATCGGCGCCCAGCTGGTGTCTCCAGTTTTTCTGCCAAATCAAACATCCAAACACCAGGAGAAAAGGTCTCTCCTGGATGCGCGTTTCCATCCAGGCAGCCAAGTTGTGGGTGTTTGAACCTGGTCGACGCCACCCAACGTCAAGCGATAAGAAATATGAAAACGTGATGGAGGCTGGGCTGCGTAAAACTCTGATCTATTTCTGATTCCAGTCAACCTCAGCATGTTGGCTCGCTCACGACG
The DNA here is from genome assembly GCA_018398805.1 of Hirundichthys speculiger. Classification (NCBI taxonomy): domain Eukaryota; kingdom Metazoa; phylum Chordata; class Actinopteri; order Beloniformes; family Exocoetidae; genus Hirundichthys; species Hirundichthys speculiger. The sequence continues at coordinate 276,888 of JAGFBZ010000535.1, forward strand.
CTCATCGATGAGCATGAATTTCTGCCCAGGAACAACTGCACGAGGACACGTCGAGGTGCAGGTCTGCCGAGAATCTCGCTCGATCTGGAAACCTTCAGGATCAAGCCAAGGAGACGGCGCTGGTAAGTGCTGAAGCTTCTCCAGACGTTCATCCGTCGAAAGAAGCACGGTCATGAAGAACCATTCAAATCCGTGTCTGGGTTTGTATTCGGGTCACATTTCATTATCAGGTGTTTCTGGACCTCACGTGCAGTCATGTACTTTGAGCAGGTGACAAACGTTGGATGATTGTCTTGTCTTGTCACCTCTGTGTCATCCTCTGAAAATGACCGAATTCAGCCACACAGGTTCTTCTTTTTCTTCTTCTCCTTCCTGCGTGCTGTTAGTTTCATGGCCTGAAGTTACCTGTCAGCTCATAAACAGGTATAAAAGAGAAGAAGAACTGAAGTCTCACTCATCACATCCCTAAAGCTGTTGTTGTTACTGCCGTTTTTGCGTCTCCTGCTCGAACGCTGGAGAAGAAAAAAGCACCAACTTCCTGTCAACCTCACGAAAGGTGCATGAGTCCAACTGAATGTTTCAACCAGTTAACCCGGTTGACTCAACAAGACTGAACCAGATTTATAATATGGAGGAGCACAGCTGGGTAAAAATGAGAGGTTTCTTATAAAGATAAAAGATCTCCGTTCTCTCACAGGGCTGGTAGTTTTTCTTTTATGTAGAAAAGATATTTTTCATCTTCACACAGAGAGCTTTGTTCCCAATATTAAAGATCTCTGTTACTAAAAGATAAAAAACTCACTTTATCAGCTCCATCGCTCTAGTCACGGGTTGGACCTCCTTTTTCCTTCAGAAGTGCCTTAAGTCTTGGTGTTCCTCAGAGCTTCCTCAGAGGTTCCTCAGAGGTTCTGGTTTTCAGCAGGTCATCTGGACCACGTCTGGATGGATAAATGACTGAGCTGCCGCCACGTGATTGGCTCATTAGATATTTGTGTTAACGAGCAGCTGAACAGGTGGAGCTGGAAAAGTGGCTGAAGGCAAAAAAAAAAAAAATCTGAAATAAACCTAACGACCAACATTCAAGCGCATTTCAATGACTGCGCTCGCGGCTGAAAGAGCGGTCGAGCATCACGCTGGGTTTTGAGCTGGGAAACTTTCCAAAAGTGGCGGAGACACAGAAACGAAAGGCATGTGTGCTGCTGGAGATGAAGGGGGGGTAGTTGGGGGGAGCTCGTCAAAGCGACAGCTCCATCGACAACACAACAGTGACACGCTGAACTGAATAATAACAGAGGCTCAAACTGGAAAATAGGCCGCCGCAGTTGTCCTCTGTCATCCGTGTCATTAAAATTCAGAGGAAATAGACACTTGTGAGAAATTACTTCTGGGGAAGTTACAGCTGCGAGAGACACGGGCTTGTTCATTTGAAATAAATCCACACGGTTCAAGAGTTCAGCTCCTTTGTTGTCTTTTTTTTTTTGTAAATGTAAAGCGCGTGTTTCTTGCCATCGAGGCGCAGTAACGCTGGTGACAAAAAACAGAAGAGGATGGTAAAATCAATGCGACTGTGTACTGAAACGCACCTGCACAAATCACTCTGCGCTCATTTTTTCCCGCCTCCGTCTCATCGGGGTCGCAGGTCGTTTGTCGTCCCTCTTCTTTTCTTTGACCGCGCTGCTCCCCGAGGCTTCAAACATCCCCATCACCCTTCTTTCTTTCAGGGGTTAGGGTTGGGGCTTTTTGGAATGAAATTAGGAGGTGCTAGCTCAACCTTTCTCAACTGGGGTGTCGTGGCACACTGGTGTCGTCAAAAAAATGACCTATTCTGACATTTCATATACAGTGGTACCTCTACTTACGAACGTTTCTACATACAAAATTTTCACGAAATGCCTCAAAGGGAAAATTTTGCCTCTTGTTATGAAAGAAATTTCAGGATACGAAAGACTAAAATCCAGTAGCGCTGCTACTCTCAGCTCTCAGAGTTTACTGAACGTAAACATACTTGTCGGCTCTGTATCTCAGTTTGAAAGCGGTGCATCCGAGCTGCTCTACCATTGGCTATCGCTTAGTATCTTCCTGGCATCCCATTGGCTAGGAGGGCCCCTTGTCTGTATGAGCGTAACCCAGCAACCAGGTAAACGAACAATTTTTACCTCCACCAAGGAGGTTATGTTTTTCCCAGCGTTTATCTGTCTGTCTGTGTTTAAGATAACTCAAAAAGTTATGGATGGATTTTGATTAAATTTTCAGGAGTTGTCAGAAATGTGAAAAGGAAGAACTGATTTCATTTTGGGTGTGATCCGGAAGAAATCCTGGATTCTGGATCACTTTCAAATTTTCGATAATTGTTGCGTTTAGTGGAGGTCTGCGCTCTCTGAGTGCTTTTCTAGTTCTAACATGTATTTCTTACAGGTTTTTATGTCATTTCATGTATTATTTATAATTTATTAAAAAAATAATCTTTGAATTTTGGGGGCTTGCAGCGGATTAGGACATTTACATGGAAAACACGTCTCTACTTAAGAAATTTTCAGGTTATGAAACTACTTCCAGAACCAATTAATTTCATAAGTAGAGGTAGCACTGTATAAATATATGAATGCATACATAAATACATACTTTTTGCCTATGAATGAATAAATAAATAAATAAGATACAAAATTGGACATGAAATGAATAATAAAAATATGTCTCACATGCCCATTTCCCCATGTTAACAACGTCAGTACGGGGTCAGCGTAAGGTCAACGTGACTGCCCAGTTAGCTTATGTCGTGATATCATTTAACCACTGGAATTTTATTTCACAGATACCAAAGAGAACTTTTTAGCAGCATCATGTATGGTTTTCTAAAAAGAAAAGCCCCACAGGAACGGAACATCACAGAGGAGCCGACTTCTTCATCAAGCCTTCATCCACCAGCTCTGAATCTGCTCCATAGGTACCAAAGGTAGCTGCTAGCGATACGGCTAAAAAGGTAGATAAGGTCCCCATTAACCATGAAAAAATAGGGATCACTGTATACACAAGTTAAGTGCTTGAGAATAAGTGCTTAAAAAAGAAGTAAAAATTAATATAAAAAACACACACAAATTCTAAAAGTAGGCTGCCTTCCTCTAGTATAGCCACATCCCAGGGTTAAGGGAAGGAGAGAGAAACAAAAAAAAAGGAAATGGAATTGAGGGGGAGGGATCCGGACCCTAAAGACTGACCCTTAGGTAGATAGTTCATCGTTTAATCCCCCCGGTGCAGCTGACCCCAGCTGGTGGATCCAGATCCTCTCTGCCCTCTTCCTCTGTCCGTCCGTCCAGTGGTCGTTATGTTCTGGTTACTGAAAGACGGTTGATGGAATGACATTGAAAATGCTGCACCAAGTGGGTGTTCAGACAGCCCCACCCAATGTTGTATAAATGTTGTGTATAAACAGAATGTTTGGTTTCTCCGACATAGATTTTATTGCATAGATTACAGGTGATGGCATAAACTGTATTGGTGATCTGGATGGATGAGGAACCTAAAATGAGGGGGAGGTTAGGAAGGTAGGGTTAGGGGGTTAGGGGTGAGGGTTAGGGGTTAGGGGTTAGGGGTTAGGGTTAGGGTTAGGGTTAGGGGGTTAGGGTTAGGGTTAGGGGTTAGGGGTTAGGGTTAGGGTTAGGGTTAGGGGTTAGGGGGTAGGGGTTAGGGGTTAGGGCTAGGGTTAGGGTTAGGGGTTAGGGTTAGGGGTTAGGGGGTTAGGGTTAGGGGTTAGGACTAGGGTTAGGGGGTTAGGGTTAGAGGTTAGGGCTAAGGTTAGGGGTTAGGGTTAGGGGCTAGGGTTAGGGGGTTAGGGTTAGGGGTTAGGGCTAGGGTTAGGGGTTAGGGTTAGGGGTTAGGGTTAGGGGTTAGGGCTAGGGTTAGGGGGTTAGGGGTTAGGGTTAAGGGTTAGGGTTAGGGGCTAGGGTTAGGGGTTAGGGGGTTAGGGGTTAGGGCTAGGGTTAGGGATTTGGGTTAAGGGTTAGGGTTAGGGGTTAGGGGTTAGGGGGTTAGGGTTAGGGGTTAGGGCTAGGGTTAGGGATTAGGGTTAGGGGTTAGGGCTAGAGTTAGGGATTAGGGTTAGGGGTTAGGGGTTAGGGCTAGGGTTAAGGGTTAGGGTTGGCACCAGACAAGCGGGCAAATGCAACGTAAATTGGGCGTGAACAAGGAGACGAGGGGGGGGAGGCGGGGCGGCTGCCAGCGAGCCGGGGAGGACTGCTCCGATATGTTCCCGGTCCACGTCGGACCTCAGATGAGATCATTTTCTATTAAAATAATTGGTCTTTATGGGAAACAGGAGGGCTTTGATTTTCTCTTCATCCAAAAATATGAAACTGATTATTACTTGGGATCAAGCGCTTGCTTAGTTGGAAATTTCAAAAAGGATATTGCTACCTGCGGGGATAAATAGTCTGCTGTTTCTCACTTATCATTTCTGCTTATTAAATCAAAACCCAAAGTTTTAATCAGGAAGGGGGTATTAATCAGAAATGAAATGGCGCTCGAACAACACCGGGAGCAGGAAAACATGAGCTGCGATGCTGTGTTTTGTCTGGGAAACTCGCCAGCTTGTGTAAACGATGACTAACTCGGCATGTGGCGCTCAGTTTTGTCCAAGCCTTTAACCGGCTCTCGATTCGCGTGAGGCAGGCAGAGGAAGGAAGGATCATTTCAGATAAATTGCAGCGTACTTAGGATAATCACCAAAATCCGTCTGCCGATGAAGACGAGGGGCGTCGTAAGTGATTTATAAACCAAATTTTCAGACATCCAGGAGAACCGGCCCTGTGACAGCCGCTCTCGAGGTGCACATGGGACAAACAGAACAGGGTTTTCTTTTACTGTTGCTGTGATTTATGGCTTTTTGTGCATGTAAAAGGTCTGCAGAGATGCCTGACGTCGTAAACTGCCTGAGACGCCTCGTTTGTGGTCCAGGAATCTTTTTCTAATATTAACTGTGTCCAAATCACCGTGAAAACCAAATGGCTGGTTCTAGTACGACCCTGTGGCTGCATTTCCTTCCAGCTTAGGTTCGATTGTGGGCACCTACCAGGAGGTTCTCGTTTCCAGGAACGACCCCACAACGAGGACTTTCAGGAGCTTCTGCTGAGAGGGTTAGGGTTAGGTCCCTGTGTCCTCCTTGAGTAACGGGAACCAAACATCTCAGTGTGGATCTCTTCTCCTTCTTGACATCATCTCCTGTCTAGACCAGGGGTCTTCAACCCTGGTCCTCGCGAGAACCTGCATGTCTTAGATATTTCTCTGCTTCAGTGCAACTGATTCCCATGAATGGGTCGTTAACAGACCTGGATGACAGGCTGATGGTGATCCATTCATTAGAATCAGGTGCGCTGAAGCAGGGAAACATCTAAGACCTGCAGGGTTGCAGTTCTCGAGGACCAGGTTGTGCCACCCCTGCTCTAAGGAAACAAGAAACCGCCACCAGCTGGTATGAGGTGGCGGTTTGCAGGGACGGACTGGGACTAAAAATACGGCCCTGGACTTTCCTCCCTATGTAGGCCCACCAATAACCGGGGGTGTTATTATTAAATCTCAATTAAATCTCTCTACAACAACATATTACAACACTGGAAACTGAACCCACAAACCACTATATGAGAGTCCACCCACTGAACCACTAGACCACCTAGCAAACACCATTGTAGGATCCTGACATTATACTGATTTTTAAAATTAAATTACCCCATGCAGCGCAGCTGTGGTTAGTTAGGGAACCATTCAACCAATCATCCTTCCAACAATATTTGTAGCCTATTCCACAGACATTACTCCACAACGCACCATGAAAGAGAAGACAAAGATAAATAGTGCCAAAATAGAAAACACTTCTCCTCAAACTTACTTGGCTTTCATTAGTTTTAATTTTTCCCATCCACCTTTCTCCTTGCGTTTTCTGTTTTTCTTTCTGTTGACAGACACTAACAATAGTCTGCTTTGTTGGTCTTTAGGCCTGTAAATGATAAATGATCATCTTAGCGCCCCCTGCTGTTAGTTGATAGACTAAAAGTTTTGGTTACTGAACAGGGCTGATGGCCGTAGACCGGACGGCCATTCTGGACTTTTCCAGAATCCACAGATTACCAGTCAGCCCCTGGCGGTTTGTGAAGCTGGTGAATTTTACAGACCGGTTCTGCAGCGCTTCAAGGCGAGGTCCCTGCAAGCGCCACCTGCTCGGCTGGATTTGAGATCATGTGACAGTCGGGAGTCTGCTTGCTTACATCTCTCCACGCCTCGCTCTTTCTAGAATTATACATTTAAAAAGGATGAGTTGGCTCACGTAAAATGTGCTTCTCTACTTCTAATCCGACCCTCTCGGTTGACACCCTCTGGATCGTTTACGTGCCGCCTCCGCAGGTTAGCGTAGCGCCGAGGTGGGGGTAAAGGCCCGCTGGTGGTGTTCTGCTTTGAAAATTCACCAGGTTCTCGATGACGCTCTCGTGTCCGACTTCCCGCCAGTTGGATCTGCTGCGTGGAAATTGATGATTGAGTTTCTTAACCACTGCAGGCTTCTGGTGCCGGTAGTCTCATCGGCTTGAATGGTCTTGATTCACTGTCGGGACCTGAGCTTGAGGCCACGCCCACTACACTATATTCAATGTCCCCACTGTGGGACAAATGAAGGTTCTTCTTCTTCTTCTTCTTCTTCTTCTTCTTCTTCTGCATTTTATCTCATTGCTCTCCCTATTTTCTCGGGTTGTGGCGTGGACTAGAGGCGTGTACTTCCCTCTCATACTAATCCAAACAAAGTATCACGAAGCCTATTTTCTCCACTTGCTGTCCCGAAAGTCAGGCAGCTAATTAGTAGGAAACCTGCAACGGTCACCATCGGCTTCTTTTTTTAACGAGGGCACAAAGTTTTCATGTTGTACCATTAATGGAACGGACATAAGGAGAAACTTCCCATCAAATCCAACAATGCAGAGAAAGCCAAGTTTTGACTAGAAAGGTCGCGTCTATGTGATGGGATAGGTTGCGTAAGAATCGACTCCTACAGTAGCGCCATGGAAACACACCAGGGGAGGTGCCTTTCTCTACCCGGCCGCCTCCTCCCAAGGTTATTATCGTTAACGAAAACGAACAAAACAACGAAAACTAGAATAAAAAAAAAAACATTTTCTTTAACTGAAATAAAATAAAAACAAGAGTTTTTTTTAAAAAAAACGATAACTAACTGAAACTGTATTATGTGTTTATAAAACGAACTAAAATTAACTATAATAATATCAAGAACGTCCTTCGTTTTCATGTTTGTAATTTTTTTTCTCATAAATGTTTGAAATCTATTAACTTCGCTCCGCCTTACAACAACAACCACAAAAAAAAAAGAAAAAGAAAAGTGATCAGCAGTGATGGCTGTGGCAAAAGTTGGGAGAAAGCGTCTCAGTCCTATCTGAGATTTCTTTGACTATGACTGTGTTAAAGGAGCAAAAAGCGAAATCATTTCACCGCTAGGTTTGCTGTTGAGCACTGCCTGTAGACCAAAACAAAGTGTGCCATTAGCCACACCTCCCTCTGCCTCTGCTCGCCACCAACCCCCCCCCCTCCCCTCCACACACTCCCCCACTACACCCCCGCTCGCTTCGAAGATCTACCTACACCGAGCAAAACATCACCATGGCGAGTAACAAAGTAAGTCATTTATAACATTATAATGTTTATACTGGTTTGTCCGTAAATTAATCTTTATGTCACTAATTTAGTGAGTCACCATTAGCATCAAACGTTATCTATTCGCCGCTAATTGCGTTAGCAGACAGTTCAACGTAAGTAACAATATGACGGCAGTGAATAGCTTTCCTGCAAATACAATCTACCGGTAAATTAGCCGCTAATAGCTGAAAAGTAATTTTGTGGATATCGTAATAGTTGCTAAAACTGTCTAAATAAAATAAAAAAGGCAACGGTTGTAGTAGTTTTGTCCGTTTCTATTTATTTATGCCTATAACTTATTTATTTACCTTCCAACATTTGCTAAAACTAGCGTTACATTGAAAATATGACCAGACTAAGACGTAGGCTACGTGTGTTCTGCTAATATATGTGAATTCAGCCAAGTACTCACTACTCACTGGCTGTCGCGTTTTATAGAGAGGGAGGGGGGAGGAGGGAGGAGGCGAAGTTTCACATGAACGCACATGAACGCGCGGCCGGACCGGCTTGTAAACTTGAAGCTGGAGATCAACACAGAGAGCGGGTGTGTGACGTCATCCTATACTCCAGATGAAATTACACCTCTCGTTCTCCATGTAGCGATTTTTTAATTCCTTCAGTCTTAAATAATGGATTTCCACTTATTGCTCCTTTAACGATAAAAATAAGTGCCTTGTTGTAGAAGCAGGTGATACAATGTGTGGAATACTTCTCAAGGAGAAAAAAACCCACGAATCTGAAAGTCCATTTGAAAAGCTCGCACGAGAAGGCTAACCAAAACTAGCTGGATAAGCTAGCCTAAGCTTGCCCCCTGGAAAGAAGGCTAACCAAGACTAGCTGGATAAGCTAGCCTAAGCTAGCCCCCTGGAAAGAAGGCTAACCAAGACTACCTGGATAAGCTAGCCTAAGCTAGCCCCCTGGAAAGAAGGCTAACCAAGACTAGCTGGATAAGCTAGCCTAAGCTAGCCCCTTGGAAAGAGAAGCTACAACAAAACGGGAGAAAACAGCAACTATAATGGACTGTTTCCACCGGAGACCAGATAGCTGCTGGTCAGTAAATACGCAGGAACACCACAAGATGGAATACGCATTGATAAATATGTTTATTGAGACCAGAATGTAAACACGACTTTGTTATTCGAAAGCCTTCAAAAAGTTCAGTGCTTCACTCCAACCAAAATTAGAACCCTAATTTACAAAATAAAACTAAAACTAACACCGAAACTAATGAAAACTAAACTAAAATTAAGTATTTCAAAACAAAAACGAATAAAAACTAGCAAAACTGCCCTTAAAATGAATTAAAACTAACTGAATTTGAAAAAGTAAACTAAAAACTAAAACTAATGGAAAATCCAAAACTATTATAACCCTGCCTCCTCAAGCTCCTCCGGGCGTCCGCCGACAACCAATCAAACTTCATCGGACTCGCTACGCAAATAAGCTGCTTGCTTTGAATCAGTCCCGCCCCCACGACGCCTTCGCTGGTCAGCTCTAACTGTGTAGTTGCAATTTCATTGGCTGACGCTGGCGTCGACGCATGAGAAGATGCACGGGACCCTCAGTTCAGTTCAGGCAGCACTTGACGTCACCCCCATTCAAAGTCTACAGAGACCGACGAAGCCTTCAGCGAGCAAGCGTGACAGGGGGGGGGGGACGACCATGGACGGATGTCGGCCCCGTTCCAGTTCTCCACGTTGATGGAAATCTGCCTCTTTCTAGCAGACGCTGGAATGAAATCATGAACTTGTGAATGCACATTATACGGACCTCAGGCACTGGGGAGCTCATTTAGAGGACAGAAAGTTTTGCACTTGGGTTTGTACGGAAACCTGGCGACCGAAAGGACAAAGAAACTGGAGTACAGATGACGTCAGAGACATGCAGATATGCTTAGACGAGATAATAAGAAGCAAACTCTTTTTTTTTTCCCACTTTGTCCCTCAAATCTGGTTTCAGTGTCATACGGAGAATCCCCATGTCGCTCTAGCCTGGACAGAGCAGCTCTTAATGAGCAAAGCATGTGGCTGGCATTTGGAGAAGATGCTATCGCTCCAAAATGCAGATCGCTACTGTAGCTATGCCGCTGGCTTCGTCAAAACGAGCTGACGCTCACGTCGTACGCTGGTCCTGGAAATCTTTACTCCATCTCCCGTTTACAGCCTCATGGTTGGCCGAAGAAAAACTCACAGCACTGTTCCAGTCATTATTTAAGCAACGAGGAGTCGTTTTCCACAGTTTCACACCGCTGCAAAAACTACAACACAGCTTGTGTCTTTCCTGCACGGTGTTACGTTTTGCACATCGTTCGCGGGTTTTAAGTCCAGTCAAGCGAACTAAATGATTTTCGCACGTGCCGGGGGTCGAAAAGCTTCGAGGGGAATGGCCCCCGACGGGGTTTCATCAAACGGGAGACAGCGGCGCTTTCAGACAACCTCTCACGTCACTGTTGCGTTCAAGGAAAGTTCGAGCCCCGACAGCCGTCTCATTCCTACATCTCTCGCCAGTTCATCTTTTTTATGTCGGGCAGTTTGACGACCTCGTCAAGCACATTTCAGCTTGTCCCTCCAGGAGAAGCAGAGGTAGACTGGTAATTACCAGCAATGACCTGGTTCCAGTTAGGGTCCCAGTAAGGGGCTCGGTCCCAGGGGCCAGATGCATAAAACTGTTAGGATTCATCCCTGCCGCTGTTGATGCACAAAGACAGAAACATGCATATGCATCGTTGGGAAAGGTGCGCATGTCTACGATTGTCCTTCCTAAATCTCAGTTACTGTGGATTCGTACTCATGTGCACGTGCACATGCATGATTCCCACTTCCATATTTATCCATGAATGAATGTGGACAAAACCCTGCGTCCATGGGCCACAACTCAATAGTAGATGAAAGCAACACCAGCTTTACTGGTTGTGAAACCGGGATCAGTGAAGTTATTTGATGGATTCGGTTCAGGAGCCGAGAACACACCATAAACATCTGGACCATAAACATCTGGACCATAAACGTCTGGACCATAAACGTCTGGACCATAAACATCTGGACCATAAACGTCTGGACCATAAACGTCTGGACCATAAACGTTTGGACCATAAACATCTGGACCATAAACATCTGGACCATAAACGTCTGGACCATAAACGTCTGGACCATAAACATCTGGACCATAAACGTCTGGACCATAAACGTCTGGACCATAAACGTTTGGACCATAAACATCTGGACCATAAACATCTGGACCATAAACATCTGGACCATAAACGTCTGGACCATAAACGTCTGGACCATAAACATCTGGACCATAAACATCTGGACGATAAATATCTGGACCATAAACATCTGGACCATAAACGTCTGGACCATAAACGTCTGGACAATAAACATCTGGACCATAAACGTTTGGACCATAAACATCTGGACCATAAACGTCTGGACCATAAACGTCTGGACCATAAACGTCTGGACCATAAACATCTGGACCATAAACATCTGGACCATAAACGTCTGGACCATAAATAGGGTTGGGCACCGAAAAATGATTCCAAGTAGGAATCGGTTCCTAACGTCCGGTTCTGGAATTGTTTAGAAGATTTTTGAATTTCGATTCCTTTTTTCGGTTCCTAAATGTCCGCGCTATTTTTTTTTTATTTACTGCACTAGTTTGTTGATGTTTCTCCGCCCGGCGTACTCAACTCCGCGCTAGTGGCGACGTCACGTCCGTCACCAACGGGACTTCACTCGCCACAACATGGATCCCAAGAGACGCCGCTCTGGAGTTTGGCTGCATTTCAGTCTGGGAAATGACGGCTACCTGGCGCAGTGCAACACCTGCGGGAAGCGTGTTACTGCCAAAGGAGGGAGCACGACTAATATGGCAAAACACCTTCGCCTGCATGACATCACAAAAATAAACGAGTGTACCGTATTTAATTCACTGCGTTGCTCCCGTCGCTTCTTCGACTGCAACAGAGTCCGTCTTCATCCAGAAACTCTTGCCTTCTCATATACAGTGGTACCTCTACTTACGAACGTTTCTACATACGAAGTTTTCAGGTTACGAAACGCATCAACGGGAAAATATTGCCTCTAGTTACGAAAGAAATTTCAGGATACGAAAGGCTAAAATACAGTAGCGCTGCTACTCGCAGCTCCCAGAGTTTACCGAATGTAAACATACTTGTAGCTGCTCTGCCATTGGCTATCGGCTAGCATCTTCCTGGCATCCCATTGGCTAGGAGTGCCCCTTGTCTGTATGAGCATAACCCAGCAACCCAGGTAAACAAACAGTTTTTACCTCCACCAAGGAGGTTATGTTTTTGTCTGCGTTTATCTGTCTGTTTCTGAAAGAGCAGATATGGTCATCTTCCTAAACAAAAACTGTTGATTTCGTTTTTTGTTGGGCAGAATGTAGGAGGCCAACTGCCAACTGTAAGTTGTTTAACATTTAGGCTGTAAGTGAATTCTGTGTGTGCATATGTGCATGCTAGCATGTGGAAGAATAAAAATGGCCTGTCGCCTGTGTAAATGTGTCCGTTTTTTTTAATGAAAAAATTCTACTGTTGGATAAGTCGCGATCTGTTGACCTACACATCAAAGAATCGGAATCAAGAATCGTTTTGAACAGGAATCGAAACAGAGAATCAGAATCCAAAAGATGCCCAACCCTAACCATCAGTGCCGCCAGAAGAGTTGAAATTTTCAGAGTTCCTAGTCGGACGTTTAAACTGGAATGCTACGTGAAGCCAGAATTCCAATTCACGAAGTCCAAAAAGAAAACCCCTCTGCTAGTTCAAAAGCTTTAAAAGAGTTTTAATTTACCGTTTATCGCGGTTTTGTCAGATGTACACGTCGTCCTGTTCGCTCTTTGTTGCTACGGCGCTTGTGCGACTTCAAAAAAGGTTCGAGTCGTACGAGCGTCCGAGGTCTTGTACGACTCTGCAACTGGAACACGGTGGACTCAGGTGGCAGGTCATTCCCCGGTTTACGTCGCGACTTCCATATTGTGTCAGTGATGCATCAGGACTCTGAACAACATCATTAACGATGGAGGCGGCTCCATAGCTACAGATGACATCACAGCAGAGGAAGCCAAGAAACTCCAGAGTAGAAAACATGAGACTGACGGCGTCGAACCGCCACACTAATACCAGAACCCTCTGAACAAAGAAATTACTAAAGTTGAAGCAACTGAAGCTGAAAGCACTTTAAAAACTGCTGCAGATTTTTTTTTACTGCCCTTTAGTTAAGCTACGAAGCTGCCTTCTCTGGGTGGAAATGTTCCAGTAGTTTCCTCGGAGGACATGCATCTGTGAAAGAGGTCTGTTCGAGGAGCAGGAAGCCTGCTCACCTACACGCAAAGCTGCAATTGATATCACTTTTAACGACGTCAATTAAACCCATTCTCACCCTGCTTAGCATGCACGCTGCGAGAAAGGCTGATCACTGCGTGAAGCGTGCCGGGCTGTTGTTGGACATGACGAATGGAGGATCGACATACGAGCAGTGTATTTAACCATGGAACCTACTTAGCATTTAGATAGACTGAATGATGACTGTTTATATCCAATAAAACCGCAGTGAAGCCAGGCTGAAAATAACCACCGTTCTCCACAGCAAATACGAGATTTCTCTGCTTCTTCTTGCTGCTGTCCGAAACCTGCAGGGGGTTAATATTTTTACATTCAGGGGACGGGCTGACCCCCAACCTCTCCTACATTTACAAGACTCGATATAAAACCCAGCCCCAGAAGTAATACAATGAGAGAGAGAAAAGAAAAGGATCTCATGAATTCAAACAGAAAGGCTGCTGATGACTGGTGTCAGGAGGCTGGAGGTTTGAACGCACTGCAGCGCAGAAACAAATGTCAACAGCTACACAATCACAGAGCAGCCGACTTTCCAGAACAAATAGCAGATGATATTGTGAGAAAAATACCCTGTTAGGGCTCGTGAACGTCGCTATAAAAGATGCATGAACAGAGAAGGAGGAACAGTGGAGTCTTCGTCCGTCAGCTCAGATGAAAAGAAGTGCTGGGGAATGGGAATTAGACACAAAAATAAGACAAATGTGGCGCGTTGAAGACTCACTCATGCTTACTGCGCTGTTGCAGTACCGGTTGGCGAATCTGCACTTTAACGAGAATGCCATCTGGGGAGTCCGAAAAGTCAGAACTATCACCGCCTATCGTTGAGGGGAATCTACTGCAGAATGGCGAGACATCGTTTTCTTTACTTTAGAGCGAGGCGGTTGAACCATCATCACCTTGGTTACCATCAAAGAGCCGGTTCTGCTTTATTTCCTGAGCCAGCTGTGATGTCAGATTTCTAGTTCCTGGACTCGGTCTACGATGGTGTTTCTATATAAGACTTGTTTCTGGAAGACACTTGGATTCTGGGACCTTTTCTGGGCCTGTCTCAGCTTCTTGTCAAATCCCAACTACTATGTTGGGCTTCATGGCACTGGACGCTGGACGCTCCAGTTTGTGCCCGGTTTGTGGTGATCTGCGGTCGGATGTCTACATACTGTCTGCAGGGGGCGGATCGGTCCTCTTGCGGCTGGTGGAGACCTGCCGCCGCGGACATGGACGGTGTCACTGGAGGCCGGTTCGGGAAAGCTAAGTAGTCCTGAACTACTACCCGCGGCAACCACCGCCACTGGATCCGGGCTGCAGCGTCACGGAGCCGGGACCGGCAAACAGCTGCTGCCTTTGTCCAGCAGTCTGCACGCCGGATGGGTCAGCTGACCTGGCAGGGGCCGTCTGGTGACCTGGTGGGGCCCGGCACCGCTGGGGGAGACGACAACGGCCTGGTCCGGTCCGCGTGATGAACCGGGCTCTGGGACAGTCGGCTCCGTCGCTCGCCTGACTGAATGGAGCTCAGTCTTCCCAGAGGAGACGGTCTGGTTCATCGGAGTTTCCTCCTCTGACCTGGAGATATCTCACTGGTCATCATTATGGAGATATACTGGTTCTAACGGCTGTTAACTGTTTTAACGGCTGTTATCTGGAGTTAGCACTCGGACCACAGGACCAGGACATGAAAGTGAGCGCCGGACGCTAGCAGCTCCCCTAGTAAACCAGTTTTTCTGGTGTACTGAAACCTGAATTTCCCCCTTGGGGGATTAATAAAGTATATTTGAATTTGAATTTGAATGCTGTCAGAAATGGCAGGTTTTTTTGTCATTAAATCACAAAATATGGGATTTAAGGACAAAATTTGTTTAATTTTTTTTTTTGTAAAATTATGACCTTTTGTTTTAAAAAATATCCTAAAGTCTCAAATTTCCCAGAAGTCTTATCTTTTTATTGTGAAATTAAATCTTTTGTCCTGAAATCCCCCAGTGTCTACCATTCGTACGGAGTCGCCTTCAGACTCAGACCTGTAAGTACTATTATCACCCAACCTTGACAATACGCAGTAGCTAGTTGATATGGGTTTTACAAAAATATATTTCTGCTGTTGAGAAACAATCGTGTGAAGGCGTGGTTTCCAGGGGTGAATTGAAGAGGAGGAGGCGGACCCTTTGGGAGGAGGGAGGGAGTGTATATTTTCAAAATCTCACTTAAGTTGGATTGTTGGAACTGTTTTTTCAAAGATCTCCCACTATACCTTTAAACACACTAAAAGGAATTTGGTCAAATAAGGCCTCAACCATCACAAATGCTCCAAATGTTGCCTTTTATGAATGCGTTTGATGGGCACCGTGAATATAGAAAAAAAAAGTAAACACGTATTTTATCTGAGACAAGCGGGAAACAACGATGATCTGATTCCTGAAATGTGCTGAGTTTCCCGCCACACTCACAGACGGCGTTCCTCAACAGGAAACGCAGCAGAAAGGAGCTGAAACCGGCACATCTGCCATCGGCCCCAACAACCCCGGCACCGTCAGCGTCTCCACTCTCGTTTCACCACCGCAACCTTTGCGTCGTCTTCCGGAGCGGCGTGCTGCCGGGTTTGACCTTGTCGTGGAAGATGAGCGCTTGTCGGGGGATCATGATGGAAAAATATGGCAGCAGATCAGAAACCTGCGTGCCATTATCACTCTCGCCGGTGTCATCCTATTTCATTTCTGCTTTACCGCTGACCTTCATTCAACAATGCATCCTGCTGACGCAAAGGTTTCGCTGTCCTTTCTGCAGGGATGATGAACGTCCCACCTGTCCTGTTTCACCTCAGCTCCAACAAGGCTGGGGGGGTGGAGACCCACGCCCCTAACAGATGAGGACAGTCGCCACCCGAGGGCCACCGCTGGCTCTTCAATTATTCACACCGTGGAATAATGTCGTCCTCCGTCTTTATCCGAGCTCATCCCGGCCGGTGATCCTTATCTGAAGGTTGAGTAATGGCCGGGTCGATGGGAGGTGGCAGGATTTCAATAGGCCGTCTCCGCCGTTGTTCTTGCATGTGTAAGCTGAAAAACACTGCGCTTTAGGGCGAGAGGAGAAGATGGGGCGTCGATAAGACGCTCTCGTGTAATGAGCTTAACGGGGGTGCGTGAGGTCGCGACGTATCGAGATCTCCAGACGGCTCAAAGATCTCAGATTAAAGATGGTTATGAGATGAATCAGATTAGAAATATCGCCCACTCTGGAGCAGTTTACCCTTTCACATACAGCAGGCAGCTGTATTTATTTAAGAGTAAGGAAAGAGTATTATTTCCTGTGATGTCAAACGCCCAACGGCAGATGAATCGCACTACAGTTTGGATCTGGACAATTTGGACAGACATTTTATGTGTAAAGGGCCTTGAGATGTTGTTAAAATGTCATCTGATCTGAAACCTGCGAGCACATTTGCAAGTAAATCAAACCTACTCTGGATTCATGATGACTTGAATTAAAGGTGGGGTGGGTGTTCTTTGAAAAAACGGTTCCATCAATCCAACTCAAGTGAGATTTTGAAAATATACACTCCCTCCCTCCTCCCAAAGGCTCCGCCTCCTCCTCTTCAGCCCACCCCTCTAAACCACGCCTTCACATGATTCACGACTACATGAACCGCAGGGAGGGAGGGAGGGAGGGAGGGGTGGGTGGGAGTGCATTGATATTTGATGGACATATTAGGCAGCCAATGAAAGTGAAGATGATCACTATTTTGATTGGTCAGTTATTCTCTGATTATACCCTCTAGACTGGACCAAAACGTTTCGGTTTTTTTGAAAACATCTTATTTCAGTGGGTGCAATGGGAATGTGAAAGGGTTTTCAGGCAATACTGTAAAAAGTGCTGCAAAAAAAGAACACCTACCCCACCTTTAACTCGTAAGAACATGGACATTTTAGCGAACTCCAACCAATCAACGACTGACTGCAGGTTTTAGGTTCTGCGTTTTAACTAGAAGTCTGTATTCGGGAAGTAACGATATGGAAAATGTGATATCTCGATTGTAGCGACCAAATTATCATGGTTTACAATATTATCGTGATATTCTCCATTGCTGTACAAATGTCCAAAAAACACATACATTTAAATGATTTCACAAAATCTTGTGATTTTCTTGTCAAACTAAAACATCAGAAGCCAAAATCTTATCAAAATGAAACTTTCACATTAAAAGGGCAAACAACTGGCACAGAAAGATGTTTTATTTTAAATGAACTAAATAAATAACAGGAACAAAGCTAATTTGTCCGGTGCAAATTTAAATAAACACTTAAACAACCATAGTAGGTCAAAATATGCAAACAATTATCAGGAACAAATATTATAATGCAACTTCAAATGAAATAAACTTTTGACTTTAAGCTGGACCTTAAATAAGTATAAGTGTGCAAATAAAGAAAGTTGCTTGTACAAATTACAATAAAATGTAAACAAGTGCTCTACAGACAGAATAATTGTCCTCCACCAGTCCCTCTTCATTCTTTAAAAAAAAAAAAAAATGCCCAGACCTCAGATTTTGTCATTTTACAATTATCAGGAACAAAAATTATAGTGCAAGTTCAAATGAAAAAACTTTGGACTTTAAGCTGAACCTTAAATACGTATAAATGTGCAAATAAAGAAACAGTTGTTTAGGAGCCAAATATGTTGTTCTGAATTGTAGTTCACTCTGTGTGTCTGTGTGTGTCGCTGTGTTGTTACCTGAGGGTCAGGTATAAAGGTAGCTGCCTGTTAATGGTTAGGTGTTGGACCCGGAAGGGCAAAAGGTTTTTGACCGCTGTGGCGCTAACTGCCGGCGTTATGGTTGTCGGATCAGTTAATGGAATAAATTAATATTTTAACTGCATCAGAAGAACATTGTTCCGGTCATTTTTTCATCAACAAGCGACGGTAACGTTTACGAAATGTGAGTTAGCGAAGCGCGTCGACCAGGTTACTCTTGGTCAAACATCTCAGTAGCTTGAAGCATTAGCCTTAGCTCCTTCAAGGTGCTTCTACAAATTACAATAAAATGTAAACAAGTGCTCTGCAGACAGGATTCCCTCTGCATTCTTAAAAAAGAATATATATATATATATATATATATATATATATATATATATATATATATATATATATATATATATATATATATATATACAGTCATGGAAAAAATTATTAGACCACCATTTTTTCTTCATTTTCTTGTTCATTTTAATACCTGGTACCACTAAATGTCATCATGTGACTAAAACAGACAGAAAAGAAAACATTGAATGCATAAAAGCAGTGTTTTTGGCAGTACAACGCCATAGCTATTGATGTAAAAACTTAAGTGATTTAGGTTATAATCAAGAAAACCATGGAAAATGGTAAGATATCAGCTCTTAAATAAAATTCTTATGAGCAATCTTTGTGGTTATCGTTATGTTTGTCCAAACAAATGTACCTTTAGTTGTACCAGGCATTAAAATGAACAAGAAAACTGAAGAAAACATATATATATATATATATATATATATATATATATATATATATATATATATATATATATATATATATAGATATATTCCCAGATTCCCAGATTTCTCCTTTTAGTGGGTTGGTAAATGTCCTGCGTGCTATCACCACTTTCCTCCATGCTAACGTTACGATGCCGATGTTACAAGCTACAAATTCACGCGAGACACAGACGCAAGTCTCTCGCAGACTTGAATGAGGCTGATATTACACATCCTGGTAATCGACCGCAATAATGAGATGAAGTCAAACATAAACGGTAATCGTTATCGCGTAAGATTTTACCGCGCTTTACCGTAATACCGGTAACCGTTCTATCCCTAGTCTATATTAAAATGACTGCTTTGGCGTGATGAAACCTGGAAACCTGCGGGTGAACTCGTAATCTCACGGATCCACTGGAGGAGCCGGAGCTGTCCAGCGATCCGCGTTTGAGACGCACCACCCAAGGAGGTACGCCAACTCACCCCCGCTTGTTGCGTCTGGTGCAACTTGGCTACGAGACGAGGCCTCTCGGCGCCTGAGGCCCCGATGAAGACGCTCAAATGAATCATTTGCCCCGCTGGACGCCAAAGTTCAGCATTTACAGTGTGAGTCAGAGCCTCACACAACCAGAAACAGCATCTTTATCAACATTTATAATAAGACATTAACGCCTTCAGAAAACTCAAAGCTCCAAACAACCGCCCAGGAGCCTCGTGGCGCGATTCACATTTTAAAAAACCGGTGACCCTCTGCACCCGTTTCTCAGCGCCAAAAATCATCTCTGTGCGCTCACAACAAGATCAATCCTTAAGATAACCAGGAAAAGTCAAAGCTTCCAGCGTCGGGAAATTGCCTCAATCGGGTTGTTATTTCAAATTGTGCGTGTAAAAGTAAGCGAGTGGGAGCCGCAAGTCATTTTTACGAGTGCGCGGGCCTGACGGCGAGGAGCCCGGCTGCGCATGAAGCAGACTGACGTGACAGTGCCGAAAGGTGGATTTATAAAGATTAAGAAAGCGCATTATCAACCAAAAATGAGAGACATTCTTCAATTTGACAAGAGAAGAGAGCGCGCCCGGCTCCACCTTCCAGGAATAAAATCCGATATGCCCTCCCTGCAGAATTTACGCTATGTTTTTTTTGTGTTTTCTTTTCATCCCAAGAAGATTACATCTACAAGAAAAATGTAAACACTTTTAATGAAACTGCAGCTGACATGAATAACTCTGCTGTCTGAAGGGCAGACGGCAATGAGGCGGCAGCGGCGGCGGCGGCTCGGCGTGACTCACGGCGTGACGGACACAATCAAAGACTCGACTTCTTCCCCCGCAGCCGGAGCCGCCGTCCATTAGATCCGGTGGATTTCACTCTCTGGTGCTGGCGACGCCCCAAGACGGCCGGAGAGGGTTCGATTGTATCTGAAAGTGCGATGACTAATCTGTGACAGATCTGCTCTTCATGAGGATTAGACAACTCGCCATCGTTAGTCACGTTCCACGAGCCGCATGTCGATCTAATTGACAATAATGGCAACACTCGGGACGAAGTGGAAAAGCTTGGGAGAGCCGTGCACTGACCACAACAGATGTTTCTGTTTTACCCAGGCCTGGAATTCCCTGATTTGAGGGACAAGGCCACTTGTCCTTCAAAGGGGCATTTTTTTTGAGGGCACAAAGGCCAGATGTCAGGGCAACATGGCCATAATAAAAAAAAACACAATATGACATAATAAATGCTCAAAAACGGCACAACACAGTTTTTGAATTCAGAACTTTGGATATTTTTAATAAGCTACCACAACTTTTGGACTTTTATCAAAGGGAAACAGACAACAAAATAGGCAATGTCATTGGCTTTTATCAGGTTATTACACATCCATAAATTTAATTCAAATCATCATCTGATGATAGGGACAACGCCTGGCATGGACGCTTCTCGCTGCTGCTCCGGGACTTATACCTGCGACGCTGGATGCTCCAGTTTGTGCCCGGTTTATGGTGATTTGCGGTCGGATGTCTACATACTGTCTGCAGGGGGCGGATCGGTCCTCTTGCGGCTGGTGGAGACCTGCCACTGCGGACATGGACGGTGTCACTGGAGGCCGGTTCGGGAAAGCTAAGTAGCCCTGAACTGCTACCCGCGGCAACCACCGCCACTGGATCCGGGCTGCAGCGTCACGGAGCCGGGACGGGGGCCCCCGACGTAGCGGCGGCGGCATGCTGCCCCCGTCCAGCTGTCTACACACCGGATGGGTCAGCTGACCTGGCAGGGGCCGTCTGGTGACCTGGTGGGGTCCAGCACCGCCGGGGGAGACGACAACGGCCTGGTCCGGTCCGCATGATGAACCGGGCTCTGGGACGGTCGGCTCCGTCGCTCGCCGGACTGAATGGAGCTCAGTCTTCCCAGAGGAGGCGGTCTGGTTCATCAGTGTTTCCTCCTTTGACCTGGAGATATCTCACTTGTCATCATTATGGAGATAAACTGGTTCTAACGGCTGTTAACTGTTTTAACGGCTGTTACCTAGAGTTAGCACTCGGACCACGGGACCGGGCATGAAAAGGAGCGCTGGACGCCGGCAGCTCCCCTAGTACACCAGACTGGTGTACTGAAACCTGAATTCCCCCTTGGGGGATTAATAAAGTATATTTGAATTTGAATTTTTTGAGAACCTGGGGTCTTCCTAGGCCCATAAAAAAAACAGTTGTCCTCCACCCCTCTATGCTCCCTCTGTCTTTTTTGCACTGGCTGAAAAATTCAAAACAGTTTTATGATGAATCAAAGTGGCACGACTAGTTAATATATCATATATATAGTTAATATATTATCACTTTATTACATTATTACAGTTTTATTATCACTTTATTACATTATTACAGTTTTATTATCACTTTATTACATTATTACAGTTTTATTATTACAGTTTTATTACTACTGGTTTTGCACACTGTTTTTGTCGGTTTTGCACACTGTTTTCGTCTACCTACTTTTTATTTAGTGTCTTGTTTTGCGCACTGTTTTTAGTCTATTTATTGTTCTGTTTCTGCACACTGTTTTTAGTCTATTTATTGTTCTGGTTCTGCACACTGTTTTTGTCTATTTATTGTTCTGGTTCTGCACACTGTTTTTTGTCTATTTATTGCCTATTTAATGTCTATTTAATGTCCTGTCTATTTATGTATATTTTTGTATCTGCTGCAACGAGCCAATTTCCCCTCTGGGATTATTAAAGTATTTTTCAATTCAATTCAATTCAATATATTAATTGCCTGCAAAAGCTATTTCCTAAATATACCACATAAACTAAAATAAGAAGAATCTAACAATTAAACCTTTTGAAGTAGGTGTCCATATTTTGGCAGTTTTTTGCTGCATCTTCGAGCTCTTTTGCGACTAATCTCGACTCGTTCCCGTCCTGGCATTCTTCTTTCTGAGGGAAAAAAGTTTCGAGTAAATATATTAAATATTTTTAAATAATATTATCACGTTTTCATAGCCTACTGATTATTCAAATGCTTAAGCCACCCTGGAGCGTATTTCTGTAATGATACGTGTTAAAGAGTTTAGGTTTCACTATCACACACCTGAAGTCTCAGAAGTGTATCGTGTATAGAACAGGAATGTCAGAGTTTAAATCAATCTATCTCAGCATCGTCATCCTGCCTGTAAGTTGTTGTTGATTCATTTGTCAATCGTGAGTTTATAATGTGTTATCTAGTCACACATGTTTTCGTTATAATCGAATTTAATTTCCTGATTTTGGCGATGAAGACTAAGAACCAAAGCATAGGCGTAGTTTGACTTTTGCGTCAGGGGGGGCAAAAATTGTTAAGCACTTTCAACAAACGGGCGCACTCTCACGCGAATGGGCGCGCGTGCACGCGAACCGGCGTGCATGCACACATATGTGCAAACTCGCGCGCACATGATGGCACACAAGATACACTCACCACGAAACCATGAAGTCCAAGATTAGATGATGTTCAAAACCAGTAGTTGCAACAGGATACAGTACACAGTAGATGTTATAAATGTTAATGTTAATGATGTTAAATGTATTAAGAAACAAAATATAACATGATTCATTTAACTGTCACAATATACTGCAGTTTATTTTAGACTTTAAAAAAAACATTACGGTCAAAAACATTTATT
The DNA here is from genome assembly GCA_018398805.1 of Hirundichthys speculiger. Lineage (NCBI taxonomy): Eukaryota > Metazoa > Chordata > Actinopteri > Beloniformes > Exocoetidae > Hirundichthys > Hirundichthys speculiger. The sequence goes on from JAGFBZ010000535.1 coordinate 299,590, forward strand.
TATTTTTTCCAGTTCGTTGACAATGCAATTACATATTTCAGCCACCAGGGGGAGCAATGCTCCCCCTGCCCCCCCGCAAACTCCGCCCATGAAGCAAAGCTTCGCTGCACACATAGAAGAGAGACATAGAAGTTGATTTGGAGAGAAGAGGATTATTTGAAGGCTTTAGTTTACGATAAAACAGATAATTGCAGGAGACCGTTTACTTGGGTTGTCTTAGCAACCATAGCTCAGAAGGCTACAGTAGCGAGACATGACAGTCTCCGTCTGATATTGAAACATTAAAAATTCTTAGTAGGCTATAGCAATAAGATATGACACGAAAGATTTACAGAAGTCTTGATTTAACTTGTTGGAGGTCCCCCTCAGGGAGGCTAATAGGCTACTGCTACAACCAAGTCTAACAACTCTTTATCAATTCAAAGTTGGGAGTGATTTATTATGATTTATATTATTACGATGTATTACGATATATATAAATAGTCCTGGGCTCAATCTTTAAAGTCCTTTTGCTCATTGACAAGCTATTTGATCCAGAAAACAGATGGCTTTTTCAACACTTACCTTTCATGTCGTCTTTGTGGTATCGTTGTGCTGTTTATCCCATAGACAGAACGTTAATGGAAATAGATGCTGTGCGGTAGAGTTATGGACGGATCTCGCTGTAGGACACACCTCCGCTAAGATTGTTTAGCTTTAATACAGGTAGGCCTAACGATGGGCACTACGGCGCAAACTTGATGATAGCTGAAGGAAGGGGAGAGGGCAGGGCACCAAGGCCACAGTGGCCGTTAAGCAACCAATTTTCAGAAAGGCATCGCGGCCAAGAAGAAGGGCTACGACGGCCATGGGCGCCGTGAAATTCCTGCCCTGGCGTCGACCAGGTTACTCTTGGTCAAACATCTCAGTAGCTTGAAGCATTAGCCTTAGCTCCTTCAAGTTGCTTCTACAAATTACAATAAAATGTCAACACTTGATCTGCTGACAGGACAACTGTCCTCACCAGTTGTCCCTCTGCTTTCTTAAAAAATAAAAAAATATGCCCAGACCTCGGATTTCGTCCTTTAAGGGGGTTGGTAAATGTCCTGCGTGCTATCACCACTTATAGCTAATAGCTAAACTATGCTAACGTTACAATGCCTATGTTACAAGCTACATATTCACACGAGACACAGTCGCGAGTCGCTCGCAGACTTGAATGAGGCTGATATTACAGATCCTGGTAACCGGCGGCGATAATGAGATGAAGTCAAACATAAACGGTAATCGTTATCGTGTAACATTTTACCACACTTTACTGTAATGCCGGTAACCATTCCATCCCTAGAACAGATGTTTCTGTTTTACCTCTATTTATTTTATACTTTTCCCTCCTCACATCCCCTAATGAGAGAGAGAGAGTCACCTTGATTTTCTCTGCATTGCAGATTAACGTTTAAAGTATTTCTGTCACCAGGAAATCATCCAGCACTTGATATCCAGCAGAAGACATTTGCATGGTGTCGGTGCCGATAAGGCAGAATATTTCAAATGTCACCTCAGTGAGAAATCGTCTCCGTCAAAGGAAGCAACACGAGAGAAGCTCCACATTATCTGGATCAATTTATATTATTCCTGCTGAGGTCATACTTTGAAGTTTTGAAAATGACAAATGAGTTTTTATTCACCTTCATTGTGTTGTGAGAGGTATCGGCGCTCGTAGCCCCGCCCTGGCATCTTTTTCCCCTCCACTCTGTGTTCCTGCTCTTATGTGACATTCTTCCCACGGAAACACCGGTGCCTTCGGTGCACGTTGTGACCCCAGAGGTTGACATTCTCACTGTCAGTTTGTGTTTCTAAGAGATCGTGTTTCCTCCTTCGGTCCAGCGAGGCGGACTCGTCCGAATACTTTGGACGGTTTCCAAAGGTTGCCATAGAAAATCAAATCAAATCAAACTTTATTCATAGATGGCTTTTCATGCCCTCAGGCAACACAAAGTGCTTTACATTAAAAAAAAAAATGATAATAAGTAGGGCTGGGCAACGATTAGAATTTTAATCGCGATTAATCGCATTATTTCCCTGATAAATCACGATTAATCGCATTGTATACGCAAAATCAAATAATGAATTAAAAAGTAGTGTAAAATGCACTTTTATTTAAATGTTCTGCTGCCATATGAACTAAAGTGTCATAACATTTGTTGTTCAAACACTTTTAACATCAGCACTTGTCAGTAACACATATTAAGCGTAAATCTCATCTTAAAAATGTTAAATAAAATAAAGATTATTGCCACTGCCGGGGCATTAATGTCATCCTGTTTTTATAAATATTTTTTAAAAAGTTTACAAACAAAATCCAACAAAATGATTGTGTCTCAGCACAATCAGAACATTAAAACAGGTAATTTCTGAGGTAACAGCAGAAACTTTTAACGGGGAGTTCAACTTGTCAGTTGTTACAAATAACCTTGTTTCTGTTGAATCCTCCATCTGGGAGAACTTTAAAATGAAAATGTCCATGTTAAAGTTCACTAACTTTATCAATCTGTATATCATTCATTCTTTCCATTTTTAATTGTCAATCAAAAATGTAAAAAAAATAAAAAGTCACATTTTATCAGGTTTTTTGTTTTTTAATCTAACACACACAAAAAATGAAAAAAATGCCTGTTTTTTTTTTTATAGACTTGGATCAAAAATACAAAATTAAAAAAACGGGCCACAGAACTGAATTTGTTTTATAATAGAGGACTGGACTTTCTGTTGTCATTACACATCTGTGCCACTAGATGGAGCCGCACTGCAGTAACCAGCTAGATCAGTGGTTCTCAACTGGTGGGTTGCGACCCAAAAGTGGGTCGCAGACCCGTTTTCAGTGGGTCGTGGGCCTTTGCCTGGGGAAGGAAATGCTAAAAAAAAAAAAAAAAAAAACGCATGTCATTCATACTCCTTAACAGTAGATGGCGATAATGCCCTGTAATGCCAGTTGACACCCGCCAGTTCACACCATAGAACAGGGGTGTCAAACTCCAGTCCTCGAGGGCCGCTGTCCTGCATACCTTAGATGTTTCCCTGCTTCAGCACACCTGATTCAAATGAATGGATTATCACCACCTTGTCATCCAGGTCTGCACAAGTCTGTTAATGGCCCAGTCATTTGAATCAGGTGTGCTGAAGCGGGGAAACATCTAAAAAATGCAGGACAGTGGCCCTCCAGGACTGGATCTTGACATCCCTGATTTAGATGATGGTTGAATCAACGTTGTCAGTGACCTCAACGTTGAAGAAGGGTGGAATTCCTTTGCGCTTTTAACGTTGAATCAATATCACTTTTGACACTCTTTCAACGTTGATTCAACGTCAGTTTGCTATCTGGGTAGTGTCCTCTCTCCTCACCCTCATCTCTCTCATCTAAAGCCTCCATGAAATAAAACAACAAAAAAATCACTGAACCTCATTTACTTTAATTAAAGGTATTCATTTAAACGGAGTCACAAGTCAAAATCCTTTAAATGTTAATCTTTTTCAGTTTGTAATTTTGATTCATGTATTTCCATCAGTTCAAGGAGCCTTTATTTTTCATATCAATCAGTAGTGAACCTTATTTAAGTTAATGTGAGATATCAAATAGGTTTGTTTGATAGCTTTAAGAAAACGTTTGAGAGGTTTGCCAATAGTTTTTCATTGGAAAAAATAAATATCTCTTCATTTAAAATGTCCAAACTATTTTTGATTTTGTTCATAGTATTGATGTAATGATCTTAGGTATATGTGTGTGTTATCGGTTATCGGTATCGGTTTTGAAAAACAGTTATCGTGCATCCCTAGTTTAAACGTCTTTATACGTATAAATTTTGACTCTTTGCTGTGAATCTTTCCTTGTGATCATCAATAATGACGAACGTTTAAGAGAATAAACATCAGCGTTGTTTTGGAGCACCATCACCGCTGAGATCTGAGCTCGCGGCGTGAAAGTGAGGAGGAAATTTGAATGATGGAGGTTGAAGCTAATGGGGGCAGATGTGACTTCCCCAGAGGGAGACGCCTCCTCTCGTCCCACCATCCCTCACCATCCACAGATGAACATTTCCCAGCCTGCCGGTTGGAAATCACCGAGCTATCTGTTTTGATCATCACATTTCTGACAGCAGCGCTGATTGCAGATCACCGAGCATGTTTGCAGCCCCCCCCCCACCACCACCACCACCTCCTCCTCCTCCTCCTCCTCCTCCTCTTGCTCCACTCCCCATTTGCCTCGCTTGCAGATTTTCCTCAACGTGCAGCACTTTGTGTGATGGTGTGCATCTCCTGATGAATTTGGGGGGGGGGGCCTTTTGCCCCGTGCAGGAGAGAAAGAAGAGAGAAGGTGGGGTGAAGCTGCAGGCTGCAGACGAACTGTATTTGTTTTAAAATTCAAACAGCTCTCCATTATTACCACGTTCGCCACGTGGCAAAAAAAACCAAAAACCTTAGCGGAAACACAAGACGTAAATGCTAAATTCTGGGTGCAAAAGATTCATCGCTGGTGAAATTATCCCTCTTGTTTCCAGGATTTTTTTTTGCTTGTCTCAAGGTTTGAAACAAGTAAATTCATTTCAACAGTAAATAACTAAATTTAAGCGTGACAGGACTCTGCCACGTAGGACTCGCTCCAACAGGGACTGAACTACACACAATTAGTCGAGTTGATTTCCCTGTCCTGGTTCTTCCCACCCAGCTCCTGAGCTCCTTTGGTCAGAGAGTGCCAGAACCAAAGAGACATGATCACCCACAGCAGCTGTGCCAGTCGGCCTCCCAGTAGATCCACTGCTCCACAGCTCCCCCTGCAGCTGGGAGAGACGTGGAGGCGATCAAAGAGAGACCGATTGGTTCTGTTCCCAGAACCACTGCTCCACATCTCCCCCTGCAGCTGGGAGAGACGTGGAGACGACCAAAGAGACCGATTGGTTCTGTTCCCAGAACCACTGCTCCACATCTCCCCCTGCAGCTGGGAGAGACATGGAGACGACCAAAGAGACCGATTGGTTCTGTTCCCAGAACCACTGCTCCACATCTCCCCCTGCAGCAGAGGGAGATGTGGAGACGACCAAAGAGAGACCGATTGGTTCTGTTACCAGAACCACTGCTTCACATCTCCCCCTGCAGCTGGGAGAGACGTGGAGACGACCAAAGAGACCGATTGGTTCTGTTCCCAGAACCACTGCTCCACATCTCCCCCTGCAGCTGGGAGAGACGTGGAGACGACCAAAGAGACCGATTGGTTCTGTTCCCAGAACCACTGCTTCACATCTCCCCCTGCAGCTGGGAGAGACGTGGAGACGACCAAAGAGACTGTATGGTTCTGTTCGTAGAACCACTGCTCCACATCTCCCCCTGCAGCAGAGGGAGATGTGGAGACGACCAAAGAGAGACCGATTGGTTCTGTTACCAGAACCACTGCTCCACATCTCCCCCTGCAGCTGGGAGAGACGTGGAGACGACCAAAGAGACTGTATGGTTCTGTTCGTAGAACCACTGCTCCACATCTCCCCCTGCAGCAGAGGGAGATGTGGAGACGACCAAAGAGAGACCGATTGGTTCTGTTACCAGAACCACTGCTCCATGTCTCCCCCCAACTGCAGGGCAGCAACCACATGAAGATTTCCTGACGCCTGCCATGTTGGGGGTGTGGTCATAGCCGCGGGAACATGTTCTCAGCAGGGGGTGCTGCAGCCCCCCCCCAGCCCCCTACTTCCCGCGGTACTGGGTGTGGTACCTCTGCAAAAGGTTTAAATTGGTGGTCCAGTGCCAGAATGACATTCATGTGACTCCCAGGATGCAGAACACTGGATTTTAACAGAAATACTGGCCCTGCTGGTCAGAGGTCGTCATGTTCTGTTCATGTTCTGACTGACTGGCGTATTCATGATCAATTTAACAGCGTACCATGGGACTCACTTATTAAATTTCATTTCAAACTAGACAAGTCATCTCATATTTTAAATCTTGGCAAGAACAGAACGATCCACAGTGCAGCTTTGGACAAAAGAGCAAAACATCTTTAAACCAAAAATCCCCGCAGTCGTTCTGCCCACTTCCCCAGTTTTTGGCCTCGAGGCTGTAAAAAGAAAAAAAAAAAGAAAATCAATGTTCGGGTCCAAGCAAGAAACACTATTCCAGATTTACTCAACCTGAACAATTAGAGGCGACCCGTGCTCACGGAGTGTTGCTGGTGGTTTGGCGCCGCGTTCGGCCCGGCGGGTCGGGAGAGCTCAGCGGCGGTGGTGCGCCGGAGCTTTCCATCACCTCAGCGCGTCGCAGAACCGGCCATATGGAATCCATATGGACGGCCGGCATCGCCCTGAAGCACGCGGCGCTCGTGGCCAACTCGAGCTTCAGACGACAACAAGGACTTTGATGGAGCAGCTTTGGGTTTAACGGCTCGGCGGGCCAGGAATCCGTCAGACGGGCCCAACTGCTCTGTTTTGCTCTTGACAATAATCTCAAACAGACCGAACGTCGGAGTAACTGCCAAGTGTTTTCATGAGCTTTACATTCTCTGATATTCTGTGTTCGCTGCAGAGAGAGTCGGAGTCACGCCGGTGCGACGGCGTCCTCCTGCGCGGAGAAACGACTCTCTGGCCCGCGGGCTCGGCGGCGCAATTAGCTTTCAAGAGTTTGTGTGCAAAGGGACGGTCTAATTGGCTGGAAACGTGTTGACATTTCACCGATACGTCTCGTGAATCTGAAAGCGGCATCCAATTATTCGGATGACCCGAGCGTGAATCGGATGAGCACGCCGCCGACCTCGACCTCGACCTCGACCTCCTGCTCCAGAGACTAATGCTTCGCTTTAGCTCGGGAGCTCCTCGCCGCTTCTTCTCCGCTCTCTCTCCTGCTCGACATCTGCTCGCCTGCCACGGCGTCACCGGGCAGCAACAATCGTTTTGATCCTGGCGTCTTCATGTCGACACGCTTTCGTGTTCAACTCGCGGCGCAGCTGCAGAAATGTATCGGCTCTGCTGCAGCACAGATGGCTGAATTCTCTGCGGTAAACGTGACAGTCGCATGCTAAATAAGCTAATCCAGCACGCCGGGTTTGAGGCGATATGTAATATAGGGCTAATCGCTCAAACAGAATGACTTTGAAATGTTGACTTTACAGGACGGGACTTTACAACTCTGGGTTTCAGTCACAGCAATGAGGACAGATGAAGCTAAGACTCTGGGACTAATTAGTGAACATATCTGTAGCAAACGACATATTTGTGGCCTGGTACGAGATACAGCGTGATTGGGATTTTTGACGTTTGATCCGGTTGTCAAAGCTGAAGCCGTTACAGAAAGTGAGGAAGTGTAGTTCCTGTACCGACCACTGGGGGTCAACTTCAAAAGTGAGCTTTGATTGCCTTGTTTGTTGCTCCTGTGTGTGGTTGGAGGGGGGTGGGGGGTGGGGGGTGGGGGGGCAGATCATTAAAAGTATTAAAAGCATTTAAATACAGACTAAATGAGCTACCAGAACTCTGCCGGTGCCTCTCATTCGAGTTACAGTGATCCCTCGCCAATTCGCGGTTTAAGTTCCGCTGTTTTAGTTATTCGCGGATTTTTCAGAAATATATAATATGATTTTAAAAAAATTTGAAAATAGTGGAAACATCACAGGATGTTGTGCGCGTTCTCTCACAGTGAAGAAATTCTGTGAGCCAGCCTGGCCCCTTTAAGAAGGTGGCCTTATGAGTAATGGTGTGGCCTTATGGGTAATGTAGTGTCTGTGTCGTGGGACGGCAGAATGAAAACGGGGTTAGATGAAAAGTGTAGTGAGCATCAACAGCAGCCCAGCATGTATAGATTTACATTCTCTGTTAACCGACAGGAGCCCAACAATACAACCTGTGTGATGTTACAAGTTCCTGCAGTGCCAGAATAAAGTGACCGTTCCATGCAGAGAAAACCGGACTGTTTCTTTTGTTGTTGTTAGCATGTTAGCCGCTAATTACGAGCCAAAAATAGCACAATACCAGCGGTTTCTTTACTACAGTTCAGAGACCAGAGGCCGTGAAGGTAACAGAAAGACCACAGTTGAGCCTTTGTCTTGTTTCGCTACTTTTTTGGGGTTTTTAAATATATTTTAAACACATTATTGAGGCTCGGGGGGCTCCGGCTCCAGTTTGCGGAATTTGATTTACGCGGGGGGGGGGTGCCGGTCCCCATTAACCACGAAAAATAAGGGATCACTGTATTTCACATCTAAGTTCTGAAAGTCCACTTTTCCATTTGTCATTGAATGCAGCATCAGGAGCAACAGGTCAAGAGGCAGCCAGCCATCATCCAGGTCGAAGCCAAGCAGGAAGTCGGTTTATTTGCAGTTCCTCTGCTGAACTCTAGGGTCTGACTCCAACAGTGAGTCTCCACTGACGTCCGTGTTAAAATGTCCAGCGGAATAAATATATTTACATGCTGGTACAAGATGATCTTCATATCTGAGATTTGGATTAATATCTAAGAGAGTGTTCTAGCTTAAAGATAAATTTACACTCACCGGCCACTTTATCAGGTACAATTGTTCAGCTGCTCGTTAACACGCATATCTAATCAGCCAATCACATGGCAGCGGCTCAATGCATTTATCCATGTAGCCGTGGTCAAGATTCAATTTAATTTTCAATTCAATTTTATTTGTATAGCGTCTGTTACATAGACCCAGATCATGAACCCTGAGCAAATATCATTAACCAAAATTATAATATTAAATCCTAGACAAGGATAATGGCAGATTGGAGAAGAAAGAGGACTTTATTAGGGCTGGGCAATGATTAAAATCTTTAATCATGATTAATCGCATTGTATACGCAGAATCAAATAATGAATTCAAAAGTAGTGTAAAATACACTTTTATTGAAATGTTCTGCTGCCATATGAACTAAAGTGTCATAACATTTGTTGTTCAAACACTTTTAACATCAACACTTGTCAGTTACACATATTTATTGTAAATCTCATCTTAAAAAATGTAAAATAAAATAAAGCTTATTGCCACTTTCTGAGGTAACAGCAGAAACTTTTAACGGAGAGTTCAACTTGTCAGTTGTTACAAATAACCTTGTTTCTGTCGAATCCTCCGTCTGGGAGAACTTTAAAATGAAAATGTCCATGTTAAAGTTCAGTAACTTTACCAATTTGTGCATCATTCATTCTTTCCATTTTCAATTGTCAATTAAAAATGTAAAAAAAATAAAAATTCACATTTTATTACGTTTTTTTGTTTTTTAATCTAACAAAAAAAAAAAAAAAAAAAAGCCTGTTTTTTTAATATCTCAATTTTAGACTTGGATCAAAAATACAAATTAAAAAAAATGGGCCACAGAACTGAATTTGTTTTATAATGGAGGACTGGACTTTCTGTTGTCATTACACATCTGTGCCACTAGATGGAGCCGCACTGCAGTAACCAGCTAGAGAACAGCAGGACAGTGAACACATGGAGCAGATCTGATGGAACATGGAGGAATGATGCCAAAGTTTTGGTGTGAAGACAGAATTGTTAATATTGCTACCTGAGTTGCTACCTGAACTGTAAAGCTCACGAATTTTTACCGTTCTCCATGTCTGTTTTAGCTTTTTCTTAAGTTTACCTGCAAATTATCTTCCGGTTCTGCAGCAGCCAGAAACAGACTTTTCAAAACAAAAGCATGTGAGCAACATGCGTTAACGCGCGATAAAATAAATGTTGGTGTTAATAATGTGTTAACGTTATAATAACGCGTTAACTTGCCCAGCCGTAGTCATTAAATCACCTTTTGTTGGAATCTCCTCCCGTCCTGTTGCATTTTTAGGTCCTAACGCTAAACCCTTAACATCACTGGGAAGGTTGCACATCTCAACTGGCCTGGGATCATCCCCGAGGGGGAACTGGAAAGCGTTGATGGAAGAAGAAACATCTGGAATATCCCGCTGAGCTCGCTGCCAGAAGAAACAGATAAACGGATGAACGAATCAACGGACGGGTCGTCGTCGTTGCCATGTCAAGGTTTTGGACACCGCCGTGTTGACACTCGATGTCTTCCATCAACAGTGAGGTCATTTCAGAAATCCTCTATTATCTCTTTGGACCCGTCGCTCGTTCAATAAACAGATAAAGACATTTCTTTTGTTCTGCATCGTTCATTGATTTTACAGGGAAAATGTGCGGTCTGACTCATCTCTTGTAAAAACCCGCTGGATCGTGGAGGCCCCCTCTTTCCACTCAGCGCCCCTTTGGCACCTTTAAGTGTCTGAGATTTCAAAGCCTGACGTTTCCGTCGCCCACATCTGTTCCCTTCCCCCGCCACCTTCCGCGGCGCTCTGTCCCCAAATGTTCCGACGGGTCCTCGAACCCCAATTTATCATTGCCGCGCCTTTCCGAGAACACCCTCCGGCCCGTTATTCAAATGAGGATGGCGGCGAATCAACTTTCCCCGCGGGCTCAAACCCTGGCGAGGGATGAGCTCGCCGGAGAAAGAGACCGAAGCTGATTTCCAGGATATGATTGCGCCTGTAATCACGATTCGAAGGAAGCGTGGCCGCCTCAGGTGAGTGTGTGAGGGTTGTGGACGTTTACGTGCAGCATGGGGAGGCGGGCTGGCGGCGGCGTTCATTACATGCATCAATGCGCACACACGTCCCTCAGACACAGCCATCACTCAAACACTGCGTTCCTGCAGGCGGGAGAATAAACCCCCCCCCCCCCGTGATTCCCGCCTGTCACACACACTAACATGACCGCTGTTACCTGCGCTCCCATCCTTTCCTTTCTGCACAAGTATATCTCTAGCCATCCCTCTCTTCTCTCTCTCCTTTATCCCCTTCCAGTTTCCTTCACGGTCGCATCGGTCCAAGCGTAAAAGGTCAACAGCGTTGAGGCAAGATAAATACTAACTTTGCTACCACAAAAAAGACATTTTGCGGCGCACTTAGTTTCATGCAGCTGTAAAAGCACACCGGAGCTTTTAAACACGACTCCGTCTTTGGTAAATAGACCCGTAACACCTCTTTAGGGCCTTTGCCCTAAAGAGGTGTTCCTAAAAAGGCCCTTTGCTTCTAAAAAGGCCCTTTGCCCCCCAACCTCTCGAGTCGGGGGGCAAAGGGCCCTCTCGAGCCTGTCTGGAGGTCTGGAGGAGTCCCGGCTCCAGCAGAACTTCACAGCCACTCCGGGTGACATCACAGGAAGCTTTGTCCAGTTATCTTCATACAGTCTAAATGTTTTTCATATATACTCTACTATCCCTGTATCAGACGTGGTGTCACGTACGTTTAAAATATCTGCGATTGTCATTGACGTGTAATTTACAAAAAATTACTCAAGCACATGTCTGTAAAATAAAGAGGTAGAGATTCGCTCCTTGTAATTTTTTTTCAGACTGTAATCAACACTGGATATTAATTTGATCAACGATAAAAGACAGTTGTGTCCTTGTCTGGCTTTGTTTCCACGTCTAGACCTTTTCTAGCTTCATAATGTTGATTAGATTTGCAGGATGATCCTCTTTTGAGTTTTGTCTTTGATCTGAATAATGAGTCGTTTTTGCGTCACTGATAGGGGTGAGTATTGGCAAGGACCTCACAATACGATATGTATCATGATACTTGGGTCACGATACGATAGTATCACGGTATCACAACGTCACGATATATTGCGATATTCTACCCAGTTAATATCAAAATTAAAAGTAGAGATGAAAAATCAAGTTGCTGTATATGTTCATCACATGATATTCCGTGCGTTTACATGGGAAGTTTAATTCCTCTTTAATTCAGAATTAAAGTTAATTCCGAATAAAAGTTATGATGTAAACACCTAATTCCGAATGAAAATGTCAATTCCGAATTAAACTTAATTCCGAAGTAAGTGGCTGGTTTATTCTGATTTTAATTCCGAATTAAATAATTCCACGGTCATGTATACACTCATTCCTGTTTGAATTAATTCCCGTCTTTCTGCGCATGCTAGTTCTCTTACCCGTCTGTCACGATGACGCTTATATTCCGCGCTGGGCTTGTTTTCAAAACAAAGTTTTAAGATGACAGCACGCAGTAAACGGTGGTCAAGAGCAGAGATGATTTATTTAATAAATAGCTTGGAGGAACTGGAAATAATTAAAAGAACAGATGGCAGGAAAAATAGAAATTCTGAGCTTTTCAAAGTTGTAGCGGCCAGGATAAATGAAGGAGGTTTCACAGATAGAGGTCAAAAATAAGTGGAATGTTGTTGCTAATCGAGTTGTTGCTAAGTTTGTTTTCTTCCGGTAGACATAAATACATAAAGACATCCGCCCCCCCATCCAGTCAGAACCCTTCCCAACCCCCAGACCTTAAGCGGAATTGGATAAAGCCGAACAAACGTGTTTTCCATGTAAACCTCAATTCGGAATTACTGTTTTCATGTAAACTTGAAGGAAAATAGTTTAATTCGGAATTATTTAAAAAAAAAAACATCATGTAACCGTGGCCATTGATCATTCAAAAGAACCTATTTATTATTTATTATTAGTGTTTTTGCAAATTTAAGTAACCATTACAACATACTGACGATATCGATATTAGGAGCTGAAAAATCAATATTATATTGGGTGGCCGAAAATCACGATATATCACAAAATCTATTTTTTTTCACACCCCTAGTCACTGAACAAAAAAATAGTAGCGAACGATACGGCCATTCAGGGCTGATCGAGTGGTGCATCTCTATGAAATACGCTTTACTATTTAATGTTTTATTATTGATGAATAAATAAATTCTGGAACACATCTGGAGTTGTCTGTCGTTTACTGCTCCAGAAGCTTTACTTCTTTACTTCTTTACTTTTCAGTCAGAAAAACCTCTGTTCAGAGTCATCAGCTCAGCTCTTTGGTTTCTCCATTTCAGAGCTTCTACAGTAAAAAGAAGAAAAAAAGGAAAAAAATCATTTCTTTAAGTAATTTCAAAGCATGAGGTTTTTTTTTTTTAGAGCTGATAAAACCTGATTACTCTGATTATGAAGCTCGTCCATCCTGTGAAGGCTCTCGGTTTCATGGAGCGATCGATCGCGGAGGACGCTGGGAGTTTTCTTCGGTTTCCATCACGGCTCGATTCTGTTCCATTACAGCAGATTCAGGTCAGGGAACTTGATAAACGACCGGCTGCGTCTCCATGATCCTCTGGCCCAATCAGCGCGGGACGCGTGGATGAAACCGCGGGCCAAATAATGTCGCCAGCAGACTTATCATTAATTACTGCCCTTCTATCAATATCTAATTATACTTGCTGTCTGGCTGAGCGAGAAGGAAGATGAACCTCATACTGGAAGTCTTTATATTGGCAATATAGCCACCAAGCCGTGACACCGCCGGTCTGAAAGCAGCTGTTACCCGACCTGGTCATCACTACTCGGAGCGCCGCCAAATTTCATTTTAGCTGTTTAATCAGAGGCTATTTTCCTCACAGGATGCAAAGTGAATGCAATTCATTTCCATTAACCACCTGGCAGGAGAGATAAAACGGCAGCCGCGGTGGATTGAGAGACAGTTTTAAAATCAGCCGCCTCACATTACATTAGCAGAAGCCGAATTCATTTTCAAATTATAATTTTTTAACGACGCAGCAACTTTTAGCCGGTTTGTCTCCGTAAATTGGCGGTTTTCTAATTAGCTGAGGTTAAAAAAAAGACCCAACTATCAGATCCACAACCTATTCAGGCTGTTTTTGTCTGTCTTCTGAAAGAAGATTTGAACTGAACCGGATCAATCGGACATAAATCTGAAGGCGCACATCCGTCGGTCCAGGTGGTTTACCCGCGTGGCAGAGTGGAAACCAAACCATGACTTCAGAGGGCGTCTTCAAAGACGAGAAAGTCAAAAGCACCCGCAGGGGGCCATGTTGTTCCACCAGCTCCTGTTACAATCTTTTCCTCAAAGATCCTAGTTGCGTATCCTTTGTTGGAAAGAAGAGTCTTGGTCGGCTAAGTACAACACAGATGTTTAATGGTAATAAACGTGATATCACGGCTCCCTGGCAGAGGCGGTCCCTAGCACAAGGAGAGGCCGAACAAATCAAAACAACAACAATTTCTACAGAAATGTGCATCACTAGATGGGGACGAGCCGCGGTTTAGACTTGGCTCTCCCATTGGCCGGTCCAGCCCTCCGTTCGTTCGTCCAATCCGTTGTCGCCACGTCGTCGTCTTCTGGTCCAATCCACTGTCGGCATTTCATGTAAAAGAAAAGAAGACTACATATCCCACATGGTCATTTTGTTTACCTGGCCAGGTCTTTGTTTCCTAACACGTGTTTCTAACCAGCTACAGCTGGGCTAGTTTGCGACATTTCTGATATAAAGTGAAGACATACACTTAGACCAACCTAAGACACTAATATGGACATATGATTTATTAAAAAAATATGATCAAAACAATGAACAACAATAAACAGTGGGATATAAACTAAGAGATAATGTAATTTATCCTTCCAACATCACAACATTAATAATGCTATTGTAACAATATTAATACTAATATGTAACTAATGTGGATCTGTACAAAAATGAGAATCACTAGCTGCACTAATTCAGGAGCTGAAAAGTTAAGTGTTATTGTTACTGTATTTAATGTTTCGGAATTGTCTCTATTTTATTTATTCTTTCAAGACCCAATTTGTGTGTGATATTCAGTTTTTCATCCGAATGTAATAAAACTTTGGTCAGTAGGTGGCAGTGCAGGAGCATTTGACCTGTTTCTCTGAGTCCCTTATGCGCATGCGTAGCCCACTTCCCTCCCTTTTCATTGGAAAAAATAAATATCTGTTCATTTAAAGAGTCCAAACTATTTTTGATTTTGTTCATAATATTGATGTAATGATCTTAGGTATATGTGTGTGTTATCGGTATCGGCCTTTAGGAGCTGAAAGTTATCGGTTAACGGTATCGGTTTTTAAAAAGTCACTTTTTGGCCTGTTTTAAACGTGTGCACATCCTCCATGAGCGCGTGCATCTCTGATGGCGTAGTGTAAAAGGAGACCGGACACGGCATGGGAAAGTCAAAGTTTTAAGACAAAACCAGACTGATGTGGACGAAGCCTGACTTTCAAAACCCAAGAAGATCCTGACGAAACGACGACTAAGCGGTTCACCGCCGTTCCCACCTGGGTACGTGGACGTCCCATCTCCAACACCGTCCCTGCAGTCAGGCGTGGTGATGTTTTGCTGCAGTGGTGGATGGTGCATTACCTCAGGCTGGAGTGAAGACCGTCTTAAGTCTGAACCATGAACCCAGTAGAGCGATACTGATGTCTCACCGGTGATTAGGGTTGGGCATCATTTGGATTTTAACGATTCCGATTCTCAGTTTTGATTCCTGTTCAAAACGATTCTTGATTCTGATTCTTTGATGTGTAGGTCAACAGATCGCTACTTATCTAACAGTAGAATTTTTTCATTGAAAAAAAACTGACACATTTACACAGGCAACAGGCAATTTTTATTCTTCCACATGCTAGCATGCACATATGCAGACACAGAATTCACTTACCGCCTAAATGTTAAACAACTTACAGTTGGCAGTTGGCCTCCAAAATACATTTTGCCCAACAAAAAACAAAATCAACAGTTTTTGTTTAGGAAGATGACCATATCTGCTCTTTCAGAAACAGACAGATAAACGCCGACAAAAACATAACCTCCTTGGTGGAGGTAAAAATTGTTTGTTTACCTGGGTTGCTGGGTTACGCTCATACAGACAAGGGGCCCTCCTAGCCAATGGGATGCCAGGAAGATGCTAGCCGATAGCAAATGGCAGAGCAGCTACAAGTATGTTTACGTTCTGTAAACTCTGGGAGCTGCGAGTAGCAGCGCTACTGTATTTTTACCTTTCATATCCTGAAATCTCTTTCGTAACTAGAGGCAATATTTTCCCGTTGATGCGTTTCGTAACCTGAAAACTTTGTATGTAGAAACGTTCGTAAGTAGAGGTACCACTGTATATGAGAAGGCAAGAGTTTCTGGATGAAGACGGACTCTGTTGCAGTCAAAAAAGCGACAGGAGCAACGCAGTGAATTAAATACGGTACACTCGTTTATTTTTGTGGTGCCATGCAGGTGAAGGTGTTTCGCCATATTAGTCGTGCACCCTCATTTGGCGGTAACACGCTTCCCGCAGATGTTGCACTGCGCCAGGTAGCCGTCATTTCCCGGACTGAAATGCAGCCAAACTCGAGAGCGGCGTCTCTTGGGATCCATGTTGTGGCGAGTGAAGTCCCGTCGGCGACGTCGCCACTAGCGTATGCCGGGCGGAGTAACATCAACAAACTAGTGCAGTAAATCAAAAAAAAATAGCGCGGACATTTAGGAACCAAAAAAAGAAATCAAAATTCAAAAATCTTCTAAACGATTCCAGAACCGGACGTTAGGAACCGATTCCTACTTGGAATCGTTTTTCGGTGCCCAACCCTACTGGTGATGCTCTTCATCAAAGCCCTGAGCTTTCTGCCCGGACGGACCGGACACAGTTTCAAAAGGAAGGTATGTCGAGCTTTCAGGTTCCTTCACAACAAGACTCGAAGCCACAACCACCTCCACCGCTGCCAAAGGCAGCAGGTGAAGCATCTGAAAGTGTGTCTAAAAAGGAATATTTAAGTAGAAACTAGAGCAGCGAGATGTGGAAAACTTCAATGAGTCTGAAAGATGAGACGAAACGTCTCGGCAGATAAAGGTTTGGACCGGTTACAAAAACATCATTAAGGCTTTAATCACTGGGCCGAGGCAGTGCATTAACGGAGATACGTAGCGCAGAGCACGCTGCTGGTTATTTCCACACTTAGATGATTGTTGCATTAATATGTTTTCCCCAAGAGGACAGTGCAGCTGTCCTTGAGTAAAGCACTTAAAAGCTATTGGCTCAGTAAACGCCGGGCAATCGAAGGAGGGAGAGAGCTGCAGATGGACCGATCTGCTGTTACGTTTAAGAGCAGAGCAATGACGGGGGAGTAGTTGCCTCTGAATCCAGAACACCACGTGTTTTACTTCACATCGTAGCCTGCATCTTTTAAATTTGGCGAAGAAAAGAAGCACATGAGCTTCAACAAGTGGCAGGTAACTTATAGTGTTGATGTAATGTCAAACACTAGATTTTCAAAATGTGGTGTGTTGAAGCTGATTTATCTACGTTGCATTAGTTAACAAAATGGTTTATCTTCATATCCTTCGATGTCTCAAGCAGAAAAAAAGGATGTAAACTGTTTTTTGGCGGTTAACGTTCTAATGAAATACAAAAACGTCGATAGATAAATTTTCCATTAAGATCTGATGCCCTGTTTTTTTTTTTTAAACAGGAATTTTTCTTTGAGTACAACCAGATTAATGATTAAACACTAATGAGACGCAGTTATTTTGCCTCAGAGAAGTTCCAGTGTCATTTCTGAATGACATGACACACTCTCTGGTCGGCTGTTCGGTTGCTTCAGTTTTCCCGTCTGCAGGGAGGCGTTTTCCCAGAACGGACCAGTTCTGAACATGAATGCAAGCTCGATCAGATCTGTCTGTGGCCCAACTGGAAATGAGGGGAAAGAACTAAGCGCTTTAGAATAAATTAGCCCTTTAAGGGATGTGCTTCCTGTGATGTTTGTCAGTGGAGTTAACAGGCTGGTTAGTCTATAACTCACACAGCCAGTTTGTTCCTTACTGCTGGGATGTCTGGGTAACGGCGAGGTGGAGTAGTACTTCGTCCTGCAGCCGTGAAGCCTCTGCTCGGTAACAGTGGTGCAAGGACAGATGCAAACTTCAACAAAATTAGCTTTTTGTTGCAAGATAACAATCGGGTCGATAACTATCGGGCCGATAACAGGAAATTATCACATCATCCCGATATCATGAGTAATAGCCCCAATAACATATTTTTGTCAACACGGCAGTGCCTCGCTCCCTCTGAGTCTTGAATGATCAGAAAAATTATTTCTCAGTAAGGAAAATCAAGAATACCCCCTCATGCCAGAAAACAACTCATTAACTCGGTTATAATTTTGGTAGTTGCTGACTTGAATTGATATTCACAGTATTTTCCCACATGTTACACATAAAAAAGAAAAAAATAGAAAAGGCTGAAAGAACGACTAGCAAACGAGGGAACGGAGGAATTTACTTAACACCTTGAATGCAGCATTGTGGAACAGTGGGCTGAAGAAAAAAAAAAAAAAACATGGCGGCGATGGTGTAGAACTTCATTAAAGTGTCAGAGGAAGATGTAGTGGTTGAGATGCGACCCCAAATGCACGACACAGAGAAGGTATAGTTTATCGGTACGAGACCGTCTTTATTTAACAATCCAACAGACTGAGAAAGTCACTGAAGGAGAACGGACGTGCGGGGCTGGGTAACCCAGAGCTGGGGGAAACGCGGAAGTCCTTTCTTCGGCCCCAGGAGAAGAGTCACTGGAAACAAACCCACAAAGTTCAGTGAGACAAACCAGCAGCCCAACCAGCACAGGAACCCACACGTTGTAAGACAGACGATAGTGATCCGGTGCCGGAATGGAGACGATGATGTAATCCACACGGCAAAATCCACAAGGAGTAATTCCACAAAGAACCAGCACGAAGAGAGTGAGGGCGAGTACTCACGGGGGAAGACCAACGGGAAGAGACACACAGGTAGGGACGGCAAGAACTGGCACGGAGCTCTGGAGTGATCTGGCTTATATCCCTCCCGGTGACGAGTCCCGAGCCGCAGGTGCGTGATGAGGTGATGGAGCACAGGTGTGGGTGGGAGCGCGACGAGCCTGCTCGCGCCGCTGAGCGCGCAGCTCCCTGGCCGCGCGCTGGGACGTGCTGGGCATGTCCCCCTGCTGTTCAACCGGCGGAGTCACAACAGAAGATAGTTCGCTGGTTTTTTGTGACAAATGCTCCAAGCGAAGGAGGGAAAAATAGCACAAGCTTTAATACGTCAAACCATATCAGCCACCTGAAACATAACCATCGCTTCCATGGAGTTTTGAAATCGCACTAACGTGAGCTAACGTGAGCTAACATGAACTAACATGAGCAAGCTAGCAGCAAGTCAACCCCTTCGCTCCGCTCTCCTCTCCTCTCTGCTCATCGCCATCATCTCTCATCTAAAGCTTCCACCAGATTAGAAATAAAAAATAAAAACTACTGAACCTCATTAACTTTAATTAAAGGCATTCATTTGAATGGAACCACAAGCCAAAATCCTTTAAACGTAATTTTTTTATTACTATAGTGCACTTTTTCAGTTTATTTACGTAGACAAGTCTAACTTGTGTCAGTACATTATGACCTGTGCATTATTTTTTATTGTCATTGAGGAATTAATTTTTTCAGTTAGTAATTCTGATGCATTTATTTTCATCAGTTCAAGGAGCCTTTATTTTTTATATCAGTCAGTAATGAACCTTATTTAAGTTGATGTGAGATATCAAATAGGTTTGTTTGATAGCTTTACGAAAATGTTTGAGAGGCTTCCAATAGTTTTTCATTGGAAAAAATAAATATCTCTTCATTTAAAGAATCAAAACTGTTTTTGGTTTTGTTCATAGTATTGATGTAATGATCTTAGGTATATGTGTGTTATCAGTTATCGGTATCGGTTTAATAAAACAGTTATTGTGCATCCCTAGAGATTTGTAATTTCACAAATATGTGATCTTAGCACATAAAGTTATTTTAGCAGTTTTACAAAAGCTGATATCTTAGAATAAAAAGTTGTAGCATTATGTTAATGATATGTAGTGATTATAGGAGATAAAGTTGTAGTTTTACAAAATTCTTGATTTTGCTGCATAAAGTCATAAATTAATGTCAAAAAGTCACAGCTGTGCAAATTTTAGATTTTATGACAAAACTTTGATTTTTATCACAAAAAGCTGCAATAATTCAATGATAATATTATAACAAATTGAAATTTTCAAAAAGCAGCAAAATTTAAAGCAAAAATGTATTTTAAGAAATTTTCAACAAATAGTTGTTATCCTGAAGTTTGCGGACGACAGCGCAGTGATAGGCCGCATCACCAACAGGGACGAGGCGGCCTACAGAAGGAAGGTGGCCAGTCTGGTGTCATGGTGCGAGGACAACAACCTCACCCTCAACACAGACAAGACGAAGGACACGATACTGGACATGAGGAAGGAGAGGAGACTTCATCGGCCACTGTTCATCCGGGAGCTTGAAGTGGAGAGGGTGAGCAGCTTTAAATACCTGGGCGTCCACATCAGTGAGGATCTAACCTGGACATATAACACCACACAGCTGGTCAGGAAGGCTCAACAGCAGCTGTACTTCATGAGGAGGCTGAGGAAGTTCGGCATGTCGCAGAAGATCCTCTGCAACTTCTACAGCTGTATTGTTGAGAGCATCCTGACCAGCTGCATCACCGTGTGGTACGATGGACCGCAGACGCCTGCAGAGAAGATCACCAGGACTCCACTCCCCTCCCTGAAGAGTATCTACCATCACAGAGTCCGCAGTAGAGCTGCCTCCATCTTGAAGGACCCCACCCACCCCCAGCACGGACTGTTCACACTTCTGCCCTCAGGCCGGAGGTACAGAAGTGTGAAAAGCAGGACTTCCAGACTGAGGAACTCCTTCTACCCAACTGCCATCAGACTCCTGAACACTTGACAGGACTTACAATTTTTACTCTTTATCTTTAGTTATTTTTATTTTTTTATTTATTTTATTTTTATTTATCATTTTTTCCTCACGGACTACCTCACAGAATAGACTGCACACATTCCTCTGTTGCACATTTGGATTTGGACTACCTCAAACAATAGACTGCACATTTGCACATATCCGCTCTACTTTACACAATATTATTATTTGTACATATGTATATACCATCTCCTTTATAAACAAGTACTTCTGTACTACTTCTTTGCACTAGTTATACTATTTTATTTTATTTTATTTTATTTTTTATATTAGTTTTAGATGTCTGTTTTGGCATTCCACGCGGGCAGCAATGTAAGAATTTTATTGTACAAGGGAACTCTTTTTATCTGCACATATGACAATAAACACTTTGAATCTTTGAATCTTTTATGTCAGAACACTGCAATTTTGGGAAAGTCAATATTTAAAAAGAAAAATAAATAGAAATATTACTTTTGTGGGTTTTGCTCAATTCATTATATTATATTATATTACAAATAGGTGTTGATGCACTGTTGCATATTTGTTCTTATTCAGCACCGACTGATTAAAGTCATCAGAGACAGAAACACTAGAGTCTGAGGTGGACAGCAAAGAAGAGTTGAGGAAAGGACTTTAGGAGAGGACTTTAGGAGAGGACCTTAGGAAAGGACCTTAGGGGAGGACTTTAGGAAAGGACCTTAGGAAAGGATTTTAGGAGAGGACATTAGGAAAGGGCCTTATTAAAGGGCCTTAGGAGAGGACTTTAGGAAAAGACCTTAGGAAAAGACTTTAGGAAAGGATCTTAGGAGAGGACTTTAGGAAAGGACTTTAAGAGAGGACTTTAGGAAAGGACCTTATTAAAGGGCCTTAGGAGAGGACCTTAGGAAAGGACCTTAGGAAAGGATTTTAGGAGAGGACATTAGGAAAGGACCTTATTAAAGGGCCTTAGGAGAGGACCTTAGGAAAGGACCTTAGAAAAAGACTTTAAGAAAGGATCTTAGGAGAGGACTTTAGGAAAGGACTTTAAGAGAGGACTTTAGGAAAGGACCTTAGGAAAGGACCTTAGGGGAGGACTTTAGGAAAGGACCTTAAGAAAGGATTTTAGGAGAGGACATTAGGAAAGGACCTTATTAAAGGGCCTTAGGAGAGGACTTTAGGAAAGGACCTTAGGAAAAGACTTTAGGAAAGGATCTTAGGAGAGGACTTTAGGAAAGGACTTTAAGAGAGGACTTTAGGAAAGGACCTTAGGGGAGGACTTTAGGAGAGGACCTTAGGAAAGGATTTTAGGAGAGGACCTTAGAAAAAGGACTTTAGGAAAGGACCCTAGGAAAGGGCCTTAGGAGAGGACTTTAGGAAAGATCTTTAAGGAAAGACCCCAGGAAAGGACTTTAGGAGATGACCTTAGGAAAGGACCTTAGGAGAGGACATTAGAAAAAGACCTTAGGAAAGGACTTTATGAAAGGACCTTAGGAAAGGGCCTTAGGAGAGGACCTTAGGAAAAGACTTTAGGAAAGATCTTTAGGAAAAGACCTTAGGAAAGGACTTTAGGAAAGGACCTTAGGAAAGGACTTTAGGAAAGGACCTTAGGAAAGGAACGCTGTAATGCTTTGTGAAAGCACATGTGCGGGGGGGGGGGGGGGGGGGATACTGCAGCTTCATAACTGCAGAGTGGAGGTGGATCACCAGTGCATCTTTACATGCACCGTTAAATATAAAAATATTACTGTAATATAAAAAAGCACGTGTTGTTTATGTGTTTTAGATCAAATTTTACTTCTCCGAGACGTATTTCGGTTGTTATATCTCACGGGAATGTGCTGCTGAGACACAAACAGGCCTCAGATAAAGATAATTCCTCCTGATGTTTCCTTTATTGCTCTGAAAAGATATTTTCAGAATAATGAGGGGATGAGCTGGTGACCTCTGACCTCTAAAGGCCTTTGATCAAACCAATCAATCAGAACCTGTGCTCACGTCCAGCTCCTGAGGTCAGCCGCTGTCCTGCAGGGGGCGTCAGTCAGGGGAATGTCAAGGAAAAGGGTTTTACATCAAGGATGCAGCTAAAATTTTGTATTTTTTTTACTTCCAGTGACCACATTTAATTTTCTATACATCACGTTCAATCAAAGACCAGCTGCAAGGAGTCCATTGACCTGCTGGTTCACACAGAAGAGACAAGCCCCCCCCCCTGCCAAACCCACGATGATCCGAGCGGGCCGCTCAGACAGACAGCTGGTCGTCCGGGTTGACACATCCGACCGCCTCGTCCCCGCCGTCTTCCCTTCCTGTTTGAGAGGAAGATAAAAAACTGGCACCTGCGGGTCAATTATCCTCAGCGAGGTGGCGAGCGGAGAGATAATCAGCGCTCCTCACTGTCAGCAGGAGCTGCTTCAAATTATCAACAAGCCCACAACGGTGCCATTCGCCGCATCGTTCAGACACTCATTTTTATGCCATCAAGTCAAATTATCTTCCCTCGTGCTCGCGAGGCCTCCGCGTCCGTCGGGGAGGCTCTCAGACCGCCGCGTCGAGCGCGGGAGATGTCAGCTACTGTTTCCGTATACCGCCGTGCTCGCGCGGCGCTCTCGCAGCGGCACGTCTGCATAAACACCGTTAAAGCGGGGTGTTCGGTAAAAAAGGCTGAGCTGACAGAACGGGGTCATCGTGACGAGGGAATAAACACGGGGGAGGCAAAAAAAAAAAAAAAGGCGATGGCGTGCGGAGGAACCCGTGATGCTTATCGACGTTTCTGGCTGCGAGAAAACCCGAGGACGCAGGCGAGAAACCACTGAAGGAAGCGTGATCCATCTGTCTGTAATGCATCTTTGTCTTTTTTTTCTTCTATATTTCTGGACGCACGTGTGCAGACTTAAAGACTCGTCTTTATCGTGGCATGACGCTGGACTTGAAACTGTTTTTGCCTCCCGGACTGACGTGCAGCAGCAGTTGCTTCTCCAAGGCCGCCGCTGATGTCCTACCTTCCCGGCGTTGTGTCAGCACGAGGCCAAATGCTCCGAAGGATTCTAGGTTTTGGAGATCTGCGCACCCGCTGGCGGTTCATTGATCAGCATCAGTGCTGGGCGGTTTACCAGTTCATAATGAATACCGGTGTTTATTTTTCTTATGATATGAATTTTTCATATACTGTAATACCGGTGAGTATGTACTGTAGCGTACACAACGTTGGGAACGCCGCGGTGGAACGTAAGTGCCACAGAACATTGTTTGACAGGGGACTGTTTTGCAGTTGCACTGGAGGCACAACACGCTACTAGTTTCTGGTTAAACGGTGATGGCTGCAAACAGAGAAAGTCCTGAAGTGGAAGCTCCAGAACGACAACATGAGACTGAGGAACTTCTTCCTAAAGGAGCCGGGTCTGTCATGTGGAAGTTCTTTTGATTTAAAAAACAACGTCCAAAAAAAAACTAGCGAGGACATTTAAGAACCGAAAAAAGGAATTGAAATTCAAAAATCTTCTAATTCCAGAACCGGACGTTAGGAACAGATTCCTACTTGGAATCGTTTTTCGGTGCCCAACCCTAGTTAACACCCTGTTGTGCCTTCAAAAAAAATACTGTGAAACCGATATAATTTTGAAAAATACCGTGATATACATTTTTGGTCATACCGCCCAGCACTAATCAGCATCACCCTCCTAAATCCAGCAGGACCAGTAAAGGTGCATTTCGGTGTCGCCACCATGATCTTCAGACTCATCGAACCATCCATACTCTCGTGCCACGCTTCCGGTCCGGATGAACCGCGGACCCTGAGCCGAGAACCGCATCCCTGACTTTCATTCTCACCACCAGTCAACGCTGCAGATTTCCTCTTTTTTCTGTGCAACTAATAAAAGCGGCAAAATGTGAAAGAGGGAAGTGGAGGGAAGTGGAGGCCTGCAGCAGAGGATTAGGCTTCATTGTATCCCACCAGGAGAGAACCGAGCTGCCTTTCCTCTCCTGCAGGATTATCCCAGATGACCGTGTTGTATTACCCGCTCGTGGACTCAGACGTGGCGTTCTTGACCTGGGGGGGCGACACACTTGACGCCTCAAAATCCATTTCTTTGTTCTCCGAGTCACCAATCAGAAAGGAATTAAACGAGCTGCACACATACAAGATATCTGCGTTTGATGGATTGTAGCTCCAGAGAGGATTTTCAGTTCACGAGAAAATCGCTGTAATTATTGCCTGCGGGAGCGAAACACAATAAGACTTTTCTTTTCCTCCGCAGAGCGTCGACGGCCTCGCTCGAGCGAGCGCACGGTCGGACTCAAATAAACGCCGATATCTCCGATACAAGAGGGTAATAAACGCACAAAGTGGGTCGTTTGAAATGTGCCAACGGTCAATGAAAATTCCACTTTTTTATGAGCTGCTTTTAAAGTTTTTTTTTTGCTTGTAGTTGTGGGACTAATAACATTTCAGTCCAACACGAATGAACGTTTAAACTTTTTGCTGGGTCAGAAATCACATTTATTTATTATTTAAATTTTTTTTAAATTTCTGTTCGTGTATATTTCACTGTTAAAAGTTTCCACTCAACAAAGTGGCACATTTTTGTTCCAGACGTTGATATGAGCATCGATCGATCAATCAGAAAGCATTAACGATCCCCAACACACGTCCACACAGGTGTGATCACCTGTATGGGCGAAGGTACAGTCGTGAAGGTACAGTCCTGTCTTTTTGTTTTATTCTTTAAATACATATCATCTGGTCATAAAGGAACTGGCTGCAAAAAAAAAAAGATAAAGTACCCCCCACGATGAGACAGTTTGTAGATGCACCTTTAAACAGCCGGAACTTGACGTTGTTGTGATTTTGGTTCAGTTTTGTGCTTCTTTTTTGTTTTTCGGGGGATTTTTTCTACTGTTTTTTTGTCTTGTTTTTTGTAATACTTTTTTGGTTATTTCCTGTATTATTTTGAAAGTCTAGTTTGACTTCCCTTAGTCCCGTCCCTCCTCACTGTTCACACCTGTGTCTCCTCAGTAATGTCTGAGAGGAGGAACAGTGACACCTGGTGGCAGACTGGAATTACAGCAGCTGTTTTGTTGTTTGACTGAAGGACTCGCTCAAAACATCATCTCAGTCCCAAACCTGTGCAGTAAAATATAACCCAGGCTACTGGTTAGTAGGGGTTAGTATTGGCAAGGACCTCTAAATACAATATGTATCATGATACTTGGGTCATGATACAATATTATCACGATATCACGATATATTGTGATATTGTACCCAGTTAATATCAAAATTAAAAGTAGAGATGAAAAATCGAGTTGCTGTATATGTTCATCAGATGATATTGATCATTCAGAGGACAAATTGAGTCAAAACTATTTGATTCAAAACAACCTATTTATTGTTTATTCTTAGTGTTTTTGCACATTTAAGAATTTTCCTAAAAAAAGATCGATATTAGGAGCCAAAAAATCGATATTATATTGGGTGGCCGAAAAATCGCAATATATTGCCAAATCAAATTTTTTTCACACCCCTACTGGTTAGTCATTCAGCCCATTAGGACCCATTAGAACCAAAACCAAAGCCTGGGGCCCATCAGAGCGGCTTCAGGGTTGCTGCATGTTTGAGCAGAAACATCCAAAAAATTATAACAAAGAAGATTTATGCTTCCACGCAGCCAATAATAATTAGCCATGTTGGCTACAGGTGGTCCAAATGGCGTCTTTGGTGTTTACACTTGTTGTTTAAGTTGCTCCGCAGTTCCACCAGCAGCCTCTGGAGGGCAGTGTGAGTACTTTTTTGCAGCACTGTAGCCAGCAGTGCCGATAAGCCTCCTTTTGTTTGCTTCCTGTATGTAGCTCAGACTAGGCATTTGCCGATTGTGCTAGTAATAGTGGCATATTATGCTAGTGGCAGTGCTCGTTTTTTGCCCAAATTATGCTCAAATTATGCTCGCTTTTCAAAATTATGCTACATTTTTTTTAAAAATTATTCCGTGCACAAACTTCACAACTCACAAGACAAGTTTGAAAATGTATTTTATTAACCCTGGCCTGACGTTCTGGGCCCGGTTGTTCAAAACCTGGGTAACTTTATCCGGTGGTTAGGCCTATACGGCGGATAAATCTGCTATCCAGCGGATAGTTATCCAGCGAACAAAAATAGGTTGCACAAAGCCTGGATAGTGTGGTCTGGGAGAAAGACTAAGGAGTCTGGGACCGAGACACAGAGTTCTGGTTCCGTTTCACTGAATTCCCGCGGTATCTCAACACAACTAAAAAGCAATCACAAAATAGGAGTGGAACCAACTGTTAATAGTAATCTATAGAGAGTAATCTATCATTTTTAGTAGCTGAGATCTTCGTTTTCTTGAATTATTCTAAAATTGTGCTAATAAGACAAGAAAATATACGGATTATGCTAGCAGTGCTACTTTTGGAAAAAGGGCAAAAATTATGATCAACTCCTCAGATTATGCCAAAAATTATGCTAGCACAATCGGCAAGAGCCTAGCCCAGACATAGCCGCTAAGCAAATGACACGTATCTCCCGTGAGTGGCAGCGGGCCAAAAAAAAAATCTACCAAAGCGGGTCGATCACGTCTGTTGCGATCCACGTTGGCCTGATGCGCAGTTACATTTGGATCCGCCGTGGCTGATGGTACGGATGCACAAATCTAGCATCGTTTCTCTGGGAACACCGGAGAGAGGGGGAGGAGCTAACTCTGAGTTTTGTTGATGTTTTGTCCAAAGGTCAACAGACCAGCAGCCGCTCAGAAATCGCTTACCCTGCCTTTAACAAAGATTCTCCATTCATGAGCAGTGCTTTGACATGGTATCTATGATACCTTTTTTTTTTCTTTTTTGCCTTTAGAATTACTTTATTTAAAAATGATTTTTTTTTAAATAAGAAAATGCTTCATATTTTTAATCCTAAATGTGCAGGTGTAATATATCATTACGCTGCTATGATTACTTATTTACAGTCTCCTACTTACCTTCCTGCATCACTTCACCTCCATTAACAGTCGCTGTAGCAGCGCTTAATACCGCCATTTACTCCTGTTGCTGCAGAAATGTTTGGTGCCGTCATGTGCGCCTGCTCATGACGGGGGGGGGGGGGGGGGGGGGTTAATGTACGGCGGCGTGCATCATCAAGCCAACCTGCCGGCAGCTCGGTCTCTAAGTGCCACAAGTCAACAGACCCCAAGGACAAACCGGCAAGATACAAAAAGCCTGGAGCATTAATTATTCAGGAAGGAGTTGGTTGTCGGAGGAAGATAAATGTCTTTTACAATTCCATTCTTGCTTTAAACTGCAATCTAAACTGCAGGGAGAAGAGAAAGGGAGCGCAGCTGTCTGCCGTCATACACTTCATCACTTCAAATGAACAAACTGCTCAAAACCAATGCAGCGGGGTAAAATGAGCGGCTACACATGCAGACGGGAGCAAGACACTTCAAAGGGAGAAAGAAAAAGTCAATCTTGGGAGTGACGAATCTAAGATATTTAAGGGTAATGTGTGTTGAAATGCATTGCAATTATTGATACATTAATATTTTAATGTTGGAGATCATAAAGGAGAGGATGCTTACCACCACAGAAAAGGTTCTGCACTTGGCTTTGTTTGTTTGGAAGATCACACGGCTACTAACAACTTAACTTTGAAGGAACCTCAGAGAACAGAGCAAAAGAAGAATGCATTAAATTTAATGCAGATAAGTTTTTAATTAGGGATGCACATTTTGGATTTTTTTTATGTCCGTTAACCGACGCCCTTTAACGATTAATAACCGTTAACCGATAAGTCAGGGAGGGTTGGCTGCTGCGATGTAGCGCGCGTTGTCGTGGACGCGTGCGGACACTTTCCCGTGTATACTCTCGTGGCAATGTGTCGCCGTCAGCTTGTCGCAGAGATGCCGCCGTCACTTTTGATTTATACTAGCGTGGTCTCCGCTATGTTATTCTACGCCACAACGCAAGAGGGACAATCACGAACTAGCTAAACTTACTAAACTTATCTCTTGTTTTCCATTTCCTCACTGTCACGGCCATATCGTTAAAGACCAGCAGCAATATTTCACCATGGCGTTATTATAGTGTAATATAAATACTGATGATACACATCGGAAATATAGCGAATTAGCACAGTCCTTAACGCAGAAGCAGAAAGATGGTCCAACCTAGCAACAGTAACTAGGAAGCGGGAGGTGCTTACCGAAATATCAATCAATATTACGAGAGAAAGTTGTAATTTTATGTTAAAAAGTTGTGATTCTGTTTAAGTCAGTATTGTCAAGCTAAAGTTAAAAAGTCGAATTTCTGCAATTTCACAACAAAAAACCCTGATTTTTACAAGAAAATTTTGAAGTTCTTTAAAAGTCACAATTTTACAAGAAAACAGATAAAAAGTCACAAAAATGTGGTTTTTAATTTTCTTTTGAGTTTTGATCACAAAAATTAGCTTTTTGCACAAAATTTTGTGATTTCATATTGTGATTTCAAAAAGTCATATTTTTCTGTCAAAAAGTTGCAGTTTTTCAAAACTCAATATTTTATGACAAAAACTTGCATTAAAGGTGGGACAGTTGTTGTTTTTGCAACACTTTTTACAATATTGCCTGAAAACCTTTTCACATTCCCATTGCACCCACTGAAATAAAATGTTTGCAAAAAAAAAATGAAACGTTTTGGTCCGGTCTAGAGGGTATAATCAGAGAAGAAATAAGCGACTAAGCAGGTACTGCTGTAGATATATTATATCATAACTATATAATTTATAATAAATAAATGTCTTTTCCTCTTGGGTTGAGCACCAGCCCACAGAAATGTTTGTGTATTTCAGTCCAGGATCTGACTCAAATGCACATTTTCTTCGCTCCTTCAAACGTTCTGGTAAATAAACACAAGGCTCCGCCTCTGAACAAACTGATGTGTAAATTACGGGGGTGTCCCAACGTTTACGCCCCTCAGCATCCACACATCTGTGCGTGTTCGCCATCGTTGCTGCATCATGAAACGGCCTCGTTTGCTGCGTGGGCAGAAAGATCCCAGCATCGCTGCACGCTGTCACAGATTACTCAACATTTCAGCCGCTTATCCTCCTCTGAAGACTGAAGCGCTGCAAATAAACGCCGGGGCGGCGTAGCGACAACAGCCACATTATCGTAGCGCGAGTGTCGACAAGGCACTGTAGTCTGCACGGCCTTTCTGCAGGAATGAGAATCTTTTCTGACTATTTCTGCTCCACTCAGAGGAAGCTCACTGAGGGATGAAGAGTCAGATCTGGGTTTTTTTTTAATCTCTTTGCCTCAGGAATAAAAAGTCGTAAACATGTTTCTCTAGCAGCGTCTCCTCTACACGCACGGCCGTCGACTCACCCCTGCTCAGTCTCTTTGTCCTGTGGCACGGAAACCCCGGACCCCCCCCCCATCGAAGTCACCGTCCCCGGTGATCCTCGGCAGCAGGGCGCACGTTCACGGGGGAGTTTACGGGTATTTGTCTGACACGCGGGCATGTGCTTAGACGATGATTAGCATTTTCACTCCACCGAGGGAACATTATTTTCTCCGTGGGAGTAAAGGTATGGGGGGGGGGTTGGCAATGTGGAAATTTCAGCACAGTCCCCTGAAAAAAAAAAAAAAAAAAAGACTGCTGCATATTTTATGTTTCTGGAAACCACAAATATGCTAAAAGTGTTCCTTTCATACGCTTATATTAAAACCTCCGGTGCATGTGTCGAGTTTAGGTAGAGACATGTGTGAAAAAAGCAAGCACGCCTGCTTTAATTTCTGCAGTTTTAAGCGGGGAGACATCATAAAAATAAAAATCATTGGCTCTTAAAATGAGGTAATACAACCTCAAATGAACAACAACATTTGAATTGGAGTTCTTATTTATTTAATGAAAACTAACACCAAAATACAGAAGCACAAACCCTCAGAAACCAGTCTCCAGGATTCAGTAGCTCCTAGGTTCATTTTCCGTGTAAATTATCAGCCTCTCGTTCGTCTTTACGACGTTGCTTCGCCTCATTAAGGTTTGCAGATATTTGGTTCGTGCACGGCTCCAGTTCAGGTCCAAACGTTGAGCCGCTGCAGCGACTCCAGTTTTTATTTCCTTCCTTTTTTCAGTCACTCTGATCTTTGGGATCGCCGTCCTGTCACATGACCCAGTTTCATCCAAGCAGATGGCGTCGCTCCCGTGTGGCGAGGAGTTCACGGTCCATGTGCTGGAAGTATTTTTTTTGTAAAATAATGGGTTTTTAATAATCACTTATGATCTCAGTAAGTGGACAGAACTGCATGTCCAGTTTGTTCCCGCCATCTGCTCCTGGGAGGCGAATCCCCTACTTCCTCCTGACACGTGAACCAACAACTTCCCTGGACGCTGTTGTCCTCCTGCCTCCCTGTCGCTTCCTTCCCCTCTTAGATCCACTGTGACGCTCTCTCTGTTTCCGTCGTCTCCAGAGTGCCGTCTGTCCTCTTTCAAGAGATGGAAAGAAACTTCCGTCTTCGGTCTTTCCTTTCGTTCTCACCTGGACGTATCGTTTCTCCACAACAGTCGACTCAGTAACTTGAACAACGTCAACCCTCTGTGACTGCGAAACAAGCCCAAATCATCACCCCTCCGCCACCGTGCTTGACAGTTGCACCCTTAACCCTCAATCTCAACTCTCAGTCTCAAAAACCTGCGCTCCCGCTAAGTGCAAGTGCTGTCCCGATTCTTAGAAAGTCAAATTAAGGGACGAGTTTGAGGGCTGTATCGCCCTAAATATTGAGATTTTCTGACACCACCCTTGGTAGTAAGGGCTACCCAGAAGGCACTGGGTAATTTAGCCAAGACATCTTCGAAAAGGATGGCGACAAAAAAAAAGCTAGCTACAAACG
The DNA here is from genome assembly GCA_018398805.1 of Hirundichthys speculiger. NCBI lineage: Eukaryota > Metazoa > Chordata > Actinopteri > Beloniformes > Exocoetidae > Hirundichthys > Hirundichthys speculiger. The sequence continues at coordinate 331,059 of JAGFBZ010000535.1, forward strand.
TAATTATCTTCGTAGTTCTTAAAGATATAAATGTTACGAAACCATCTTATTGTCTTTGTTTGAGACTTTTTTTATGGATTAACATCATTGTTGCGTAACATTTATTTTTTTACTTTACGATGTTTGCTGCCGGTGGTCCCGGTCGGCGGGTCACGGTCGTCAGCGGGTCCCCATCAGCGGTGGCCGGCGCGTCCCGTTCGTCGGTGGCAGCCGGCAGGTCCCGGTCGTTAGCAGGTCCCAGTCTTTAGCAGGTCCTGGTCATTAGCAGGTCCCGGTCGTTAGCGGGTCCCGTCGTTAGCAGGTCCCGGTCGTCAGCGGTCCCAGTCATTAGCGGGTCCCGGTCGTTAGCGGGTCCCGGTCGTTAGCAGGTCCCGGTCGTCGGTGGCCAGCGGGTCCCGGTCATTAGTGGGTCCCGGTCGTTAGCAGGTCCCGGTCGTTAGCAGGTCCCGGTTGTTAGCGGGTCCCGGTCGTTAGCAGGTCCCGGTTGCCGGCGGCCGGCAGGTCCCGGTCGTCAGTAGCCGGTGGGTCCCGGTCGGTGGATCCCGGTCGTCAGCGGGTCCTGGTCGTCGGCATCTCGCGGGTCCCAGTCGGCGGCGGCCGGCGGTCCCAGCCAGCTTCACGTTACTTGTATACCTTGTTGTGTAGCGATGGAGGACTGAATAATGTATCCTCTATTGTGTTATTTGCTAATATTATTTAGAGAATATACAGCGCTCTTTTCAATGTTATCCCTGTGTAATTTCAGGAAATACAGAGACAACACGGGCTCTGATACATTTCAGTCTGAAGACGTAACTGCACTCGAGGGGTGTCCCATTTCGAAGTCACAAGATAACCCTGATACTTACTTTCAAGGGTTTAGATTGAGGGACAAAGACTAAGGGTTAAGGGTGAGGGTTGAGATTGAGGGTTAAGAGAGGAATTGGAATTCACCCTTGGAGTCATCCAGGCGCTCTCAGACAAGTCCCTCCCCCAGACCTGGGTCCAGGGCGGAGCCATGACAAGGACGGTCACGTTTAGCCTGGCCCGTCCCCCATTGCCCCCCCCAACCCCCACTAGCGCCCCTTCAACCATGATAAGATGGTGATTCAAGCAACGGAAGCAAGGCCGTCCTTTGTCACCGAATCTGGTGGCACAGCCGAGGTGCAGGGCTGGTTCTGTTCAGACCCCTGATGATCCAGTCACAACCGGACAGCTGTAAACTCATCTGTCCACACCTGGCACTAACATGCATCTCCATGTGCGTCTCGTGTGGCACTTTGTGACTCGCTGTGGCAATTCGCTGAAAGGAAGAGCCGAAAGGAAAAGAAGAAGAAGACAACAATAATGGCGATGAGAAACCATCCAAAAAGGCTTCAAAGGACAGGAATCGGAAACGCACAGGTGTCAGTGGTTGTGGCTCCCATTTGTTGTTTCACACTTTGACGCTCTTTCAGGTGTGACTGCTGCGTTTACGCCGGTAAAAGAATGTGATCAGAATATCCAAAAGTAGGTTTGGAGGACGGGCCTTCTGCTACCAGTAGGGTTGCCACCCGTCCCATAAAATACGGAATTGTCCTTTATTTGAGAAAAAAATGTTGCGTCCCGTATTAGTTCAATACGGGACGTGATTTGTCCCGTATTTTCATTAACGTCCCATACACACGTCTGTCACACACACATCAACACTAAATTTAACAATAATGAACAAAATAAAACAGAGTAACAGAGGAAACATTTAGGCCAGCAAAATCTTTGTGGTGGGACAACAGGACCTGCTGCGCTCTGTGCCCATATCTTTATAAAAGTGTGTGCCAGTCATCTTGTCACTCTCAGTGCCTGCCCCCTCCCCACGCTGTCACGGTTGCCTAGTTACCACAGACGCCGGTGCTGCGCTGCTACCTGCACATTTTAAAAATGTCTACCCCAATGTTCAATCACCATTCACGCTACAGTGATCCCACGCCCCCTTTTCTTTTCTATCATTTTTAAATTGCAACTATTATACGTCATCTGCTTCCAGACTGATGTCAAACATTGCAGCTTTGGAGGTCCTGATGTCATCTGCTATTAGTATCAACTGCAGTCTCCAGATTAGTGCTCACTTTATTGGACATGACTAAATAAAGCATTAAAAAATCTTTTAACGGCCGTGACAGGGGGCTGGGTGAAATAATCTCAAATACATATCGCGGTTAAATGAACTAAACATTTGACGTTGATTACTATTTTGATTAATTAAAAATAATTGAAAAAATGCCTAGCCTACGGTTGCCACCTGTCCCATAAAATATGGAATTGTCCCTTATTTTCATGTCTGGAAGGTGGCAACCCTAGCTACCAGACACCTTTATTCTGGAACCAGCTAGCAGTTTGGGTTCAGGAGGCTGGCACCACCTCCATCTTTAAAACTAAACTGAAAACATTTCTGTTCAGTAAAGCCTACAGTTAGTCTAAACTATAGTGTGTAGGAGCTAATAGTTATAACTATAGTTGTAGGAGCTCAGACTAGAGTAGCTCGTCTGAATCACAGCTTCATCATAGCTATGCTGCTATAGGCCTACACTGCAGGGGGACGCCAACATGATATGCAGCTTTTACCTCCACCTGTGTGTGTAGATGTCTTCAGGGTGTCGGTTGCCGTGGTGACCGGTGATCTAGTCCTCTGACCAGCTCACCTCAGTGCTGCTACCTGCATCTGTTTATGTAGTTATTTCATTCAGTCATTTGTGTCTCTCCTCTCTCTGTCCTCCATCCTCTCTCTGTGTTCTCCATCCTCTCTCTGTCCTGTCTCTCCTCTCTTTTCTTTCTCTGGTCTTCATCAGGAAGGTCCCTCATATGATCCAGGTCCTGGTCCAGGTTTCTTCCTCTTAAAGTGGAGTTTTTTTCTTGCCACTGTTTGGCTTAAAGGTCTTTTTTTTCTCCCTCTGTGGGAGTTTTTACCTGCTATTATCTTTGTTTAGGATTTAATATTATATTTTTAGTAAATGATATTTGCTCGGGGGTCATGATCTGGGTCTCTGTCAAGCGCCTAGAGACAATTGACATTGTAACAGACGCTATACAAATAAAATTAAACTGAATTGAATTGATCACATGACCTGGACCATCTATGAATGTGGTTTGGGTGATGGGATCTGGACGCGTCCACTCACGACCAGATCAGTCGGGATTAATGTTAATACCAGGTGTGAAGATGGCCCACGACACAGAGACAACAAGAAAGAGGTATCAGGACCTCAGGTTTCCTACGGTTTTAAAGAACCTTGGCAGGTCACAGAGTTTGAATATGGTAATTTCCAGGTGTGGGAAGGTTTTGGAAATATCAACTTGGGGGAAAACGAGGTGTAATTTGTTAAAAAAGTGCGGTTGTTCTCTGTTTCTTTCATGTGAAAGACCTTTTTTTAATTGAATGTCTGTCTGTTAAATGCAAAAATGAAATAAACCCCTAGACCCTAAAATGAAATCTGTTCCACATGGACCCAAATCTCCTCCCAGATTTACAAACGCATCATGAACGAGTGTGTGGGATTCATTTTGTGTACGTGTGGGTTTTTATGTGGACAACGACGAGTATTGTGATCATTCGGTTGTCTATGAAATGTTGGTATGAATCTGTTTCCCCTCTCTGTTACTGAAACCACCTGATGCTGCATTTTGACTCTTGATGACATTATAACATCTTTTTTAATATATTTATTAGGGGTGCACGATAACTATCGGGCCGATAACAGGAAATTATGACGTCATCCCAATAACTCCGATATCATGAAGAATAGCCCCGATAACATATATATTTTTGTCAACACAGCAGTGCCTCGCTCCCTCTGAGCCTTGAATGACCGGCAGTGAATGTTATGTTCAAATGACGTCGGCATAATCAGAAAAACGATTACTCAATAAGGAAAATCAAGAATCTCCCCTCATGCCAGAAAACAACTCGTTAACTCGGTCATAATTTTAGTTGTTGCTGACTTAAATTGATATTCGCAGTATTTTCCCACATGTTACACATAAAAATAGAAAAATAGAAAAGGCCGAAAGAACGACTAGCAAACAAGGGAACAGAGGAATTTACGTTACACCTTGAATGCAGCATTGCGGAACAGTGGGCTGATAAAAACAAACAAACATGGTGGCGATGGTGTAGAACTTTAAGTTTAAGAGGAAGATAGTTCGCTGGTTATTTGTGACAAATGCTCCAAGCGAAGGAGGGAAAAATAGCACAAGCTTTAATACGTCAAACCAGATCAGCCACCTGAAACATAACCATCACTTCCATGGAGTTTTGAAATCGCGCTAACATGAGCTAACATGAGCTAACATGAGCTAACGTGAGATAGGCAGGAGCAACTCTCCCCTCTCCTTTCCTCGCCATCATCTCTCTCATCTAAAGCTTCCATGAGATTAAAAAAAAACTACTGAACCTCATTTAATTTAATTAAAGGCATTCATTTGAATGGAACCACAAGCCAAAATCTTTAAAATGTAATTTTATGTTACTATTGAGAGCACTTTTTCAGTTTATTTACACAGACACGTCTAACTTGTGTCAGTACATTATGACCTGTGCATTATTTTTTATTGTCATTGAGGAATGAATTTTTTTTAGTTAGTAATTCTGATGCATGTAATTCCATCAGTTTATATCAGTCAGTAATGAACCTTATTTAAGTTAATGTGAGATATCAAATAGGTTTGTTTGATAGCTTTACAAAAATGTTTTAGAGGCTTCCAATAGTTTTTCATTGGAAAAAATAAATATCTGTTGATTTAAAGAGTCAAAACTGTTTTTGGTTTTGTTCATAGTATTGATGTAATGATCTTAGGTATATGTGTGTGTTATCAGTTATCGGTATCGGCCTTTAGGAGCTGAAAGTTATCGGTATCGGTTTTAAAAAACAGTTATCGTGCATCCCTAATATTTATTGTTTTATCAAACAGTCATGTTGATTACCGTATTCATATAGTAACATAACTGACCAATACCAGAGTAAAGAGTCTAAAGATAAACCTACTAACTACTAAATACGGTTCAGATTCAGTGTGAAGAAACAAATCCTCCCTCCAACATTGACACGCTGTCGAGGGATCCTTCCGCACGCCGGGTTTTTCCCAAACGGCCACCGTCGCCGCCGTGGACCGTGGCGACCCGGTCACCTCGATGAAAACTTTAGACCTGATTTGGTCATTTTTAGCTGTCATCCGTGTTTGAGCGCTGAGCTCTGTGAGGACCTCATTTTTTTACACGTCACTCTTTTAAAGCCTTCGGGGAAGTCTGCAGTTTTATTGCTTTTCATCAGCGGGTGAAGAACACCCCCCACTCCACCCCCCCCCCCCCTTCACCCCCCACCCCACCCCCCCCCGCCTCAAACCTCAGAAGACGTTATTAGGACTTTACAGAACCGTGAGAGGAATGTGTGTTTTGATTGAGATTGATTTTTTTTTTTCCCCGCTGTTTCATTTTGTCTGCAAGTAAAGATCTGCTGATGGTTTGTTTTTCTTTCGTTCTGACAAAACTATCAGAGTGGCGCGTTTTGGACCGGAGGCCTGAGGAGGAGCTCACAAACGGTGATGTGAGCAAAAGCTGACGGCGGCGTGTTTGTTTCAGGAGACCAGAGCACTCGAGCTGGACTGGTTTGTTCTCAGGACGTTAAGAGGAGGATTAAATTACCCCCGCTGTGTTTGTTTGTGCCGCACGCACGTGCGTCTGCGATTTAACGTGCCACTGCTGCCACCTGCAGGACAAACGACGCACTGCACGTCTGATTTGTTTCTCTTTGCTGGGAAAAGAAAAGTCAACATCAATAAAACAAATTAAAAAAAATTGATGAGGCTGCTGTGGCAGAAGCCTTTTCCTCTGTGGTGAATCGTGTTTGCGCTGGTTTCCTCTCGTCAAACGACATCCAGTGGGCCGTCGATGACAAGTCGACATGATTCAGGCCTCCCAGAGAACGGATCAGCCGGAGGGACAGCAGACGGCGAAGCTCCGGTGATGAGGAAGAAAGTGACGGCTGCCTTTGTCTCTGCTTCTGCTGATGAAACACGCGTGAGCCCACCCCCCCCCAGAGGGAAGACACCTTGCGTCACACCGTCATGCAGGTAACGAAGCTTCGGCTCGTTGGCAGCAGGAGCTCACGGGCGGCAAGAAGGAAACGCCATCAACGGCAGGTCGAATGTGAGACAGACTGTGGCCATTGCATCTCCGTCTTCAGACCTCCGGTTAAAGCTGCTCATCATTAATGGCAGGGTAGGTGATTTCTGGATGGAAAAATATTTAAATGGAACTGCTTCTGATTGTCTACAGTGACCCAACAGAAGAGTCCAAAAAAATCCATTACTCCATTTTCCATCTATCCATCCATCCATTAGCTCCCGCTTGGTCCAGAGTCGGGTTGCAGGGGCTGCAGCTTCAGCAGAGAGGCCCAGACCTCCCTCCCACCGGACCGGCCGCTTTCACCAGCTCCTCTGGGAGAACCCTGAGGGGCTCCCAGGCCAGCTGAGAGACATAGGGCCCTATCTTCCGCCAAACCTTCTAAAACCGCTATTAAGGGATAGCTGGTAGCGGGAGGGGCGTTCCCCTGCAAAGAATGCAATCTTCCACCTCCCTAAACCCGCGATCTTATCTGTGCTAACCACTATATTATGCATGGAAGTGGTTAGGGCGTTCCAACCAATCAGTGCGTCAGTAGCCATTGCCGCTACCCGCAAACCGCTATGTAGCGTCTTTTCATCCAGATCAGAGCAGCTCTCATGGGCAGCTCGTCTGGGACTCTGCTGTAGAGCTTCCTCCTCTTCCTTCCTCCTCCTCCTCTGCACTGATATATACATATAAATATTTCTACACAGACAATTCCTATCGGCTACCTGAAAGTCCCAGATAGTTGGTGCGCTCCCGGTAAACACGCTCAGGCAGAGTCGCAGCAACACATTCTCAGCAGGGGGTGCTGGGAGTCTGGGACAGCTGATGTGCTTTATATAAAATACTGCAGAATGAATCGTTGGATGCGCATTTAAAGATCACGAACAATTAATGTTCCTGTTCCTCCTCGACCACCAACAGTTTCAGACATATCGGAAATAAATTCCCGCATCCAACCTTTTCCAGCTTGACACCAGAGACAAAGATCTCCTTGGTTTCCTCCACAGCAGACATCTGGATGAGATCATGCCACAGCTGTACAGACTGACGTGTCTGGCCGTGACTATTCCCACATCCACCACAACTGCTGACCAGACATCCTCTGACCTCAAGAGAATAAAAACGTCTGACAGTAATACGGTGATGCGTAATCGAGAGGTAGAGCTGTTTGCACGTCCACATGTGACCAGGTGGACGCACATTTCTGCCATTTGGACGCGCTCTTTTACGCACCGACATGCGAGTTGCACTTTCCGCAATCTGAGATGCACTTTCCTGGATCTGAGATTCGACAATCGATCGAACTCTCTTCTCCAGCACCCCTGCATGGACCTGACCAGGGAGGCTGAGGAGTGTGATTCCCCTGTAACTGGAACACACCCTCCGGTCCCCCTTCTTAAAAAGGGGAACCACCACCCCGGTCTGCCAATCCAGAGGTACTGCCCCCCGATTTCCATGCGATGTTGCAGAGACATGTCAACCAAGACAGTCCCACAACATCCAGAGCCTTCAGGAAATCAGGGCGGATCTCGTCCACCCCGGAGCCCGGCCACTGTGCAGCTTCTTAACTACCTCAGCGACCTCAGCTCCGGTAATGAACGAGTCCACCCCCAAGTCCACAGGCTCAGCATCCTCCACGGATGACATGTTGGTGGGATTGAGAAGGTCCTCGAAGTATTCCTTCCACCGCCGAACGACATCTCCAGTTGAGATCAGCAGCTCCCCACCCCCACTATACACAGTGTTGGTGAAGCACCGCTTTTCCCGCCTGAGCCGTCTGACGGTTTGCCAGAATCTCTGTGGAGCCGATCGAAAGTCTTTTTCCATGGCCTCATCAAACTCCCGCCGGCTTGGCCCACCGATACCTGTCTGCTGATTCTGGAGTCCCACAAGCTAACCAAGCCCGGTAGGACTCCTTCTTCAGTCTGACGGCCTCTCTTACCCGAGGTGTCTACCACAGAGTTCGAGGATTGCCGCCACGACAGGCACTGATGACCTTATGGCCACAGCTCTGGTCAGCCACTTCAGCAATGGAGGCGGGAACATGGCCCATTCAGACTCAATGTCCCCCGCCTCCCCCGGGATGTGATTGAAGCTCTGTCGGAGGTGTGAGTTGAAGATCTTTCTGACAGGTTCCTCTGCCAGATGTTCCCAGCAAACCCTCACTACATGTTTGGGCCTACCAGGTCTGACCGGCATTCTCCCCCACCATATGATCCAACCCACCACCAGGTAGTGATCAGTTGACAGCTCAGCTCCTCTCTTTATCCGAGTGTCCAAAACATACGGCCGAAGATCAGATGATACGACCATAAAGTCGATCATCAATCAGCGGCCAAGAGTGTCCTGATGCCATGTGCATTTATGGACACTCTTATGCTTGAACATGGTGTTCGTTATGGACAAACTGTGACGAGCACAGAAGTCCAACAACAAAACACCACTCTGGTTCAGATCAGAGAGGCCGTTCCTCCCAATCACGCCCCTCCAGGTACCACTGTCAGCAGGATAAAGGAGTCCCCATTAGGGGCGCTTTCCAGCACCCCCGCCAAGGACCTCAAGAAGGCTGGGTACTCTGAACTGTCATTTGGCGCATAAGCGCAAATGACATTCAGAGCCCGTTCCCCGACCCGAAGGTGCAGGGAAGCTACCCTCTCATCCACTGGGGAAAACCCCAACGTACAGGCTCCAAGCTGGGGGGCTATAAGCAAGACCACACCAGCCCATCGCCTCTCACCCTGGGCAACTCCAGAGTAGAATAAGGTCCAGCCTCTCTCGAGAAGATTGGTTCCAGAGCCCAGGCTGCGCGTTGAGGTGAGCCCGACTATATCTAGTCAGCACCTCTCAACCTCAGAACCAGCTCAGGCCCACGCTTATGGCTGCTCCCTGTGGGTGGTGGGCCCACAGGGAGCCGGGCCCCATGGGTAAAGGCCCGGCCACCAGGTGCTCCTGAACGAGCCCCTCCCCCGGGCCTGGCTCCAGGGTGGGGCCCCGGTAACCCTAACCTGGGTGAGAGACATCGAGTTCCTGTTGTAATTTTCTTCATAAGAGTCGACTGTATCGTTCTTAGTCTGGCCCTTCCTCCCAGACCAGTTTGCCTTGGTGACCCTACCAGGGGCAAATACCCCCGACAACAGAGCTCCTGGGATCATGCAGGCACGTTAAAGTGGTGATCCAGGGATTCAGGGCGATTCTTTTTCCATAATGTAAATTAAACTCTTTAAAATAACATCCCAAAAGTGTTGGAAGAAGCGTTTTCTCTGTCCTGTAAAATCTCAAAGGTTGGTAAAGCACATAAAAATATGTAATTTAATGCCATATGGACTTTGTCATCGCTTCCCCAAACCTGGCAGCTTTTTTTTTCTTACATATTTTTTTACGCACCACTGAATCCTGAAGTGCTGTTTACTGAAATGCTGCAGTAATGTGATGAACATCAGGTGTGGCCCGTCAGAGCGGCTCCAGAGTGACGGATCACAACCACATCCGCTTCACGTTCATTTGTTTCAGTGAATCTTTTTCTTTTGATATGTTTTTTGATCATTTGTTTTTTTCCGGGCGAGCAGCCGAGTGGAAAGTGTGCGGCATTTTTCCTCCGCGTTTCAACGAGCATCCTCGTCTTCATCTGTCCTCCCGGCGACTCTGCCTTTCAGCTGAGTGCTTATATTGAGCTTTTTGTTTTATTTTTCTTTTTTCTGCATACAAATGATCTGCAAAGATCATCCAGCCTGGGTCAGGGTCTTCAGTTATCCTGCTCAGTGCAGCATTTCTTTGTTCCAGCTAATTAAAGAACTTTTATTTTGTGCTCCTTCGTCCCGTTTCTCTTTCACCGCAGCTTGGGTCTTTCTGAGTTCTGCTTTTGCTCCATAAACCACTTCTGTCCTCCGCAAACAAAACTGAACTCAGTCACGCCGGTTCTCACCGTCCAGAACTTTCCTGATGTTGTACTTTCTTTACTGAGCATTTAGGATCGTCTCCTTTTGGATCCACGAATACAAACAGAAGCATACAAAGATACAAGTTTTTTTCTTTTTTTTAAGAAGAAAAAAAATCTTTAAAAAAATAAATAATTAAAATAAAGCAATAAATAAGAAATGAAATATAATATGATAAAAAAAAAAAAAAAAAAAAGGCTCATGGTCCAAAAAAAAAAAACTGTTGCTCTGCCAAAAACTGTTGCTCTGCTCCCTTTAACAGCTTCCCAAAGTCTGTAAATTCCGAAGTTTGGCTCACGATCGACAGCAGTTTTATTGTCAGAACCTCAAAATATTTAGAGCATCTTCATAAAGTCATTCCAGCTCACAACATTTTGTGATTTAGGGTCCTATCTGATCTGGAAGGACTTCACGTTTGAAGAAGCTCTTGGCGTCCTCCTGCCTCCGTACGTCCAGCCTTCTCCATCACCTGCCCGGTCTTCGCTGCCGTCCAGGAGTCAGACGCTCAAAAAGGCCCAAATTCTCCTGTAAACATCTGATTACATAGTTTTCCATCCCGCTGGAAGCACAAACTCCTTCCTGCCACATTTGTCTTCCGTTACGTGTCCTACACGTCTACAGCAGCCTGTCGCTCGGGAGGCAACGACGAGCCGAGAACAAACAAACCATAAATCTCCTCCTGCCAAGCAGAAAAATCATCGGCGCTGCAGACTTCCCCAAAAAACCCTTTATGTTGTTGGTTTTGGGGTTTTTTTGTTTGTTTGTTTTTATTCTGGGAATATTTCCTCTGAAAAAAGGATCTGACAGTGGAAGAGCAGAGGACAAGTTTGTGTCCGCGTTAAATAAATCAGGACGAAAAAGACACCGGGCCGTGATGTGATAAATGCTGCGGCTAACTGAAGAAAACAGCGTGAGATGAGAAGACAAGAAAGAAAAGAGTTAGTTTTAATTCGTTTTTAGAGCAGTTTTACTAGTTTTTATTAGTTTTTGTTTTGAAATACTTAGTTTTACTTTAGTTTTTACATAAAAATAAATTGGATACATTCAAAAATAAAATAAAATATATGAATTCATTAATAAAATAAGGAAAAAATATAAATAAGATAGTTTGGTCTGCAATGCAGATAATAATTTGGATTTGTTCCAGGTGGAAGTTGGACCGTCGTTTGTATCTGGTTCTGAAAAAGCTTCTCTTTCCAGGGGGCTAGCTTAGGCTAGCTTATCCAGGTAGTCTTGGTTAGCCTTCTTTCCAGGGGGCTAGCTTAGGCTAGCTTATCCAGGTAGTCTTGGTTAGCCTTCTTTCCAGGGGGCTAGCTTAGGCTAGCTTATCCAGGTAGTCTTGGTTAGCCTTCTTTCCAGGGGGCTAGCTTAGGCTAGCATATCCAGCTAGTCTTGGTTAGCCTTCTTGTGTGAGCTTTTCAAATGGACTTTCAGATTCGTGGGTTTTTTCTCCTTGAGAAGTATTCCACACATTGTATCACCTGCTTCTACAACAAGGCACTTATTTTTATCGTTAACACAGTCATAGTCAAAGAAATCCCAAATAGGACTGAGACGCTTTCTCCCAACTTTTGCTGCAGCCATCACTGAAGATCACTTTTTTTTTTTTTTTTTTTTTTTGCAGTTGTTGTACGGCGGAGCGAAGTTAATAGATTTCAAATGTTTATGAGGAAAAAAAATTACAAATACGAAAATGAAGGATGTTAATTTTAGTTCATTTTATAAACACATAATACAGTTTCAGTTAGTTATCTTTTTTTTTTAAACTATCGTTTTTATTTTATTTCAGTTAACAAAAATGTTTTTTCAATTCTAGTTTTCGTTATTTCTTTCGTTTTCGTTAACGATAACCTTGCAACAATGACGCTACAGTAGCTGGTTTTCATGAAATAAAAGTTAAAGCTGTCCAGACGTCCGTTTAGCCTCAGCTTATCTAACAAGTTCAAGTCGAGACCCAAGGGAACACCCACCTGGTTGGACATGCCCATAAAAAAACACCCTGCCCCTGGCGAGTGGTCCAGGAGGCTTCCTGACCAGATGGCTGAACTACCTCAAGTGGCTCCTCTTGACGTGGGGCAGCAGCGACTCTACTCGCCGTCTCTGAGGGACAGTCCAGGGTAGGACTGGGCGATTTTATCGATTCTGCGATATATATCGATATTTTATTTCCCCAGGGAGTATCGATTTTTCAGCCGTGGTATCAATATTCTAAGCTCCCTTCAAAACCCCCGTGTCCAGGTGCTCTTCCTGACCCATTAAGTCCTCCAGCCGCTAGTGTCGCTGTAGAGCATTTCTAACAGGTTATCCAGAAGCTTCTTTCTCTTCCAGCTAGAGCTGAGCCAGTCAGGAGAACGGCGGTGAGTATAAACCCAGTGCCTGCGGGCTTAAAAGCAGATGTGTGGGAGCAGTTCGGGTTTAAAAAGAAAAAGGAAAGTGAAGATTTAGACAAAAGTATGGTAGTTTGCAAGCTGTGTCACACAAACGTGAAGTACTCTGGAAATACCACCAACCTGCGAGGCGAGCCCACCTGAAACGTCACCACCCGGACAAGCTAATGCTAACTGAGAGCTAGCCCAAGAAGTTGCGGCGCAATCTGAAACAAACAACACTGGACAGTGACGGTGGTTGTTGCCACCAGTTTCCATCTACTTCACCTAGGTCACAGAAAATTACGGAGTCCGTTGCCGACTTTATTTTTCAGGATTTGAGACCGTATTTAGTGGTTGAAAACGCCGGCTTTAAGGGCTGTGTTTACTCTCGCAGCAATGTGTCGCAGTTATCTTGTCGCCGGTATGCTGCAGTTACTTTTGATTTATGCTCAATTTTGAAGCGCGTCTCCTCTATGTTATTCAACACCACAACGAAGAGGGACAATCACGAACTAGCTAAACTTACTAAACGTATCTTTTGCGTTTTTCCACTTCCTCACCGTCTCAGCCATATCCAGACCCACATTCATCGCTATCTCCGTCCATTAATTACTAGAATATGTGCTGTCTTTGTAGCGTGGAGAACCAGAATCGTACAGATGTGGGTACTTCCTCATTTCTTTGATGACGGGCTCTTTTCTACGCGAATGTAAAATTGACCAATTAGAGGCCTCCTTTCTCTCCTCCCTGCAACACTCTCTGCGGTCACCTACAGTTCAGTTAAATTAATTCAAACAAAGTAATTGGAACACTCACAAGATGTCACCAAAATCACTTTGGCAGGCGGCCCATGTACGGAGGCTACAGTCCTCGTGCGGCTGGTCGTGAGTTCGACTCCCGGCTTGTCGGCCCTTTGCCGCATGTCTTCCCCGTTCTCTCTGCCCTCCTTCCTGTCTCTCTCCACTATCATTAAAGGCCACTAGTGCCAAAACAAATCTTTAAAAAGAAAATGATGTAAATGTCTCTTAAGACGAATATCGATATATATCGTATTGTGAGCCGAGTATCGTGAATTGTATCGTATTGATGTTAAAAGTCTTTGAACAGCAAATGTTATAGCACTTTAGTTCATATGGCAGCAAAACATTTAAATAAAAGTGCATTTTACACTACTTTTGAATTCATTATTTGATTTTGCGTATACAATGCGATTAATCGCTATTAAAAATTTTAATCGTTGCCCAGCCCTATTTATTTTATTTTATTTTTAATGTATCCAATTTATTTTCTTAATGTATTATAATGTATGTATCTTATTATTGAATTTATATATTTTATTTTAATTTAGATTTCATCTTATTTTGTTTTATTTTTTAATGTATTGTATTTTATTATGTTTTATTTTACTTTATTACATGTTTTTAATTTATTTTTAATTAATTTATTTATTTAGTTAGTTATTTATTTTTTACTTTAATGAATCTACTTTATTTTGAATATATTTATTTTTGATTTATTTTATTTCATTACATGCCTTCATTTTTCAGCCGTCTAGAATTAGAAATGATTTGTTCAGTTTCAGCGTCTTCTTCCTGTAACTCTGCTGCAGTTTATTTTTAAGCAGTTTGATCAAAAATCCAGCTTTGTTTCCCTCTCGCTTCAAACCCTTGAACGTCTTCCAGATCTAAACTGGAAACAAGATTTCTTGTCAACTCCAAATATCGTGCTGCGTGGACATAAAGGTCACCTGAACAGAGTTCACTGTTTGTTTCCTGTATTTTCACTGCTGCTTGTTGGAAGCTTCAGCAGAGGAATAAAAATGAAAACCTGGACTCTAACAACAGCAGACGTCCTCCTTCCAAGTCAAACCCGCTGAGTTCAGTGATCCAGATGTCTGGTGAGCCGGTCTGACCCGGACCAGAACTTTGAGCAGAGCCACATTTCTGAGGTGAGTCAGTGGAAAACAGGTGGCACAGAAGTAAAGTGTGTTAAGACAGCAGTTAAATGACAGCTGAAGCCAGTAAAGAGCGGTTTTAAAGTCTGGAAGCGGCAGTATAACGGTGAAATCAGATGGTTCCAACACCATCAGCTGATCCTCAAACTCTTTTCAGAGCACATCAGATATGTACAAGTGTGTTAAGAGCATGCACGTGAAAAGCTTTTCCTCCTGGATGACCCTTCGCTGAGCTCTTAAACTGCTGGAGGGAAAAAAATGAAGATAAGGCCCGACGAAACAGATGTTTCTGCTGGACTGGAGCTGGAGGCCAGAACCGTTCTGATACGAGTCCAACACCCAGCTGCTCCCCGGAGGAGCAGTTAGTGACCACCGGAGCTGAGGACGTCCCCCCTGAGGCTGCACGTTAAATACGTAAATCCTTTTCCAATGAAACACCATGAACCAGCGTGAAAGGTTAGGGAGAAGAGTTACTCTGCAGACACACCTGCCAGGTAACGAGGAGGGTATAAAAACCCGGAGGTATCCACCTGCTCAGCAGCAGCAGCAGGCTTTGGTCCCGACTAGGGTTGGGCACCAAAAAAACGATTCCAAGTAGGAATCGGTTCCTAACGTCCGGTTCTGGAATCGTTTAGAAGAATTTTGAATTTTGATTCCTTTTTCAGTTCCTAAATGTCCGCGCTATTTTGTTTTTGTTTTGTTTTGATTTACTACACTAGTTTGTTGATGTTACTCCGCCCGACGTACTCAACCCGCGCTAGTGGCGGCGTCACGTCCGTCGCCGACGGGACTTCACTCGCCACTCGCCAGATAGCGATGAATGTGGGTCTGGATACGGCCGAGACAGTGAGGAAGTGGAAAAACGCACGAGATACGTTTAGTAAGTTTAGCTAGTTCGTGATTGTCCCTCTTGCGTTGTGGCGTGGAATAACATAGCGGAGACTGCGCTAGTATAAATCAAAAGTGACGGCGGCATCTCTGCGACAAGCTGACAGCGACACATTGCCGCGAGAGTATACACGGGGAAGTGTCCGCATGTGTCCACGACAACGTGCGCAACATCGCGGCAGCCAACCCTCCCGGACTTATCGGTTAACGGTTATTAATCGTTAAAGGGCGTCGGTTAACGGTCATGAAAAAAATCCAAAATGTGCATCCCTATTTACTACACTAGTTTGCTGATGTTACTCCACCCGGCGTACTCAACTCCACGCTAGTGTCGACGTCACGTCCGTCGCCGACGGGACTTCACTCACCACAACATAAATCCCAAGAGACGCCGCTCTCGAGTTTGGCTGCATTTCAGTCCAGGAAATGACGGCTACCTGGCACAGTGCAACATCTGCGGGAAGCATGTTACTGCCAATGGAGGCACCGCCCCCTCTCCTAGTTACTGTTGCTAGGACGAACAAACTTGCTTCTCCTGTGTTAAGGACTGTGTTGATTCGCTATTTTTCTGATGTGTATCATCAATGTTAATTTTATACAATAATAACTCCGTGGTGAAATATTGCTACTGGGGACCTGCAACAGTGACTCGAGGTGTCTAGAACATTTGGAAGAGACATTTTTATTCCCTTTAACAAGCCGAACAAACAACGTGGCCCCCCATTCACGTTGGCTGCGAGGAGTTAAATGACAGTGGAGCAGTGGCGGCGGCAAAACATTTTCATTGCAGTTGCTTAGGGGTTGCTAAACAATTGTAGGGAGTTGCTGGACAATTTACTGCAATACCAATTAAATAGCATAAATATGGATATGTATGTCATTACCGGCCTACTCATTCTAATCAGCGCTATCTGAAACTAGCGCGCATGCCATGAAACAGATAAAAAAAATCAATTTGAAGTTCGTTATTATAATTTTACCATATAGTCATGCCGCTTTTCACAGCAGTGAGAAATGCACATTAACAGCCTAGACCAGTGGTTCCCAAACTTTTTGTGCCCAAGGCGCACCAAAGGACAAGTAAAAATCTCAAGGCACACCCAAATAGCCTTTATAACACGTGTTATCACTCATATCATGAAAAATATCTGTAAATGTGGATAATTGTTTACTAATATAAAATTAAATATGACAAAGACAACTATATTGCTCATGAAATATTTATAAATGAAATATTTCAACAATTAATTTGAAACTTCATCAATTTAGGCTTCATCAAAGCAGCAACACACCCATTGAAACCAGACATGTCACAAAATTGAATACTGGGGTTAGGGTTAGGTGATACTGTCTGTTGACAGTTTTTTTTCTCTTTTCTTTCGGTGGGTTGTCGGCAGCCTCTGTACTGGTGGTTGATGGTTTGCTCCGCACAAGAAAGCGCTCCATTTTCCCTCTCGTTATGTGTGTTTATGTTGGATGTCTTGATGTGTCACAGTCATATATTTCTCACCTGCGCAACTGCCTGATCAGCGAAATATGGAGTTCTCTTTGAGGGTTTTTTGTTTAAGAATTGTGAGCTTGCCTCCGTAATATTAAATGAGTTCATACAAAGTAGTGATAGGCCTATAGTAAATTAAAAAATAATTACTTTTCTGTAATTGTATATTGCAATAATAATATACTGTATGGTTGTCCCAAAATCCCACGGCACACCCGCACTTGTCTCAAGGCACACTGGTGTGCCTCGGCACACCGTTTGGGAACCACTGGCCTAGACTATAAATCATTTAACAATAACCTGTTCATCACATTTTAACCAATTAATATTCACATAAGTACACATCAGAAGAGATCTGGCAGACTTACGCTTCAACAGATAGCGCTCCATTTTGATGTCACTTTTCTAACGGCCCGGTTTTTTTTCCCCAAGCTGACTTCACACAGGGCCGGAGTGGGCCCTTTTCTCAGTCCGGGAATTTAATTCAAATTCAGGCCACTCTGATACGGAGGACAAATTTGAGTACATAGAAAAAGATAAAACAAAAAACAATTCTCTCACAATGCCTTTTATTTTATTTAGATTATGGCATACAATTATTCACGCCCCTTTAACAATGTATAATTGAAATTCAAAAAAAATAAAGATAATGATAAAGAAGTCCTTTCACAAATCAAAGTTCCTTTACATAACTTCTGTTGTTCTTCTGTATGCCATATTTTCCATCATAAACGTCTATCTTGACTAACTCTCTTCCTCTACCTGGCCCTTCAGTAGTCCTGCCCTCGTCTGGATCATCAGTAGTGGAAATGGTCTGCTGCTTCGACGCTAGAAAACATTCCATAACAATAAAAAAGATATTTAATATTGAATGATAACAGTGTGCGCACCTCCCTCTTAGCATCTGACTTCATAGGCCTATAATAACAATTAAAAAGTAATGTACGTTACATAGACAATTATTGATTAAACAGTGGTTACCTATTTCATTTGGTCTTATTTTGATGCATTTTCAACGATTAGTTCATTTAAATCCTGCTACCTGTTTCCTCTGTGGTCCTGGCCTCTCCATGACTGCATTCACCTTCAGGCACCTGATCTTCTGAGGCTACAGAAACATTTCATTTAGGGGCTTCTTTATGTTGCTGAAAAACACACTTTATGTATTTATCTAGCCTATCCTTTCATTCACTTATTAATTTGTTTGCATATTTAATTATGATTTTGTTAAATTATCTGCACTATTTAATCTACACATATGGTTTTCTTCTGTAGACTATGCCATATTTTCCATCATAAACGTCTATCTTGACTAACTCTCTTCCTCTACCTGGCCCTTCAGCAGTCCTGCCCTCGTCTGGATCATCAGTGGTTCTGGCATCCTGCGCTGATGCTACAGAACATTCCAGAACCATGAAAAAGACAGTTAACATTGAGTTGTTCATGTTTGCGCGCCTGTGGAAATGCACGATATAACGGAGAGACGAAACAGGCTACAGTTGCAGAGAAGCTAAGGCATGTAGCACGTGCACACTCTCGAGTAGCCTATTTTATTATTAGGCCTATTATTATTAAGAATATTTTTTTAATAACACCTGCCCCCAGGCCCAGGAACCAAGCGCAATATTGGTATACAGCACTTCTAAACAATGCAGCCTAAATAGCACGTTTGACATGCATTTAATACCCTAACAAATAGCCTGTTACACAACCTGTTTAATATGTCTAATTGTGTGAACCTGTGCGCGTTGGTGCTAATACAGGCAGGCTACAAATAAAGCGTGATGAAGCGTTTGGCAACTCTGTTCATCAAAATGGTTAACTGGCATTTAAAGCAACAAGTTTTCGGTTCTTCTATGGAAATATGAATGCACTTTAAGCATAGATAATCCTATACCTACATTGTGACATTTTTAAGTTGACAGTTGTGACAGTTGCAAACGCTCGCCACATTATATGATAAAATTCACAACCAGGCCAATTATCCATCTCTCTTTCAGTAACCTACCACCTACCAGCTTGTCTTGAGAAGATGTCAGTTAATTTGGCACATTTGGCCGCCGCCTCCTTTCTTTTTTTTATTTTAGCCCTCTCCGTTCCGCTCAGCCTCTTTCTGCTTTCCATCACTGGCGCTCTGTTTCGCGCCAGTGTGATTTAGAGTAAAGACGAGCCTTGGGCCAAACCACCTGAAACACGTAGGAGGGGTGGGGGGGAATTATGCTGCTTACATGGTAGTAGAACCACAGATTTTCTAGGAAGGGGCTGTGGACCTATTTAATCCACTATGATGCAACGGGCGGTTGCAACTTAATTGATATTAATGCAAGAATAAGACAAAAGAAGTGACAAAAAAAATAGTTAAAATTAGTTGTCCCCGTGGTCCACATCGATGGTTTGGGCCGGGAAAGCTCCCGATCACTTTAATGTGCAGCCCGGCTTTGACTTCGCGTGACCTCTGCAGGCCAGCTCTCGCAAGACGAGTCTCTCTCTCATCGTTTTTAATTGTCTTCCTTTTATTTTAATTTAAAAGAAAAACACATGAAATTAATTTTAAATTACATTGTCACCATTTTTATTTTATTTAACACAATTAAGATTTTTTCATTTTTAATAGTCTCCATTCTTGTGGTTGCTTTGAGGTTGCTAAGCCATATTTTGGGGTTGCTATAGCAACTGCAAGCTACCCCCCCAGCTCCGCCCCTGCAGTGGAGCAAACACACGAGTGCCATAGAAAAGTAACAGCCTATGAGGTGAAAAGGCTCCTCCCCTTTTCAGTTTTTTTTTTTTAATGAAAAAATTCTAGTGTTAGATAAGTTGACCTACACATCAAAGAATCGGAATCAAGAATCTCTTTGAACAGGAATCGAATCGGAATCGGAATCGGAATCGGAATCAGAATCGTTTTGAACAGGAATCGAATGGGAATCAGAATCAGAATCGTTTTGAACAAGAATCGAATCGGAATCGAGAATCGAGAATCGTTTTGAACACGAATTGAATCGGAATCGGAATCAGAATCGTTTTGAACAGGAATCGAATCGGAATCAGAATCAGAATCATTTTGAACAGAAATCAAATCGGAATCGGAATCAGAATCAGAATCATTAAAATCCAAACGATGCCCAACCCCAGTCCCAACTGCCACAAATCCCCGTCATCACCAGAGCCCCCGCTCCTGCTGGTCTCACCGTTTCAACCGCACCACACAAATGAGGGGTTGCATATTAAAACATCTGTAAACATCTGTCCACGGTACGGATGTAATGATTCACTCAACTCACGATTCGGTACAATTCATGATTTTGTGCTCACGGTACGATTCATTTCCCCCTTTTTTTTTTTTTTTTAATTCAAAATGAGCTGCAGACAAATTATGACTAAATAAAATGATCTTTTATTCATAGGAAATAGTGCAATTGAAATGATCATTTTTGAATATAGTCTATTTTCTTTAAAGAAATACTGCACATCATTATTTATCTCCTTTTATCACAAGAAAATTATTGAACTGATGTCATTCAACATCTAAAATAACAAAAAAACAAAAAAAACTAATTTTCCACAACTGAAAAAGGCCTTAAATCTCTTGCAATAAAATAACCCGTCATCCTGGTACTTTCTTGTGCCCTTGCGTTGTTGAGGGAGGGAGGAGATGCAACGCTGTTCACCACAGTGGTTCGCCCCTCTGGCACTTTTCCCCCGGGCTGTAGCAAATCGTGCTCTTTGTGGTGCCGCGTGACCTGCTGCAACATGTTGCTTGTGTTACCTGTATATGTTAGCAGTTTCTTGCAATATTTGCTTCTGTTTTGGTCTCGTCTGTCTCTTTCTCACCGTTTTTTTTTTTTTGTGTGTGTGTGTACATCAGGAATCCAAAACGCCGCCATGGCGTTGACTTGAAACTACTCGAGCATCCTTTATCTCTATGTCACTGCTTACCGTCGTCGCCATGTCTTCCCTCGCTCTGGACCAGTAGGCTACGTAGTGACGTTTTTATTCGACTCACGATGCATCGTTACACTCCTAATCGACAGTCACTGTTTCAGCTTCACTGTCGCAGCCTCATTAGACGGCCGCTAAACTGTGGCAGAGATAAATAATTAGGGGTGCACGATAACTATCGGGTTGATAACAGGAAATGATGACGTCATTCCAATAACTCCGATATCACAACGAATAGCCCCGATAACATATATATTTCTGTCAACACAGCAGTGCCTCGCTCCCTCTGAGTCTTGAATGACCGGCAGTGAATGTTATGTTCAAGTAACGTCGGCATAATCAGAAAAACATTTCTCAATCAGGAAAATCAAGAATACCCCCTCATGCAAGAAAACAACTCGTTAACTCGGTCATAATTTTAGTAGTTGCTGACTTGAATCGATATTCGCAGTATTTCCCCTCATGTTACACATAAAAAATAGGAAAAATAGAAAGGGCTGAAAGAACGACTAGCAAACGAGGGAACGTGGGAATTTACGTTACACCTTGAATGCAGCCTGCAGCACAGCGCTGATCACAACAAACATGGCGGCGTGGAACTTCGTTAAAGTTTCAGAAGAAGATAGTTTGGTGGTTATTTGTGACGAATCCTCCGAGTGAATTCTACGAGGAGGGAAGCACAAGCTTTAATCGTAAAACCTGATCAGCCACCTACAACATAACAATCACTTCCATGGAGTTTTGAAATAACGCTAACATGAGCTAATGGAAGCTAATGCTAACATGCGCAAGCCAGCAGCAGTCTCCCCTCTCCCTCATTCCTCTCATCTAAAGCTTCCATGAGATTAAAAAATAAAAATAAAAACTACTGAACCTCATTTACTTTAATTAAAGGTATTAATTTAAATGGAACCACAAGCCAAAATCCTTTAAATGTTAATCTTTTTCAGTTTGTGATTCTGATGGATGTATTTCTATCAGTTCAGGGAGCCTTTATTTTTTGTATCAGTCAGTAATTAACCTAATTTAAGTTAATGTGAGATATCAAATAGGTTTGTTTGATAGCTTTATGAAAATGTTTGAGAGGCTTGACAATAGTTTTCCATTGGAAAAAATAAATATCTGTTCATATAAAAAGTCAAAACTACTTTTGATTTTGTTCATAGTATTGATGTGATTTGTGTGTGTTATCGGTTATCGGTATCGGTTTTTAAAAACAGTTATCGTGCATCCCTAGCTGTTTATGTTTAACTGAGGTTGTACCTAATTTAAGACAGGCGCACCTGTGATCATTTCAAAAGTGTAACACGGACTCAAAACCAGAAAAATTATCTCACATTTCCAGATCAAAGATCTGTTCCTCGGCTGGAACAGAACAATTTCCAGGAGTCCCCCCCCCCCCCCCCCCCCCCCCCCCCCCCCCCCCCCCCCCCCCCCAATCATCCCCACCACCCCCGTCGGCCATCTTCACTCCATCTGTGACATTAGGACGACAGCAGCACCCAGAGGAGACGAGGAACAGGAGGGCAGGAGGTCTGGTGACTTGCAGAAGTCTCACAGCTCCATCTGGTGTTCAGAGCCGGTACGACACACATTCACACACATACAAACACACACACACACACACAGACACACTGTTGTTGTCAGACTGGACTGAAACGAGGCTACACTGATTGTTGCAGCAGAAAATGCTTCTCAGCTTTCATTATTTCATTTTTGGACACTTTTTTTAAAATGTATCCCGTGCCACAGCGTGGATTAACTCAGTCCATGAATTTAAAATCACGGTCGTCAGCAGATGCTTGGACCGTCGTCTCAGGTCTTAATGAGTACAGTTAGTGGGCTGCTGCAGAGTCGTGACTCATGAGTCCTCTGTTTCAGATCATTTTGAAGCTCTGAATCTCATTTTTGTCACATTTACTGACCGCCAGAGAGAAACACTGGAGCTGATTATCAGCTGAACAGATGAATCTCATTCGCTAAATTCAGATCAGATTTAAAAAGTAAATATCTCGACTCGTTCTCAGCAATCAAGAACAACAACTTTTTGGTGTCATCTTCACCGTTTGTTTGATTGTCCACGGTTACATGATGTTCTTTAATTCGGAATTAATTATTCTGAATTAAATCATTCAGAATTAAACTATTTTCCTTCGAGTTTACATGGTAATAGTGATTCCGAATTAAGATTTACTTTAAAAAACACGTTTAATCGGTTTTATCCAGTTCCACTTAAGGTCTGGGGGTTGGGAAGGGTTCTGATTGGATGGGGGGGGGGGCGGACGTCTTTACGTATTTACGTCTAACCAAACTTACTCGATTAGCAACAGCATGGAGGACTACTTTATTAGCATCCTTTTTGGATTTGTTTTGATTTTATTTTTGAAGCAGCAGCACGACAACATCATGTCGATGATTTTCTTTCGAAAACAAGCCCAGCGCGGAATATTAGCGTCATGGCGACAGACGGGCAAGGGAATGAGCATGTGCAGAAAGACCGGAATTAATTTAAAACGGAATGAGTGTTTACATGACCGCGGAATTATTCTATTGGGATTTAAAATCAGAATAAACCAGCCACTTACTTCAGAATTAAGTTTAATTCGGAATGGACATTTTCATTCTGAATTAGGTGTTTACATGGTAATTTTTTAATCATTTTAATTCGGATTTAATTTTAATTCTGAAGCAGGGAGATCATGGTGGAGGGATTTCGCCGGCCCGACCCTCTCGTTTTCGACGGGAATACTGCTGAAAATTGGAGAATCTTCCAACAAGAGTACGACATCTTCATAGAGGCGGCGCACTCAAACAAACCCGCGGAAAGCCATTGAACGGGAGCGCTCGTTTGTTTATGCAGCAGCGGTGCAGGAGCCGGGAGAGAACGGAGCAATCATCAGTCAAGCGGAGTCCAGAAAAGATCCTGAGTGTTTGAAAAGGAAGTTTCAGGAAATATGCAACCCTCAGAATAACAAAACTGTGGAGAGACATAAGTTCCACTCACGAAACCAGAAGCAAGGTGAGACAATAGAATCTTTCATCAGTGACTTGAAGGTTAATGCAAAAAACTGCCATTTTGGAGACCTGACAGATGAACTGGTATGTAACAGAATAGTGTGCAGGATCAGTAATGACAGCATAAGGAAGGCTTTGCTACGTGACAGTGAGTTAACCTTAGCAAAAGCTATTTCAATCTGCCGGATACATGAGATGACTGAGGTGAACACAAAGGCTCTAGCAAATCAACAGACAGCTACCAATATTGATGCAGTTCAACCACGCTACAGTCGGGAGTACAAAAAGACAACACACAGGCCCCAAACATTTAAAGGTGACGCCAAGACTATTTTGAACTGTGGCAATTGTGGAAATAATCACATAATACAGAGAAGCAAATGTCCTGCATTTGGCCAGCAATGCCACAAGTGTAAAAAAATGAATCACTATAAGAAATGCTGCAAGTCCACGCCACATGTCCAAGCTCACGAGATGAAAAGCCATGCGAAGAGAAATCAGAAATCAACACAGACAATCAGTGCACCAGTTAGAGCCAGAGCAGTCTGAATACACTGCCACTGATTACACTTTCTACGTGAATGGCGTCGAGTTTATTGATGTGGACACTGTCAATTCACAGGCAGAGGACCGAGACGAAGGATTTGTCACATTGCAAGTCAACAATAAGCCTATCGAGATGTAAATTGACACTGGAGCGAAGTGCAATGTAATGTCAAAAGAAACTTTCCAACTACTCTCAAAGGGGCAAATAGCAGAATGCAGCACAACCACCACCCTAGTTGCCTATGGAGGCAGCAAAATAGAGACTGCTGGTTTGGTCACACTGCCATGTCGTCTGGATGGACAGCAACACATGCTTCCCTTTTTCTTGGTGGAGCGTGATGTGCCACCGCTGCTGGGATTCTGTGCATTTGTACACCTGGGACTTGTTATGTTGAGCCCACATGTTCACCAGATAAGCACCGAAACCAATGAGAACTTTACCAAAGACATTTATGAACAGTATAAAGACATATTGAGTGAGGAGCTTGGTGAACTCCCGATCACATACTCCATGACCTTTCATCCAGAAGTGCAGCCCGTCGTCCGCCCAGCACACCGCATCCCTTTAGCGATGCAAGAGCGAGTCAAAGCAGAGCTTGACAGCATGACACAAAGAGGCGTCATAACCACAGTGTCTGAGCCTACTGACTGGGTTTCGTCCATGGTCGTCGCACATAAAAAGGACAAACAGGAAATACGGTTGTGTATCAACTAGGGCTGTCAAAGTTAACGCGTTAACGCGTGATTAACGCAAAATAATTTTAACGCAACTAATTTTTTTAACGCGCGTTAACGCGACACAGCCTAGCCGTGTACAATAGTAAAGAGGAGAGTAGGTTTAATGAGCCTCGGGCCCCGCCGTAGTTGTAGTCCTGTAGTCCTGCTAGTCCTGTCAAAACAGGAAGTCATGCACTGACGTCGATGTCCATGCCGCAGACAGACAGACGTAAACAAACTATTAGCAGTAGTTGGATACAAATAATAAATTGATACAAAAGATACTATTTTGAATGGTAAGTTCAGCTTCAAAACCTTGCCTGATGGCTAACTCCACAAGATAAATGTTGTTTGTGTTTGCTGTCGATGTGAATTTAGTTACCACCGGAGTCCGGTCACTTGACGGCTAATGAGAGCGGTGATGCAGAGAGCCCCCCCCCCCCCCATATATAATATATAATGGATTTGGCATTGTAGCAATAAATAAACATGCATTTGTTTTGCATAAGGCAAGCATTTGTGTACTCTCATATTAGGCAAGGCAACTTTATTTGCAACTTTATTTGCAATTCAATTCAAAGTGCTTTACAGATGCAGTCACAAGAAGGCAAATATAATCATTCCATACAAGCATAAAAATAATCAATAATAAATAAAAATTAATTAATGAAAAAATTAATTAATTAAATTAAAAATGAAGAGTGCAGATAAAATCCTTCCAGTCATCATCTTCACATCTAAACAGAACTGTTTTCAGCCTGGATCTGAACATTGTCAGAGTTCAGGTCTGTCTCACATCTTCTGGAAGACTGTTCCAGATTTTAGGAGCATAAAACTGAAATGCAGCTTCACCTTGTTTAGTCCTGACTCTGGACACCAGCAGGAGACCACTACCTGAGGTTCTCAGAGTCCAGGTTGGTTCATATGGATCTAACATGTCAGAGATGGACTTTGGGGCCATGAAGAGACTTGAACACAAGTAGAGCTGTTTTAAAGTCTATTCTCTGAGTGACAGGAAGCCAGAGACCTCAGAACTGGACTAATATGGTCATATTTCCTGGTTCTAGTCAGGACTCGTATTAATAAGAGTAATACAACTTGAAAAAGATCTGTATAAGGTAGATTTAGAACAGATAAAAATATGTGATTAATTTGCGATTAATCATGATTAACTATTGACAGTCATGCGATTAATCTGATTAATTATTTTGAGAAATTGACAGCCCTAGTATCAACCCCAAAGATTTAAACACCGCCTTAAAGAGACCACACTACCCGATGCTGTTGAAGAAGTTGCCACCCAGATGTCAGGTGCAGCGCTATTCTCAGTGCTTGATGCAAAGAGCTCTTTTTGGCAGATAAAGCTTGATCACAAGTCATCCATGCTCACAACATTCAGTACACCCTTTGGTCGCTATTGATTCCTCCGCATGCCATTTGGCATAAGTTCAGCGAGCGAGGTTTTCCAACGCTGAATGGAGCAGCTGTTAGCAGGTTATCCATGCGCCATCATAGTTGATGACATCATCGTCGGAGGCCGCAACGCTGCAGAACATGATGCAAACCTAAAAAAGGTGCTTGACCGGGCACGCGAGATAAAACTCAGACTCAACCGTCTCAAGTGCAAGTTTCGCCTCGACCGAGTCTGCTATGTGGGTCATGTGTTCACAAAAGAGGGCCTGAGGGCTGATCCCACAAAGACAGAGTCAGACTGACCTGCGATGCATCACGTTACGGCCTTGGAGCTGCGTGTCTACAGGATGAGAGGCCAGTAGCTTATGCGTCTCGGACGCTCACAGACACAGAAACCCGCTACGCTCAGATTGAGAAGGAGCTGCTGGCAGTGGTGTTTGCCTGCACCAAGTTCAGAGACTATGGGAAAGCAACAGTGGTTGAAACTGACCACCAACCCCTCATCACGATTTTAAAGAAACCGATCCACACAGCTCCTGCCCGCCTGCAAAGAATGCTGCTGCAGCTGCAAGCCTATGACATCACGCTGATCTACAAGAAGGGTAAGCACATGTACCTAGCTGACACCCTGTCACGGTCCCCAGACACGAGCACCTCCCAGACACCAGTTACAAATGACACATTTGAAGTAATGTCTGTCAGCTATATTTCAACTGCCAGGTTAGAGGAGCTATGCACGAACACAGCACAGGACCAGGTCTTACAGACTCTCAGCACTGTCATTCAGCGTGGCTGGCCTGACAAAGAGCGCCAGCTTCCCCCCTCCATCCGTCCATTTTTTCACTACAGAGATGAGCTGGCAGTGGAGGATTGTTGTTAAAGGTCAGAGAACTGTAATTCCACATTCCCTACAGAAAGAATACATCAACATCATGCACAGAGGTCACCCAGGCTTGGAGTCAACCAAGTGCAGAGCCAGGATGACAGTTTTTTGGCCAAATATGAACAGAGACATCACAGAAGAGCTGCCGTCATGCTCAGTCTGCAACAGCACCAGAGCACACCAGCAAAAAGAACCCCTACAACCACACCCAGTTCCAGTTTTGCCCTGGTCCACAGTTGCAACAGATGTATTCGAGTGGCACGGACAACAATACATGGTGCTGGTCGACTCATTCTCAGGATGGTTTGAGATCGACCTCCTCCGCAACACGTCCTCAGCAGCTGTGATCACAAAGCTCAAGCGACACTTCTCCGTCCACGGATCACCCCACACCCTCATCACTGACAATGCAACATACTACACAAGCCAACCCTTCAAAGACTTTGCTAGACAGTGGGACTTTGTTCATGTTACCAGCAGCCCGGAGTACCCACAATCAAACGGGCTAGCTGAGCGGGCTGTCCGCACTTCCAAACAACTGATGGAGAGGTCGCAACCCTAACCCTAACCCTAACCCAGAATCAGAATATTGTGTTATGTTCATGATTTCATTTTGTCTCATAATAGAAGTGCAGACTAAAGAGGGAGGATGTAGACCATTCTGATGTTTGTACCTCTGCAGGTACCGTAGTTTGCCAGAGTGCACATGCGCAGTGAGGATAACGCTCTGTTTGTATCCTGGGCCGGGGGAAGTTTTGAGTGGGTTTTACCGGACATGTACTGTTCTATGCACGTCAGTAATAAAACTAAGAGTTCACTTCAAGTCATGGACTGATCATTTCCCACCACACAACAGCCAACATGCACTAAATGATCTTGATCATTTCATAAAAAGATAATTTGACCAGGTGGCGGTTCCCAAACCACCATGAGACTCTGAAGCGCAGGAAGGGAGGCAGGACGGGGATCAGTGAACGTCAGAGCCACCATCCAGGACGAAAGGTCCAGAGAAACATCCAGAAGATGACATCAGAGGAAGAAGAAGAGGAGGAGGAGGAGGAACCGTCATGGATGGAGCTTTCTGAGCTGGGAGAGCAGGTCCAGGAGCTGAGGAGGTCCAGTGAAGGAGCCTCGTTTCCCTTCCTCCTCATGGAGCAGACGCACCGTTAAAGGTCTCTCGTATCGTCTTCGTGTCTTCGCTCCAGCACCACTCAGACGGTCTCCAGGTCACGGACCTCAGTGTGGACAGTAGCTCACCAGGAGGAGCTCACGTGGCCCGTTTGGTTCTGTTCCCACTTCAGGCTGCGATGCTTCCTGTCAGGATGGTCTCAGCGGTGATGGTGGGACGTTCTTAACACCTGAGAAGGCGTCCCAAAGTCCTTTAGATGGAGAAGACACTGCCGGGCCTTCTTCACCACGGCACTGGCATAGGGTTGGGAATCGAGAACTGGTTCCTGTAAAGAACTGGTTCCTGTAGAGAACCGGTTCCGTGTGTTTCAGTTCCATGGAATTGTTTGGCAGTTTATCTAGCGATTCTCTTATCGATTCCAACCAGCATGAATCTCACGTAATTTACGCAAGTTACGCACAGTCAATTCCAGAAAGCACTTACGTGATTAAGTTACGTCGGTTTAGCACGCGCATTGGAGTTGTAAACAACAATGGCGCCCACCAGGTTCAAACACTCCAAAGTTTGGCTTCACTTCACCAAAGAAAGATGGCAACAAGGCAACTAGCAGTCATTGTAAAGTGGAGATAACAGCGTCGGGAGGGAACACGGTTAACATGCAGAAACATTTGAACACACAACATGTGATAACGAGTGTCGTGTTTTTGACGCTTCGGACTGATGGACCTCAACCCAGCAGCAGTAGCCAAGCTAAGATCACCTCTGGTAACTCTGGTTAGTAGCTATCCCGCTGCCTATGTGCTTCTTTGTAAAACACGCTATAACATTAACGCTATGCTATTAAACGAATGCCTTCTGCATTACATTTAGAAGATGACCGTGACGAGAGAGAGAGAGTCTGGCTGGTTCAGAGGCTGGAAGACATGATTATTTTACTGCTAAAGAATTGTTAATTCTTCATAGTATTTGCAGATTTGTACTATGCACTGTTCCGTTGTATTTGATAGTATTTATCTTTCTTTATTATTATTTTTGAGTGCTTAATGAGCTCATATATCCTTTTAAAAAGGAGATTTTTTTTTTTATTTCTATCAGTAAAAATCTGTTAGTAAAATGTTCCACATTCTTGTGTATTTGCACAGTTACATATTACAACAGTTAACACGTTATCCAGGCTTTGGGCCTCTTTTGACCTCGCTGTTGAGTTTGTAAGGTCGTGACTTCTAAGTAAAAAAAAGGTATGCTAATAAAACTGTTTTTTCTCCTTTTTCCCCAAATTAGAATCGATAAGAGAATCGATAAAGAATCGAATCGTTAAACAGTATCGATAATGGAATCGGAATCAGAAAAATCTTATCAATTCCCATCCCTACGCTGGCGTGACAGGACCATGACATGAACGCCAAGGCGCCCAACGCTCCGTCCACTGGTCTCCAGTCGACTGAGGACCACCGGCGTTTTCT
This sequence comes from Hirundichthys speculiger, assembly GCA_018398805.1. NCBI lineage: Eukaryota > Metazoa > Chordata > Actinopteri > Beloniformes > Exocoetidae > Hirundichthys > Hirundichthys speculiger. Next base: position 360,929 of record JAGFBZ010000535.1, read on the forward strand.
CTCCTGCAACAGCGTCTCGCTGTCGTCCAGGAGGACACTCGTCCTGGATAACTCCCAGCGTTTGCTCGCAGGAGACTCACGTTTTGCTTGAAGCTGATGCTGCAGAGTTTGCTGCAGCGTTACTCAAAGCCTTTGAGTAAAACCTGCAGATTTCCCATCCGTCAGCACACGTTTTAACACGCTGACTTCAGCGTTTAGCTTAGAAGCTGCCGCGCTAACGCAGACTCTCCAGGTTTTCTGCTGCCTCGCCCGGGAAGCCGAACACGTCCCCGCTTTTTTTTTTCCATCAAATGTGCCTTTAAATGGTAAACTGTCAGATTTCCAGTCACAGCCTGGAAGTCTGAACAGAAAATAGGATCACGGTGAATCAGCAGAAAAACACGACGGATGAATCCTGCCACCGGCGTGAAAAACATGACAGTCAGCTGAAAGATGAGGAGCAGACGTGAACATACGTACGTTTGGGATCCTCAACACTTCTGGCTCGTTATTTTTAATCTTTATTATAGTTGTTGATCATTGCAGATGGATTTCATTCTCAGTCTTCCCCTGTTTTTTATAGATATGGAGTTTTAATAATCATTTATGGTCTTCAGAACTGGACAGAACAAATACATATAGTTTTTGTTTTAGGCTCCTGCACCTGGGAGACAAAACATCTTCTTCCAAGGACACGTCACATGTCAAACAATAATTCTAGACTCTACTGTCTTTTGTTTTTTTTTTTCCAATTTCTCTGTAAATTTTCCCGCTTAAATCCTTGGTGATGTACTGGTTCTGTGGTCATTACCGTCATCTGCAGCTTCCTGTATGGCCCCAGTGGAACAGGGGAAACCCAACAATGGAGTCCACTGGGTGGCAGCAACGGTTGACACGGTCATTACCGCTACATTTGGGGCTTTTCCCAGTCATGTAAATTTCCAGTTTTGAAAGCAACTATGCAGCGATTCAGATGGTGCTAGTTTAGTGCGAGCGTGAGGGGGAAACCTGGAAGATTATCGACCTGCTGAACCTCACGAGAATGTCCAGATTACTTTCCCTCAGCGAGGAGACGATCAACCCTGACTGAGACCAGCGATGCTTCGGGCTGTCATATATATATATATATATGTATATATATATATATATATATATATATATATATATATATATATATATATATAGATATATATATATAGATAGATAGATAGATAGATAGATAGAATAGATATAGGATATATATATATGTATATATATATATATATATATATATATATATATATATATATATATATATATATCTATATATATATATTCATTTTCAATTTTATTTATATAGCGTCTGTTACAATGACAATTGTCTCTAGGCGCTTTACAGAGACCCAGAGCATGACCCCCGAGCAAAAATCATCAACTAAGATTATATAATTAAATCCAATCAATGATAATGGCAGGTAAAAAACTCCCACGTAGGGAGAAAAAAAAAACCTTTATACCAAACAGTGGCAAGGAAAAACTCCACTTTAAGAGGAAGAAACCTTGAGCAGGACCTGGATCATATGGAGGGACCTTCCTGCCGAAGGCCAGCCGGGTAGAGAAAGAAAAGAGGGGAGACAGGACAGAGAGAGGATGTAGGACAGAGAGAAGATGGAGGACAGAGAGAGGATGGAGGACAGAGAGAAGATGGAGGACAGAAAGAGGATGTAGGACAGAGAGAGGAGAGCACAGAAAAAGTAAAAAATAATAATAAAGAAGTAGTGGAATTGTTGTAGGGTGAATGCAAACGGGCTATGGAGGGCCCTTGGGCGTGTGGTCAGCGTAATGAGTCATGATAGGCTCTTGAGTATCAGTAATGTGCGGGTGGGGTGTAGGTGAGGTGTGTGCGAGAAAAGGAGGAGGGGGGGGAGGAGGGGGTTTGGGTTTAAGAAAAGAGAAGGGTAGGATTTCAAGCAAAAGGATGCGATATATAAACATAAACAGATGGAGGCAGCAGCACTGGGATGAGATGGCCAGAGGACCAGGTCGCCGATCACCACGCCAGTCGGCACCCAAACACAAGTGGAGGAGAACCCCGGGATGGACAGAGGATGGAACTGCAAGTCAGCATGAAACCCAGGAAACTCTGGCCTGCAAATACACAAAGAAAAGGGGGCAGAAACAGCACAACAAACACAGGAAAGCAAAGAAAATGGAGCACAGTTTCAGTAGCAGGGTGCTCCCAAATAATTATAAATGAGCTGGAGGAGGAGGAAGGGAGGAAGAAAGGGAAGAAAAGGAGAAGAGCAGTGGAGACACCACTCAGCAGATCATGTTGGCGTCCCCCTGCAGCGTAGGCCTATAGCAGCATAACTATGACGAAGCTGTGATTAAGACGAGCTACTCAAGTCTTACTACTACAACTATAGTTATAACTATTAGCCCCTACACACTATAGTTTAGACCAATGGTAGGCTTTACTGAACAGAAATGTTTTCAATTTAGTTTTAAAAATGGAGATGGTATCAGCCTCCTTAACCCAAACTGGTAGCTGGTTCCATAAAAAAGGTGCCTGGTAGCAGAAGGCCCGTCCTCCAAACCTACTTTTAGATATTCTAGGAACGACGAGTAATCCTGCACTCTGAGAGCGGAGAGCTCTATTAGGAGCATAATGTGCTATCAAGTCTTGTAAATAGCGCGGAGCTAGGCCATTAAGGGCCTTATATGCGAGAAGCAGAATTTCAAACTCAATTCTAAATTTCACGGGAAGCCAATGGAGGGAGGGAGGCTAACACGGGACATATATATATATATATATATATATATATATATATATATATATATATATATATATATATATATATATATATATATATATATATTAGGAATGGGCAAGATAACCAATTTGTTAACTCATTAATTTATTAACGCGTATTAACTCATGTTGCTTTCATGCTTTTATTTTGAAAAGCATGTTTCTGGCTGCTGCGGAACTGGAAAAGAATTGACAGAAAAAGATGCGTAAAAGCTAAAACAGACATGGAGACGATAAAGTTACTGAAGTTTAACATTGACATTTTCATTTTAAAGTTCTCCCAGACGGAGGATTCAACAGAAACAAGGTTATTTGTAACAACTGACAAGTTGAACTTCCTGTTAAAGGTTTCTGCTGTTACTTTTAATGTTCTGATTGTGGTTCAGGATTTTGTTGGTATACTTTTTTTTTTTTTTTCATAAAAAACAGGATGGCATTAATGCCCTGGCAGTGGCAATGAGCTTTATTTCATTTTACTTTTTTTTTTTTGATGAGATTTACACTAAATATGTGTTATTTACAAGTGCTGATGTTAAAAGTGTTTGAACAACAAATGTTATGGCACTTTAGTTTATATGGCAGCAGAACATTTGATTTTCCGTATACAATGCGATTAATCGTGATTAATCAGGGAAATTATGCGATTAATTGCGAGTAAAAATTTAAATCGTTGCCCCGCCCTATATATATATATATATATATATATATATATATATATATATATATATATATATATATATATACATTTATTTTATTTTTTTTTTTCCCCACAACAGTCTCTTCTGTACAATGTCTGTGTTACATCTCAATGATGCAATGAAAGCACATTTAAGCACATTTAAGCCCACTTCAGCCCACTTCAGCACAGGTCAGATGGTATCGATCTGCCAGGAGAGCAGCAGCCCGTGGCTCCTGGACTGGAGGCGGGGTGACCGCGGGGGTGGGGCGACCGCTGGGGTTGGGTGACCCGGAGGACACGAGGGACCAGGTTTTGGATTGTTGCAGGGGTTAAACTTTATCCACAGGATTTCCATCACAAAAGCCTCCTCAGCAGCAAGCAGACGTGACCTTGGGGCCCGACGGGGACGAGCCGAGGAAGTGAATTCGCCAATGCGACCCCCTCCATTCACGCTCGGGCCTAATGGGTCGCGGTCTATCACAGCGAGTACCTAACCCCTGCCACACCTCTCTCTGCTCCCACACTGGCCAGAGTCCCTTTATTATGCTGCTCTAATGACTGTGGAGGGCGTCCTCAAAGACCTTCGTTACAACGAGGCCGTCGTTACGCGCTCAGCCAGATCCGAGCTGACACCGCGTCCCATACCTGCCAGCTCGGATGAGCTTTAAAGTCAGCAGCTGCGCTGGAAGAACTTTCTTTTCCTTTTTACAATTTGTCAGTTTTTATAAACCCAGTGGACTTAAGTAATATCCAGCCATGTTCCTTAATTATTTTTGCTCAAGGAAATTCGCTGTTATTGACTAAAATAGACTGTTTTCTGGTCAGAATTGAATTGTTGGCTATTTTGGATCCTTTAACTCACAGGGAAAGATCCTGTCTCAGAGTGAAGCAGAAATCACAGCTCGTTCGTTTGCCGCTTGAACGCTGCAGTTCCCTGTTAGCAGGTTGCCCTAAAATGACCCCGAACAGCTTCTCGCTGATTCAAAACGCTGCATGAGAGATCATGTTTCTCTGGTCTTTGCTTTAAAATTCTTCCCCTCACGTATAAATCCCTTCAGGGCCGAGCTCCTTTTCATCTCCTCTAACCTCATATTCTGTATCATCCCAACAGAGCGCTTCCCTCTCAACCAGCGTTTCCATTAGAGGTGAAACGGAGGCGGCTGGAGCTGGAACAACGCCGACCTCCTCCTCTGTCTTTTGAGCCGTTGCGTCTCCATTTACAGCGAAGGATCCGGTAGGATCCACTGACCGGGAGAACCGCAGCTCCGTACCAGCCGGTAGGCATTTGCCGATTGTGCTAGTAAAAGTGGCATATTATGCTAGTGGCAGTGCTCGTTTTTTTGCCCAAATTATGCTCAAATTATGCTCGCTTTTCAAAATTATGCTAATTTTTAAAAAAATTATTCTGTGCACAAACTTCACAACTCACAAGTTTGAAAATGTATTTTATTAACCCTGGCCTGACATTCTGGGCCCGGTTGTTCAAAACCTGGGTAACTTTATCCGGAGGTTAGGCCTATATGGCGGATAAATCTGCTATCCAGCGGATAGTTATCCAGCGAACAAAAATAGGTTGCACAAAGCCTGGATAGTGTGGTGGATAACTATCCGCGGATAGCTTGCTAACCATCGCGTGTAGCAGAGCGTGACACAGTTTGCGCAAGGTTTTGCACTCAAATGGCCTCCAGTTACCATGGTAAAGTATGCAAGTTTCGAGTAAACAACGAACTGTGCGTGCGCTAGCAGCGCGCGTTGGGTTTCAGAACAAATAAAAACAAATACAGTGAAAACAGTTTCTGACAAAGCCCTGGATAACAAATTTAGCATTGAAAAATCTTGCTCATTTCTGAACCACGCAGTCCGGCTGTTCTCGCTTCCTTGTAAACTATCTGGATGTAAGTTCACTGCACTTGACTCGTTTGGCGTGGCGGCCGCCATTTTGAAACGAACACTGGGAGAAAGACTAAGGAGTCTGGGACCGAGACACAGACTTCCGGTTCCGTTTCATCGAATTCCCGCGGTATCTCAACACAACTAAAAAGCAATCGCATAATAGGAGTGGAACCAACTGTTAATAGTAATCTATCGTTTTTAGTAGCTGAGATCTTCGTTTTCTTGAATTATTCTAAAATTGTGCTATTAAGACAAGAAAATATACGGATTATGCTAGCAGTGCTACTTTTGGAAAAAGGGCAAAAATTATGATCAATTCCTCAGATTATGCGAAAAATTATGCTAGCAAAATCGGCAAGAGCCTACCAGCCGGTGGTGGGAGCGCACCACTTTTTCTGTTTGAATACAAGAAGAAGAAGACGGCAAAGACAAAGAGTCAGAAGAGGAAGACAAACTAGAATCCATGCATTTACATGGGATGTTTAATTCCTCTTTAATTCAGAATTAAAGTTAAATCTGAATAAAAGTTACCATGTAAACACCTACTTCCAAATGAAAATGTCCATTCCGAATTAAACTTATTTCCGAAGTAAGTGGCTGGTTTATTCTGATTTTAAATCTGAATAGAATAATTCCGCAGTCATGTATACACTCATTCCGCTTTAAATTAATTCCGGTCTTTCTGCGCATGCTCATTCCCTTGCCCGTCTGTCGCCATGACACTTATATTCCCCGCTGGGCTTGTTTTCAAAATAAAGTTTCAAGATGTCAGCACGCAGTAAACGGCGGTATGATGTCGTCGTGCTGCTGCTTCAAAAATAAAATCAAAACAAATCCAAAAAGGATGCTAATAATGTAGTCCTCCATGTTGTTGCTAATCGAGTAAGTTTGTTTTCTTCCGGTAGACGTAAATACGTAAAGATGTCTGCCACCCTATCCAATAAGAACCCTTCCCAACCCCCAGACCTTAAGCGGAATTGGATAAAGCCGATCAAACGTGTTTTCCACGTAATTACGTAAATTCATAATTACTATTTCCATGTAAACTCGAAGGAAAATAGTTTAATTCTTAATCATTTAAAAAAAAAAAAAACATCATGTAACCGTGGCCAGTGGGATGACTGAAGGCAGATCTGTGTATGAATTTAAGTTTATTAACAGTTAAATGCAGAGGTATTTATGATTAAATGAGTGCATTCAGCCAGGCTTGTAGTCGCCATATAACCGACCTTTGAAGGCAACGAGAACGCTGACGTCGACTTCATCATTGACTTCGTGTTTCTCTTTTTTTTTTTAGTAACAGTTATCGTCCTCTTTTGTGTCTCATCCCTGGACTCGTCTCTCTGGGTTTGCTGGTGTCTCTTTCCTTTCATCTCAGCCCCTGAACCGGTGGAGGCAGATGGCTGCTCTTCATGAGCCTCGTTCTGCTAGAGGTTTCTTTCCGCTGATGGCGAGAGTCGCCTCGTGGGCGCTCAGGGTGGCAGACTGGATCAGAGTGAAGATTTGATGCAATCTGTTGGGGTTTTTTTTTCCTTAGCAGGGCTATTTTTATTAACTGGGATTATATGAATTTGAACTGGACTGAACTGGATTCTAAGCTTCATATTTGGATTTAAACTAACTGAACTGAACCTGTTTCATTTCTGTGTTGAGTTCAGTTCAAAACTTTATTCGTACAGAGTCTGTTACAATACGACTGTCTCCAGGCCTCTTTTCAGAGATCCAGATCAAGCAAATATTGTTACCTATAGCTAATATTATTACATTCTAATTAAAGAAGCAATCCCTGCATTTACACGGGAAGTTTAATTCCTCTTCAATTCAGAATTAAAGTTAAATCCTAATAAAAATTACCATGTAAACACCTAATTCCGAATGAAAATGTCCATTCTGAATTAAACTTAATTCCGAAGTAAGTGGCTGGTTTATTCTGATTTTAATTCCGAATAGAATAATTCAGCAGTCATGTATACACTCATTCCTGTTTGAATTAATTCCCGTCTTTCTGTGCATGCTCGTTCTCTTGCCCGTCTGTCGCGATGACGCTTATATTCCGCGCTGGGCTTGTTTTCAAAAAAAGTTTTAAGATGGCAGCACGCAGTGAACGGTGGTCAAGAGCAGAGACGATTTATTTAATAAATAGCTCGGAGGAACTGGAAATAATTAAAAGAACAGATAGCAGGAAACAAAAATTGTGAGCTTTTCAAAGTTGTAGCGGCCAGGTTAAATGAAGGAGGTTTCGCAGATAGAGACGCCACCCAGGTCAAAAATAAGTGGAATGTTGTTGTTAATCGAGTTGTTGCTAAGTTTGTTTTCTTCCGGTAGACGTAAATACGTAAAGGCGTCCGCCCCCCTATCCAATCAGAACCCTTCCCAACCCCCAGACCTTAAGCGTTATTGGATAAAGCCGAACAAACGTGTTTTCCATGTAAACCTCAATTAGGAATTACTATTTCCATGTAAACTCGAAGGAAAATTGTTTAATTCGGAATTATTTAATTCGGAATTATTAATTCTGAATTAAAAAACATCATGTAACCATGGCCACTGGCAAGTAAAAGAATGAAAAAAACTCCCCTAGAGGGAGAAAAACCTTTAAGCCGAACAGGCAAGAAAAAACTCCCCTTTAAGAGGAGGAAACCTGTTTCATCTTTCCAGATTAGCCTGTTGGTCTGTTGTCTCTGCTTGTTTTTCTGCATTAATCAGATGTCAGACTTGGTCTTAGGACCATAAGGTAATTAAAACAAACCGAGGAGCAGTCTATTTCATTTTTCAACCGCAGGTGCTGCCCCCTGCTGGCACTTGAGTAAAATACAATAAAAATGCTTGTTTCGTCTAAAAACATCAAAAAGGAAAGACATAATTGCATTTAACATAAAAAACAAAACACAAGCATCTTTTTTAATCCGTTTTGACTGACAGCACCATTCAAAGGGGCTATATTATCGCTGATCCCTAACCGTCTTATTTCAAAGCTCGGTACCTCCAGAGAAGCTCCAAAAGGTCGCAATTATTTCAGAGCAGGTATTACCAGGAGACACTTCTGCCTCTGGCAGAAACCTCAGCGTCTTCAAATCTCTCCTGACTGGAGGAATTTCTGCAGGAAGTTGCAGCATCTGGAGATTATGACCTTAAAGGGGATTTCTGCTCTGTCTCATGTCTCATCCACGGTACTTTGCAAATCCAATATCCGTAAAGAGGCAACTACCTATGAGATGATAGCTAATCTTTATATCATTGTAGACTAGAGGTCTTCACCGGTCCACTTTCATGGATCCAAACCCGAATGGACCCGTGAAAATTCAACCCGAAACTGACCCGACCCGAGCTTTTAGTTTAGAACCGGGACAATCCAGCCCATAGTTGCTCATGTTAAAGTTGTCTAGCGTTGAATAAAACTTGATTTTCTTACCTAAAGTTGTCTTCTTCTACCGGTTCAGTTGCTACATAGGCTACATGATGTAAACAACAATAAATCCACGTCGTTATTTTCTTTGTGGATACAGATGCTATCGGTAGCAACTGCTAACGCTAATAGCCTACACCGGTCAGGTCGTGTGGTGAATATGTTCTCTTATCCAGCGTTATCATGTTGGCGATCCGCTAATAACACGCTACGGCAACACGATTGTTTCATGACAAACACGCCACATTAATGAATAATTAATTAAACTGCCCCGAGTCCTGACATTGGCTGCCACCACCAATATCTTTACCTCTCTGGAGTAAACGTGGACCCAGCCTGTCAGAGAGCACCGACCGGACCCAAGACTAACTGTACCGATTCCGACACGAACCCGGAGTCACGTCTTTTGAATGGACCCAAGACCCGATTCGGGTCGGGTCAGAACCTCGGGTTTTCGGGTTTTTCCGAAGACCTCTATTGTAGACACGTCAGAAAACGCGCGAAAAAAAAAACAAGCGGCTGCAACCCTGTCTGGTGGTCGCGGTCTCTGATAGTGTTGGGAGCTCTTTCTAATCTGACTTAAAGAGAATCACAAATGTTAAGAGATCGCTTTGGTTTTTAATGGCACCAGATAACAACAGGTTCATGCACAAGTTTCATCAGGGTTCGTGGGAAACATTCAGCTCCATCTGAAGGTCTGGAGCACATGATACGTGTTCATCAGCTGCATCAGCTGTCTGAGCTGATGCAATCTCTGCTCTCTGGTTTGCAATCCCACCGTCTCCTCCCGTACTTCTGCAGCGTCCTTCGCTATGAATTTTGAGCTGATCCCTTCTGTTGGTGAGTTCCTCTTTACTGAGACGTTCACGTGTAAAAAGACACGACCTCAAAAGCAGCACCAAAGAAGAAACTGAGATGCCACCAAGCACAAGTACAGAGGAAATCGATTTTATTTGGTTGTCTAAAATAGGGATGCTGTTTTTTTAAACCGATACGATAACCGATAACTTTCAGCTCCTAAAGGCCGATACCGATAACACACACACATACCTAAGATCATTACATCAGTACTATGAACAAAATCAAAAATAGTTTTGACTTTTTAAATAAACAGATATTTATTTTTTCCAATGAAAAACTATTGACAAGCCTATTAAACATTTTCATAAAGTTATCAAACAAACCTATTTGATATCTCACATTAACTTAAATAAGGTTCATTACTGACTGATATAAAAATAAAGGCTCCTTGAACTGATGGAAATACATGAATCAGAATTACAAACTGAAAAAGATTAACATTTAAAGGATTTTGACTTGTGGTTCCATTTAAATTAATACCTTTAATTAAAGTAAATGAGGTTCAGTAGTTTTTGTTTTTTATTTTTTAATCTCATGGAAGCTTTAGATGAGATGAATGAGGGGGAGGAGAGGAGAGACTGCTGCTGGCTTGCACACGTTAGCATTAGCTTCCATTAGTTCACATTAGCGTGATTTCAAAACTCCATGGAAGCGATTGTTATGTTGTAGGTGGCTGATCAGGTTTTACGTATTAAAGCTTGTGCTTCCCTCCTCGTAGAATTCACTCGGAGGATTCATCACAAATAACCACCAAACTATCTTCTTCTGCAACTTTAACGAAGTTCCACGCCGCCATGTTTGTTGTAATCAGCGCTGTGCTGCAGGCTGCATTCAAGGTGTAACGTAAATTCCCAAGTCCCCTCGTTTGCTAGTCGTTCTTTCAGCCTTTTCTTATCTGTAGCAGCTACAAGGATGTTTACGTTCGGTAAACTCTGGGAGCTGCGAGTAGCAGCGCTACTGTATTTTTGCCTTTTGTATCCTGAAATTTCTTTCATAACTAGAGGCAATATTTTCCTGTTGATGCGTTTCGTAACCTGAAAACTTCGTATGTAGAAACGTTCGTAAGTAGAGTTACCACTGTATATGAGAAGGCAAGAGTTTCTGGATGAAGACGGACTCTGTTGCAGTCGAAGAAGCGACGGGAGCAACGCAGTGAATTAAATACGGTACACTCGTTTATTTTTGTGATGCCATGCAGGTGAAGGTGTTTTGCCATATTAGTCGTGCTCCCTCGTTTGGCAGTAACACGCTTCCCGCAGGTGTTTCACTGCGCCAGGTAGCCGCCATTTCCTGGACTGAAATGCAGCCAAACTTGAGAGCGGCGTCTCTTGGGATCCATGTTGTGGCGAGTGAAGTCCGGTCGGCGAGAGACGTGACGTCACCACTAGCGCGGAGTTGAGTACGCCGGGCGGAGTAATCAAATCAAATCAAATCAAATCAAATCAAATCAAATCAAATCAAATCAAATCAAATCAAATCAAATATACTTTATTGATCCCCCGAGGGGGAAATTCAAGTTTCAAGTACGGCAGACGCTGCAGTCTGGTGTACTTGAGGAGCTGCCGGCATCCAGGGCTCCTTTTTCATGTCCCGGTCCTGTGGTCTGAGTGCTAACTCCAGTTAACAGCCGTTAAAACCTGTTAACAGTCATTAAAAACCAGTATATCTCCACAATGGTGAATCAAGTGAGATATCACAGGTCAGAGGAGGAAACACCAACAAATCAAACTCCGATGAACCAAACCATCTCTTGTGGGAAGACCGAACTCCCTCAGTCCGGCGAGCGATGGAGCCGACCGTCCCAGAGCCCGGTTCATCATGCGGACCAGGTTGTTGGTGTCACCCCTGGTGGCGCAGAGCCCACTAGGTCTTCAGACAGCCCCCGCCAGGTCAGCCGACCCACCCAGCGTGCAGACCGCCGGATAGGGGCAGCACACGCAGCCCGGGTCCAGCGGCGGGCGCCGCTGTGGGCAGCAGCCCAGGACCACCAGCACCCGGCACGTCTCCACCAGCCGCAAGAGGACCGGTCCGACAGCACGCCAACACCCGACCGCAAAACCACCACACAAACTGGAGCGCCCAGCGCCCAGCGCCCAGCGCCCAGCGTCCAGCGCCCACCACCGCATGGCCAGGTCCCCCGGAGCAGCAGCGAGTAACATCAACAAACTAGTGTAGTAAATCCAAAAAATATAAAAAATTAGCACAGACATTTAGGAACCGAAAAAAGGAATCGAAATTCAAAAATCTTAAGAACCGGACGTTAAGAACCAATTCCTACTTAAAATCATTTTTCGGTACCCAACCCTACCCATCAAGCTCGTAGGAAGTAGGCTCGTGAGCCGAGCAACTGCGGGTCCCAGTGGACTTTTCATTTTGAACTCCGACAGAACTGGTTTCTGCTGTTACTGGTGACCTTGAAGGGGGTTGATATGATCTGGACTGAAAGACCAAACTGGAGAACAAAGCTGTTTTTCAACCAGGCTAATAAATATGTTCATTTCTGCCATCAAGTTTGATATTTCAACACACTTTAGGAGCAGGTCAGTGGAGGAAGTCCACCTTTTCTGTCATCCACGTTGAAGTCAGCCACATGTTGCCCCTGGAGGACGCATGTTAATGTCAGGTGTGAGTATCTCAGTTAAGAGATCATTTCAGATGTTTGCTTCTAACCCTGGAACTTATTTCATAACACGTCCCCTTTGAGAAACAAGGCAGAACATTTATCTGGCAAAGTCAAAAGAAATCAACACAGCAGTAAAAGATGCAATAAAGCTTAACGACCGAGCGCCTGCCTCGGGGCTCCAACTCCGCCCCCCCAGGGCCTCATATCCACAGTGAGTCGGGTTTAAGCGCTTTTCATAAACCAACTGACTATTAAGTGAGAGTGTCGGCAGTCGTGATGAGCGTCACGTTCTGCTTCTGCATTTCTGTGGAGTCAGTCTTTGGATGTTTCCTTATACGTCTACATTTAAACAAACGGGGGGGAAACCCTTCGCCCCGAGGCCCCGCGGCGGCTTAATCCCGCCGCATCTGTTGGTCAAACAAAATGAGACGTTCCTCAGTCTAGAAGTCATCTCTGAGCCAAAGGATGCGCTTCACTGGAGTGAATAAATTCAATATTGTGTGGGATCAAGAGCTCTGCAGAGCCAAACATCCGCTCTGCTCTCCGTTTCCTCGTTCACTGCAAATTCACTGTGGAAAAGCAAAGTGCAACTATCTGAAATTTCACCGTGCACACGCCCTCCTGTCGGCGTCATACGTAGTACGACCTGTGGCCGTCGCTCCGGCAATAAATTTCACAATCAGTGCGATTACATGGGAAGTTTAATTCCTCTTTAATTCAGAATTAAAATTAAATCCCATTTAAAAATTACCATGTAAACACCTAATTCCCAATGAAAATGTCCATTCCAAATTAAACGTAATTCCGAAGTAAGTGGCTGGTTTATTCTGATTTTGAATCCGAATAGACAAATTATCTTTTTATGAAATGATCAGGATTAAATCCGTCATTTAGTGCGTTTACATGGGAAGTTTAATTCCTCTTTAATTCAGAATTAAAATTAAATCCGATTTAAAATGATTAAAAATTATTAATTTGAACTGGATTCTAAGCTTCATATTTGGATTTAAACTGACTGAACTGAACCTGTTTACTTTCTGTGTTGAGTTCAGTTCAAAACTTTATTCGTACAGCGTCTGTTACAACACGAACTGTCTCCAGGCCTCTTTTCAGAGATCCAGATCGAGAAAATATTGTTACCTATAGCTAATATTATTACATTCTAATTAAAGAAGCAATCCGTGCGTTTACATGGGAAGTTTAATTCCTCTATAATTCAGAATTAAAATTAAACTCAAATAAAAGTTACCATGTAAACACCTAATTCCGATTGAAAATATCCATTCCGAATTAAACGTAATTCCGAAGTAAGTGGCTGGTTTATTCTGATTTTAAATCCGAATAGAATAATTCCGCGGTCATGTATACACACATTCCACTTTAAATTAATTCCCGTCTTTCTGCGCATGCTCGTTCTCTTGCCCGTCTGTCGCCATGACGCTTATATTCCCCGCTGGGCTTGTTTTCAAAATAAAGTTTCAAGATGGCAGCACGCAGTAAACGGCGGTATGATGTCGTCGTGCTGCTGCTTCAAAAATAAAATCAAAACAAATCCAAAAAGGATGCTAATCATGTAGTCCTCCATGTTGTTGCTAATCGATTAAGTTTGTTTTCTTCCGGTAGACGTAAATACGTAAAGACGTCCGCGCCCCCATCCAATCAGAACTAGGGATGCACATGGTTAACCGTTTAACCGTTAACCGATAACAGTAACTAACCGATTTATACTAACGGTCAATTTTGTTTTTAAGCTACATAATTCAATCAACTCATGGGGGCGTGTCGACAGGTGCAACAGGCCTCTGATTGGTCAATTCTACATCCGCATAGAAAAGAGATGAGGAAGTACCCACATCTGTACGATTCTCGTTCTCCACACTAAATGTAAAAAAATAAATGTGAGTCTGGATACGTCCGAGACTGAGGAAGTGGAAAAACGCAAGAGATAAGTTAAGCTAGTTCATGTTTGTTGCTCTTGCGTTGTGGCGTGGAATAACATAGCGGAGACCACGCTAGTATAAATCAAAAGTGACGGCGACATCTCTGCGACAAGCTGACGGCGACACATTGCCGAGAGAGTAAACACGGGGAAGTGTCCGCATGCGTCCACGACAACGCGCGCAACATCGCGGCAGCCAACCCTCCCGGACTTATCGGTTAACGGTTATTAATCGTTAAAGGGCGTCGGTTAACGGTCATAAAAAAAAAATCCAAAATGTGTGTCCCTAATCAGAACCCTTCCCAACCCCCAGACCTTAAGCGGAATTGGATAAAACCGATCAAACGTGTTTTCCATGTAAACCTCAATTCGGAATTACTATTTCCATGTAAACTCGAAGGAAAATAGTTTAATTCTGAATTATTTAATTTGGAATAATTAATTCCGAATTAAAAAACATCATGTAACCGTGGCCAGCGAAAACAAACAGGCTCTATTCAGTAAATGTCTCAGCACAGCCTGAGCCTTTTATTCGCTCCATCGATCCTTCGGCTGCGATCCCGCAGAGACGTGACACCCTGAAACATATTGGTTAATCATGATTTGTTGTTTGTCTCTATTCTTAGGATTTATTTATTTATTCATTTATTTTGCCAAAATATGCATGACTATAATTAACCGTCATTTCACTAAGGAGGAGTGAGTTTCACACCAGCCGCTGGTTTGGAGCCAGTTATCAGGCAATTTATTCCCAGCAGTTTACGAGCCAGCTTGCCCTCAGGCGATCCCTCAGATCTGCCTGGATTTACTCCTGAGGAGGGAGAAGAAAAGAGCAGCGCTTCCAGTAATTCATTACTTCTGACGACGGGGTTATTAATCCAGACAATAAAGGCTGCAGCCCTCAGCAGCCCCTTGTTTTACATTTATTGTTCAGGCCTTTTAGCTGACAGAAAGCCACAGCGGTTACGCGAGGAAACGCTTTGGTGTTTTATTCAGCAACAGCAGCGACTGTTTGTCTTATAAACCAGCTCTGGATGAAGTATTTAGATTAGTAGGTGAAATGTCCAGCAAGTGGAACATGACCTGGTTTTTCAAAGAATTATGTGTTGAAGAGACACGTCGTTAAAACTGGACAGAAGAGAAAAAATAATAAGAAAATAATTACCATATTATATTATATTTAGGGCTGGGCAAGTTAATGCGTTCTTATCGCGTATACTCATTAATTTATTAACACCGACATTTATTTTATCGCGCATTAATGCATGTTGCTCACATGCTTTTGTTTTGAAAAGTATGTTACTGGCTGCTGCAGAACCGGAAGAGAATTGGCTGGTAAACATGCGGTAAAGATAAAACAGACATGGAGAATGGTAAAAATCCGTAAACGTTACAGTTCAGGTAGCAACTCAGGTAACAATATTAACAATTCTGTCTAAAAAAATATAAAATTCTGGACTGCAACAAAACTCTGGCGTCATCCCCCCATGTGTTCACTGTCCTGCTGTTCTCTAGCTGGTTACTGCAGTGCGGCTCCATCTAGTGGCACAGATGTGTAATGACAACAGAAAGTCCAGTCCTTGATTATAAAACAAATTCAGTCCCGTGGCACATTTTTTAATTTCGTATTTTTGATCCAAGTCTAAAATTGAAATATAAAAAAAGCAGGCATTTTTTGGGGGGTTTTTTTGTGTTAGATTAAAAAGCGTAATAAAATGTCACTTTTTAATTTTTTTTAATTTTTGATTGACAATTGAAAATGGAAAGAATGATTGATACACAAATTGATAAAGTTACTGAACTTTACCATGGACATTTTCATTTTAAAGTTCTCCCAGACGGAGGATTCAACAGAAACAAGGTTATTTGTAACAACTGACAAGTTGAACTCCCCGTTAAAAGTTTCTGCTGTTACCTCAGAAATAACTGTTTAATGTTCTGATTGTGCTGAGACACAATCATTTTGTTGGATTTTGTTTGTATACTTTTTTTATTTTTTAAAAACAGGATGATATTAATGCCCTGACAGTGGCAATAAGCTTTATTTTATTTTACATTTTTTAAGATGAGATTTACACTAAATATGTGTTACTGACAAGTGCTGATGTTAAAAGTGTTTGAACAACAAATGTTATGACACTTTAGTTCATATGGCAGCAGAACATTTCAATAAAAGTGACCTTTACACTATTTTTGAATTCATTATTTGATTTTGTGTATACAATGCGATTAATCGTGATTAATCAGGGAAATCATGCGATTAATCGCAATTAAAATTTTAATTGTTGCCCAGCCCTAATTATATTTTCAGCACTACTTGTTTCAATGACAGTTATTTCATCATAGCTATACTTGTCAGATGTAAAAAAAATCGCAACTTTTTATGTAAAAATAACATTTTGTCATAATTGTGCAAAGTTTGCCAAATCTTGCCGTAAAGATCACAAATTTTTCACAAAATTTCTTTGTAACTAAATATTCCACCTTTTTGACGTAAAATATCAGCTTTCAAAAAAATCCAAACTTTTGGACAGAAAATTACAACTTTATGTGGTAAAATTGTGAATTTAATTTTATTACAACTTTCTGTCCTTAAATCAAGAATTTTAGCTGTAAAACGGCAACGTTTGGTTGTAAAATGCAGATGTTTGTCAAAAAAATCTCAAATTTCATAAAACCTTTTGACCTGAAATTATGACTTAATGAAAAAAAGTTAAATTACACATTTAATAGAACTTCAACTTCATATAATCAGGATGGCAAAATTCAAACTTTTTAACTTGATATAGAAACTTTTTGTCATAAAATGTCAACTTTCTAACATCATGATTTCATGTTTGAAAATCACATTTTTGTTATTATTAACAATATTACAACTTTTTTGTAAAAAAAAAAAAAAAAAACACACATTTCCGTGATAAGATCTCAAATTTCACAAAATTAATTTCTAAAGGTTTTTTTAATGTGAAATCAAAAGTTTCAAAAAACTGCAACTTTTTAACTTGATATTACAACTTCTTGTCATAAGTTATAAAGTTTTTTTGACATAAAATTATGACTATGTCCCACATTCAGAAATCTTTTATTAGAAAATTGCAAATTTTGACAAAACTGACAAAATTTTGACATTTTGATTAAAAAAAATTTATAGTAAAATTTTTGACTTTTTTAAAAATTGTCTTTTTTTGTCAAAAACTGTTTAAATTTGTGCAGTGTTTCGGCTGCTTTAAACTGCTGCTTTAAACAGCTGAAACAGCGCCCGTCAAGTCGAAGGGCGATCCGGGCGGAGCCAGAGCGCCACCTTGGGTCTACCTGTGCACACGCCTGTTTTCACATATTTCCAGCAAAAGCTCTTTAAATTGCAGTGTCAGAGCTGCAAACAAACACAGACACAAACATGCGCCCACAAAGGAGAGAAAAGAATAAAAGCAAAAAGGGCCTGAGGCGCCAGTTTAGGGAGCTTTCATGTTCGGTTCTTAGCAACACACCCTTTGGCAGCAGTGTCGCAGCAGCTCAGGCTTTCACTTCTTGCTCGTGGGACTTTTGATCATTCTTTCCACAAAAAGCATCCAGTTCTGTGAGATTCTTGGGCTGTCATGCTGCATTTTCTCTCATGTTCTTTTCAGATTCAGCTACGCTGAGGTCGCTGGATGGTGAAGGAAAAACAGCAGAAACCTTCATCTGGTGCTCCTTCAGGTCGTCCATCCTGGTTTCAGAGGTTTGTCTCGGGTTGTTATCCTGCTGTAAAGTTATCCTGCTGTAAACTGGCCCCTTTTTTCATCCTGAGCCTGTTTTTTTTTTTTTTAATGCTTGCGTCACCTTGAACTGCTCTCATGTGCCACCGGGCACAACAAAAACCAGAGTTATGAATTCAGAGTTAATTCCATCCAGGAACCCAGCCTAACACGAACGATTGAAACAATCACTGAGTGCATCAAACAGCATTTAGGAATCATCAGATAATGGAGACCATTCATGTCTCAGATCTCAAACCGGCTCTAGCGAACCACGCCAACCTGCAAAGATGGAAAATAATTAGGGCTGGGCAACGATTAAAATTTTTAATCGCGATTAATCGCATGATTTCCCTGATTAATCACGATTAATCGCATTGTATACACAAAATCAAAAGTGCATTTTAATTTAAATGTTCTGCTGCCATATGAATTAAAGTGTCATAATATTTGTTGTTCAAACACTTTTAACATCAGCACTTGTCAGTAACACATATTTAGCGTAAATTTCATCTCAAAAAATATAAAATAAAGTAGAGCTTATTGCCACTGCCAGGGCATTAATGTCATCCTGTTTTTATAAAAAAATTTAAAAAAAGTCTACCAACAAAATCCTCTTCCTTCGTTTACATTTATAGAACAAACTTTACCCTGTTGGTGTTTACATCCAGAACCGAGCAAGGCCTAAGCATTTCCACAAGTGCGTGTCCCTACAGACGTGAAACTGGAAACTAAAGTTAAAGGCGTTGTCTGCACCGTGAATCGAGCGAGACAACACAGCAGAACGTTGTTACCTAACCTTAATGAACGCGGCTCGATCGTATCCACGTTCATTCGGCAGTTTCATCAGTCGTTCTAAGATCGGACCGCGACCCAACTCCTGATTTCATCTTCTTCTGGTCGAAGAAAAGCACCAGAACCAGTTTCACGCTGGTCCAGAAAGGGGGGCGACTGGGTTAGTGCCTGGCCATTAGTGGAAAATGAATCGATACTGGCGTGATCTTGCGCACGTCAATTATTTCATTGACTTCACCTCAATTAATGAACAACAATTTGTTCATCTGTGTTTCCCTTCACTGACTAAGATAATTAAGATCAAGACATGTACTCTTCCATCAGAAAAATATCCCAGATGGAATAGTGGACCATATCTACAACAAAACCCTTAACCCCTTCATCACCAGAGCCCCCCGGTAGAGGGGGCTACGTGTGATCTGTGCAGTCCAGTTGTACCTGAACGCATCATTGAACGAAAGTTCACAAACTAGTTCATATTTTGTGTGAACGTGAACTGAGCGCGCTCTCTTTCCCCTTCACCAGCGGGGGGCGTGAACGAGTTCATTTGGGCAGTTGTGAACGACGCTCTATCAAAGTTCACGCACGGTCAAAACCGTTCCAGGTTCCAGCGAACCCCATTTAAAATCCACCACAAACGAGCCTGATATGTATCTGAGGAAATCAATCAAACATGGCAACACGGCTGTCGCTGCTGTCACGCTAACAACTGCGTCATCAAACGTTTAAAACGATCATGGAGGAAGATGAGAGCTACAGTTACCCAGAGCTGGAGGAGACCCCCGACTCCTGGGGGGGATTGAAATATTGACATGGGGGGAAAAACATTTGCACCTTAAGGACCTGTTTTTGTCTTATAATAAAGACCATTTGGCAGCAAGTTTTTCCTCATATTTTTAATCTACTGTAGAGCGGTGTTTCCCAAAGTGTGGGCCACGGCCCCCTGGTGAGCCGTCATGGTACTGCAGGTGGGCAATGAGAGGTCATTAAAATTAAACAAATGTGTTTTAAATCCTCGATCTTTTTTAAATGTTATTAATTACTGTAAAATATTCATGACATGATTAAAAAACATTAATAAGTAATAAAACAAACCAGTTAAGTGTTATTGTACTGTCATCTTAACTTAATGTGATAAGTGTCACCTTATTTGTTGACCCCTCACATTAATATCGCATCATGGTTCCTGGTCCTGTATGTTGATCACAGTTGTGATTAAAGGTTTCGGTGGGCTGAGGAGATTTTTCACATTTCAAATTGGTCCTTGGTATTCTGAAGTTTGGGAATGGCTGCTGTAGAGAGAAGCTGAAATGACAGTTTTACATGGGCTGTCCCTTCAATGCTAATGCTAATGCTAATGTGAACCCTGGTTGGTTAAGGATGCAGAATTGGACCAATAGTTTAACAGATAAAATGGATAAAATAATTGCTGTTTGTGGTGATCTACTCTGACGTGGTCTCAGGTTTCCTGAGACTCAGCAGATCCTTGTCGCCGTGGAGATAAAACCGTTTTAGTTTGGGGAAGTCATTTCAGAGAGGAGGCAGTAAAATGGACCTGGTGATGGAGAAGAATGTTAAATTAATCATGATATTGATTTGAGGTTTCATCCCCCAGTGACGGTTGTGTCGCTTTTTCAACATAAAAGCATCATTTTTCATTCCAGTCGCCCGCTGGGGTGTGAAAATGTTTAATGTAGCTCATCTGCCAGCCAGCATCCTGTACACACCGCTGTACTCTAGTCAGCAAATGGCAGGAAAATTGGATCCATTTGCAGTTTGTTTGTTTTTTAAAGCGTCTGGCAGATGTTTGACTGGAAGCACAGAGTGGATCGGCGCTGCGGTTTCAGATCTAATATGTGTTTTAGTGTTTTAGCGGTTCACGGCTGGGTGGGCGGGAGAGTCTGAGTCAGCGGGTGAGAATCACTCTCGGTTGAGGATTCGTGACTGTTGAAACGTCACGTGGCTTTTTCTGCCTTTTCTCAGTTTTTTTTTTTTTTTTTTTTTTTTACGACGTCCAGCTCAGTGGTTGTCTGCAGAAAGTGCTGGTGTTGCTCACAGAGCTGGAAGTATGGATGACCCGGATCAGGCGCTCAGCCGCCCGACTGCCAGGATCTGGATTAGTGTGAACATGCGAACGACGCCCCCCCTGGATGCTTCCTGGTGAACCCTTCAGTTCACAGACACTGTGAGAAAACCCTCCTCCTCTCAGGTGTCTCGCTTATTTTAAGACAAAGCCTGCGATAGAGGTCTTCGGAACAACCCGACAACCCGAGATTCCGACCCGACCCGAATCATGTCTCAGGTCCATTCAAAAGACGTGACTCCGGGTTCGGGTCTGAATCGGTAGTTAGTCTCGGGTCCGGTCAGTGCTCTCTGACAGGCTGGGTCCACGTTTACTCCAGAGAGGTAAAGATATTGGCGGTGGCAGCCAATGTCAGGACTCGGGGCAGTTTAATTAATTATTCATTAACGTGATGCATTTGTCATGAAACAATCGTGTTGCTGTAGCGTGTTATTAGCGTGTTATTAGCGTGTTATTAGCGGTTTGCCCGGCAGCTGTAAAGCACAACGGATCGCCAACATGACAACGCTGGATGAGAGAACATTTATGTTTGATTTCAAAATTTCAAAAATTTGCTTTTCACACCAAAATATTTTTAAAAGTTAGTCATGTGAAATTCACAGTTTTAAGTCAAAAAGTAAGGAGTTTACAAAATTTTATGTCAAGAAAATGGAGTATTTAATTAAAATTTGTTGTTCAGTTGTACAAAATTCCCAATTTGGCAACAAATGGTTTTTAGATTAGATGATAAAAATGTGACTGTGACATGATTTTACAGCAACAATTCTTGATTTTAGGATAGAAAATAGCAATTACCGTATTTTCCCAGTATTAGTCAGGTCTGTCAAAAAAATACCTCATGAAGAGGAAAAAATACATACAAGTTGCATCGAGTGATAATCAGACCGTTGATGAGTCCCAGCAGCAGTTGTTCAAGGAACCATCTGTGAAATCATTCCTCCATCTGTGGAGTCATTCCTCCATCTGTGGAATCATTCCTCCATCTGTGGAGTCATTCCTCCATCTGTGGAGTCATTCCTCCATCTGTGGAGTCATTCCTCCATCTGTGGAGTCATTCCTCCATCTGTGGAGTCATTCCTTCATCTGTGGAATCATTCCTCCATCTGTGGAGTCATTCCTCCATCTGTGGAGTCATTCCTCCATCTGTGGACTCGTTCATCCATCTGTGGACTCGTTCCTCCATCTGTTATTAGCGGTTTGCCCGACAGCTGTAAAGCACAACGGATCGCCAACATGACAACGTTGGATGAGAGAACATATTTATGACACGTCCTGACCAGTGTAGGCTATTAGTGTTAGCAGTTGCTACCAATAGCATCTGTATCCACAAAGAAAATAACAACGTGGATTTATTGTTGTTTACATCACGTAGCCTATGTAGCAACTGAACCGGATAGAAGAAGACAACTTTAGGTAAGAAAATCAAGTTTTATTCAACGCTAGACAACTTTCACATGAGCAACTATGGGCTGGATTGTCTCGGTTTTGTTCAGGTAACTCGGCCCGGTTCATGTTCGGAAACTAAAGACTCGGGTCGGGTCGGTTCCGGGTCCAAATATAGCGGGTCCATTCGGGTTCGGACTCCCGAACTTATGATAATAGCTCGGGTCGTTTCGGTTTCAAGTTGAATTTTCACGGGTCCATTCGGGTTCGGGTCCATGAAAGTGGACCCGTGAAGACCTCTAGCCTGTGAGTTTAATGAACGCATCTTTTTGATGCGTCCCACTAGAGCTGAGCGATTTTATCGATTCTGTATATATGATATATATATCAACATTTAATCGAGTATCAAGTATCAATTTTTCAGCTGTGGGTATCGATATTCTAAGTTTCTTCCAAAACCACCGTGTCCCACCTTTAAAAGCTTGCAAGCAACATTTTGCACTGTTTCAATAAATGAAACTATTTCTCTCAACAAATCTTTTATTCATTTTATCCAGCGTTTGCAAGCTGCCTGTCAGCCATATAATGTGTAATTGATGCTTTCAGTTCAATTAATTCAAAGTCATTGGAACACTCACAAGATGTCGCCAAAATCACTTTGTCCCATTAAAATCTTTCAGAAAATGATGTAAATGTATTGTAAGATGAATATCGACATATATCATATCGAGAGATTAACGAGGTTAGCGTATAGCGACAGCCCTACGTTGCGCCCATTTCTGAAACAGCTATTCATGTCAGTTATTTGATTGTGGGATTGTGTTTTTGACGCAATGTTTTCTTTCATTCTTCAGCTGAATGATGGTTCAAGGTGTTTGGAGGTGACGCGTCCTTAACAGTTTCTCAGCTCTGGCGCTTCGCAGTCCCCGTCGCTGAAGCACGTGGTCGACACGTGGTTTATAGATCCACTGCTCTGTGGAGGTTGTCTTGTTAACACTGTGCACCGTGCGCGGCAAGTTCATTACTGTTCGTATACCTTATCAGCACGTCAACAGATTCTCACTTCAAGTAATGTCTAAAAGCAGCCCGGTCGCCATCCTAATTACTTTCCTCGTTGATTCAAAGAATTAGTCTGGTTCCTCTGGATTTCACTTTGATTTCCTGGGGGGAGGGGGATGCTAAGCAACAAAGGAGAAACCGCCTCTGGACAACATTGGACACTCATAGAACCAGTCAGAGGAACGAAATGTGACGTACGAACAGCACAATACATATTCTCTGCACGAGGAGTCAGAAATGATGACAGCTGGCCATTGGCTGTGCCAGCAACCAATCAAAAGTTCCAGTCCTTAATTATACATAAATTAGTTGCTTTATATAATTTTACCTGATATGATACGTATCAGCTTCACCATCCTGTCGTGGATGTGAAATCTAGCTGTGGAGTCTTTAAACAGTCTTTAAACATGTTTGTTTCTGCTGGACATTTTAACGTGGAAGTCAGTGGAGCCAGACCCTAGTGGTCAGCAGAGGAACTGCAGTAGAGGCTGATTTATACTTGTATCCTACTATGTAGATGTGGACTAGAGGTCTTCACGGGTCCACTTTCATGGACCCGAACCCAAATGGACCTGTGAAAATTTGACCCGAAACCGACCCAACCCGAGTCAACTTCGGGTGACTTGCTGTAACGTCTGTATTAACAACCGATGCTCAACATTTATCGGTGTCAACTCGTAAAATGCACTTCATTTTGTGTCCGAGCCACGTCAAGTAAGCAAACAAAAGGAAACGCAATGCTGCAAGCTACAGCGCTGCAGAAATAACCCACACTGCCATCTAGTGGTCGGTGGTGGAATTACAGAGTGATTACAACGTCCCTACTTAGGTGTTCTTGAATACCATTTACAGTGTTGATACGTTGCTGTAACTCTAAGCCTTGGTAGGATTAGGGCTGTTAGGTGGATGGACATTTGTAACTATTCATGCTGTTATAGTGTCACGGTGCCATGTATTATTTGTTATTCTCTGGAGGAAAGTCTGCCAGCTCGTGTTTTTAAACGGACGGCTTCCATAAAGGTATCAAAACCAAAGCACTAAGTGGACCAGCAATGCCTCCTAAAGGACCTGCAGCTGTCAGGTTCTGAGAGCTGGAATGCGGCCTTGAAACCAGTCTGTTTACGCTGTTATGACAACTGTAAATAAAATGTGTGTTCACATGCAGGTTACTAATCAGAATGCCTTTATTTGTCACTGAGCCAGCGTCCCAACACAGTGAAATTTACATTTCCAGTACAACGTCCAAGAAAAACATACAGAAACAAACAACAACATGTTAGACAGGAGTCGACGGTGTCTGGGGGGTCAGCAGCCACTTGTAGCAGCGCTCCCCTTATCAGAGGAAAATACGATCACATGAGGAGAGGAGGGGGACAGGGTAAAAAAAAACGTGTCTCACACAACATGTCCTTGAGGGGCATGTTGTGAGATTCACAAAAACAAACTCAACAAATAGCAAATAAGCATAGACAAACTTAAGACTAAGACATGAGAGTTGGGTGGGAGGTGGGGGGAGGGGGGGTGTCTAGCCAAACAGTCCGTGCACTCGCTGTGCGCAGTGCCCAGTCCGTCAAGTGTGGGGGGGTAAAAACAGCCAGGAGCCAGCGGAGGCAGTTGGGCAGGGGGCGGGAAGTGTGTGTGTGTGCATGTGTATGTGTGTGCGTAAGCCAGTGACCCCTGTCCCAGTTTGGTCTGGAGCCAGTGCCACAGGTGTTGTTTGGAAAGAGGAGGGGTCGGGGAAGGAGCGTCAAAAAGTCATAATATTCAGGAGAGATTAGGTCGAAGGCTGGCCTTGGAGGCGAGCTTCGTTTCAGGGGAGCCAGATTCAGATAAGAGAAGAATGTTTGGGTCAGACTGACATGCGATTCTGTCTGCCTTCAAAGTTCTTGCTGGTTCATCTCGGCGGGAATAACTCCAATTGTCCGAATTACAGATCAATTCTCCCTGAGCCACGCTTGCAACTTCTCCACGTTCTAATCCATTTCGCCAGAGAGTTCAAAAACCGTCACTAGAATCACTTCCAGTTTCCGGTTCAGCTCACCAAGAGTATCAGTCTGAGTGTTCACAGCGCGGCTCACTCCAACACACACGGCAGGCAGGTTTACGGTGTCCAGGATGGCAGCTGCCGTGTATATTTTCCGATACAGCAGGTATCCGCCAACTCCAAACAGCAGAAATCCTGTGATCATAAATCCCAATAGGTACACAACTTTGGCGTCCACAATGAACAGGGGGGGCAGACATCCCAGATTCCATCCATAAGATTCCTTGATGTATCCAGCCAGTATTCCATCGGGACCGAAGGACTCTCCTGTGTCCTGTTTTCTCTTCGAGAAAAATTGATTAATTGCGTTGAGAAACCAGCTGACCAGATCCATACTAATTATATGAAGTAGAATGAGGGAGGGAAAATAAGGTTTAACGTTTTACTGATGTGTGAAGTCGTGTTTAGAATAACACAATCTTTTTAGGTTTTAATTTTCACAGTGAAAAGGTCAACTGCTGTGTTTTTACTAAAAGGAAATCTAGTGGCGTCCATGGATACGCCAGTGTCTGCATTTCACTGTCATTGTAGCTTCTGTCCATCAATTTATCTGTCCTTCCATCCTTCCATCCTTCCATCCCTCCATTCATTAACATCCAACTATAAACATCCATCAGACGCTCTGTCTAATAACATCCATCATCCATCAACATCCATCCATCATCCATCCATCATCCATCCATCATCCATCCATCCATTAACATCCAACCATAAACATCCATCCATCATCCATCCATCCATCCATTAACATCCATCATCCATTAAGATCCATCCATCCATTAACATCCATCCATCCATCCATTAACATCTAACCATAAACATCCATCCATCATCCATCCATACATCCATTAACATCCATCATCCATTAACATCCATCCATCCATCCGTCCATTAACATCCTTTATGTATAAGTCATAAAGTTGCAGTTGTACAAAATTCCCAATTTTGCAACAAAAAGTTTTTAGATTTGATGATTAAAAATGTGACTGTGACATGATTTTACAGCAACAATTCTTGATTTTAGGATAGAAAATAGCAATTAACGTATTTTCCCAGTATTAGTCAGGTTTGTCAAAAAATACCTAATGAAGAGGAAAAAAAGACATACAAGTTGCATCGAGTGATAATCAGACCGTTGATGAGTCCCATTAGCAGCTGTTCAAGGAACCATCTGTGGAATCATTCCTCCATCTGTGGACTTGTTCTTCAGCTGTGGACTCATTCCTTCAGTTGTGGACTCATTCCTCCATCTGTGGACTCGTTCCTCCAACTGTGGA